>JAMZEH010000010.1:192500-625000 GCA_024699665.1 Ostrea denselamellosa
TGTGTGTGTGTGTGTGTGGACAATGCAATGTTCTTTATGGTGTGTGTGTGTGTGAATGCAATGTTCTTTATGTGGTGTGTGTGTGTGTGTGTGTGGAGAATGCTATGTTCTTTATGTGGTGTGTGTGTATATGGAGAATGCAATGTTCTTTATGTGGTGTGTGTGTGTGGAGAATGCAATGTTCTTTATGTGGTGTGTGTGTGTGGAGAATGCAATGTTCTTTATGTGGTGTGGGTGTGTGGAGAATGCAATGTTCTTTATGTGGTGAGTGTGTGTGGAGAATGCAATGTTCTTTATGTGGTGTGTGTGTATGTGGAGAATGCAATATTCTTTATGTGGTGTGTGTGTGTGTGTGTGTGGAGAATGCAATGTTCTTTATGTGGTGAGTGTGTGTGTGTGAAGAATGCAATGCTCTTTATGTGGTGTGTGTGTGTGTGTGTGTGGAGAATGCAATGTTCTTTATGTGGTGAGTGTGTGTGTGTGAAGAATGCAATGTTCTTTATGTGGTGTGTGTGTGGAGAATGCAATGTTCTTTATGTGGTGTGTGTGTGTGTGTGTGTGTGTGTGTGTGTGGAGAATGCAATGTTCTTTATGTGGTGTGTGTGTGTGTGTGTGTGTGTGGAGAATGCAATGTTCTTTATGTGGTGTGTGTGTATGTGGAGAATGCAATGTTCTTTATGTGGTGTGTGTGTGTGTGTGTGTGTGTGTGTGTGTGGAGAATGCAATGTTCTTTATGTGGTGTGTGTGTGTGTATGTGGAGAATGCAATGTTCTTTATGTGGTGTGTGTGTGTGTGGAGAATGCAATGTTCTTTATGTGGTGAGTGTGTGTGGTGGAGAATGCAATGTTCTTTATGTGGTGAGTGTGTGTGTGGAGAATGCAATGTTCTTTGTGTGGTGAGTGTGTGTGTGTGAAGAATGCAATGTTCTTTATGTGGTGAGTGTGTGTGTGGAGAATGCAATGTTCTTTATGTGGTGAGTGTGTGTGTGGAGAATGCAATGTTCTTTGTGTGGTGAGTGTGTGTGTGAAGAATGCAATGTTCTTTATGTGGTGTGTGTGTGTATGTGGAGAATGCAATGTTCTTTGTGCGGTTCAGTTTGTACTGGAATGTACTGGATCTGAACTCATTTCAACTATTCCTTCTGAAATTAAAAAAAAATTAGCTGGGATGTAATTATTGTCGCTTTTCACAGAAACCGATTAACTTACCGTCATTCCAAAAGGAAAATTCAATCTCTCTACTTCCTTCTATTCACATATTCATCGTTCATTATAAGTAAACACACAAAAGTTATATAGAGTATAATTATCGGAAGAATCATTTCGAAATTGAAAAACGCAACATCGAAGTGCATAAATAACAAACTACAATGAAAGGGCAAGGTTATCGATCGCCTAGTGGGTTTCATTGAAATAAATCTTGCAAGATTGTAAGGACCCAGAAATAGAAGGTATTTAGATCTGTATTACTGACAACTTATATATTGTTAGCACTGCGAATTGACAGAAAAGTTGATAATATACAATTAAGGTTTAATATAGTCCACACTTTACAATCACATACATGTTTTTACAAAATATAATTTCACAAACCACAGGCTAAGCAGGAAAAGTTTCATTCACTCCAAAATATATTACAGAACATTTGAAATTCAGTATAGAACTTATTGAAATTCAAGTGCTAATAGTATTTAAAATTATTTTATCATAGGTATATGAAATATAAATTCTAATAAAACGCATCCCGGCACAGTATGTTTAGGGACAGTCTAATTAAAATCCGATCTTCTTTAATCGTTGCACTTGAGAAGGATCTGACGGCATTCCGTTTGAGGTCCTGTTATTGACCCCAGTTTTAGTCTCCAGTGTAACTATTAGAGAAGATCTGATTTTAATTATCAATAGGGGAAGTAATTATCGATAGAGGAAGTAGGAGGGAGAGAGAGAGAGAGAGAGAGAGAGAGAGAGAGAGAGAGAGAGAGAGAGAGAGAGAGAGAGAGAGTATAAGTAGTTGGAAGGAGAGGTGCTCCGTCCAGTCCATCTTCCAATATAATCGACCATCTTTTTTTCTTTTCTTTTTTTGCCGTCTGTATCAGATATATATATATATATATATATATATATATATATATATATATATATATATATATATATATATATATAATTGAAACCAATCCATTTTACTTAGAAAATATGAAATATCTAGGATCTAGCTGTTATGAGTATTTGCAGTACGTAACGCCTATATTACGTGTGACACATTATATGTAAATGTGCAATATATCATGTAGAATGTGCAATATATAACGTGTGATACATTATATGTAAATGTGTAATATATCATATAGGATTTGTAATATATAACGTGTGATACATTATATGTAAAAGTGTAATATATCATATAGAATTTGTAAGATATAACGTTTGACACATTATATGTAAATGTGTAATATATCATATAGGATTTGTAATATATAACGTGTGATACATTATATGTAAATGTGTAATATATCACATAGAATTTGTAAGATATAACGTGTGATACATTATATGTAAATGTGTAATATATCATATAGGATTTGTAATATATAACGTGTGACACATTATATGTAAATGTGTAATAAATCATGCAGAATTTGTAATATATCATGTGTAACATATATGCCATGTATAATAATACATAATGTGTACTATATAATATAGAACACATTATATGTAGTGTAATGCAAATTGTATTATATTTAATATATAATATGTACCATAACATATGTAATACATAATTTATATGTAATGATATGTGTAATACATAAAGTATATTATATAGATGTACAATATACTACATAATGTATTTCATTTGTAATACATAACTTAAATTTAAAAATCAATCCAAAACTTTCTTTGCTTTGATATGTTGTGTAATTTCTTTTGTTCATGTGTCCCTATAGATGTATTTAATGTTAACAGTGGTCAAATCAATATAAAATTAAATGAAATTACAGGAGTACAAATCCAGTTACAGGAACATGAGTCTAGCTACAGGAGCTTGAGTCTAGCTACAGGAGCATGAGTCTAGTTACAGGAGCTTGAGTCTAGTTATAGGAGCATGAGTCTAGCTACAGGAGCTTGAGTCTAGTTATAGGAGCATGAGTCTAGCTACAGGAGCTTGAGTTTAGTTATAGGAGCATGAGTCTAGTTATAGGAGCATGTCTAGCTACAGGAGCATGAGTCTAGCTACAGGAGCATGAGTCTAGTTACAGGAACATGAGTCTAGCTACAGGAGCTTGAGTCTAGTTACAGGAGCTTGAGTCTAGTTACAGGAACATGGGTCTAGCTACAGGAGCTTGAGTCTAGTTACAGGAGCTTGAGTCTAGTTATAGGAGCATGAGTCTAGTTACAGGAGCATGAGTCTAGCTACAGGAGCTTGAGTCTAGTTATAGGAGCATGAGTCTAGCTACAGGAGCTTGAGTTTAGTTATAGGAGCATGAGTCTAGTTATAGGAGCATGTCTAGCTACAGGAGCATGAGTCTAGCTACAGGAGCATGAGTCTAGTTACAGGAACATGAGTCTAGCTACAGGAGCTTGAGTCTAGTTACAGGAGCTTGAGTCTAGTTACAGGAACATGGGTCTAGCTACAGGAGCTTGAGTCTAGTTACAGGAGCTTGAGTCTAGTTATAGGAGCATGAGTCTAGTTACAGGAGCATGAGTCTAGCTACAGGAGCTTGAGTCTAGTTATAGGAGCATGAGTCTAGTTATAGGAGCATGTCTAGCTACAGGAGCATGAGTCTAGTTATAGGAGCATGAGTCTAGTTATAGGAGCATGAGTCTAGTTACAGGAGCATGAGTCTAGTTACAGGAGCATGAGTCTAGCTACATGAACATGAGTCTAGCTACAGGAGCATGAGATTAGTTACAGGAGCATGAGTCTAGCTACAGGAGCATGAGTCTAGTTACAGGAGCATGAGTCTAGCTACATGAGCATGAGTCTAGCTACATGAACATGAGTCTAGTTACAGGAGCATGAGTCTAGCTACAGGAGCATGAGTCTAGTTACAGGAGCATGAGTCTAGCTACATGAACATGAGTCTAGCTACAGGAGCATGATATTAGTGACAGGAGCATGAGTCTAGCTACATGAACATAAGTCTAGTTACAGGAGCATGAGTCTAGCTACATGAGCATGAGTCTAGTTACATGAACATGAGTCTAGTTACAGGAGCATGAGTCTAGCTACATGAACATGAGTCTAGCTACAGGCGAATTACATGAGCACTACTCCAGTTACATGAGGAATAATTTAGTTACCTTTTTGATACAATTTATTATATTTACCAAAAATTGTCCAATCAGTGCCGTATGCATTACAGAGTAAAATATGAAAGGTCCGACATAATGATTAAAAATGCCTGATTATAATGACGAAAGACGCGGCGTAATAATGCTAAAAATTCGTCATTATAATGATAAAAACAATCTGTTTTCAAGATACCCCCCTCTAATTTTAACATTCCTCTTAATTTAATATATATTTTTTTTTCTAAGGAGAAGATCGCGGATATTTTTTTATATTATTATTTTCATCACTACACCTATCTTAATAAACACAACAATACTGTAATTGTTGAAAGTATGCCACGGTTACTTAAACTGTTGTAATATATCGACTTGTACATACATGTATTTGATGTTTAAAAGTAATTTTTAGAGGGCAAAAATATTTCACCATCATTATTTCGGTGGTTGATTTTAAATTACATTTATTTTTTAAAAAGGGATATTTTGCTATCGTGACGTCAGAAATAGTAAATGAAACAGTAATATAGGTGAGAAGGGAAATGATCTCGAAGCTATTGAAACGTACACGCCTTCCCTCCGTTGATAGTTTTCACAAGCGCTATAGGAAATATAATTTTAAAGCATAATCTCAAATGTTTCATTTTATATTATCTCTATCTCCATATAGGAATTAGGAGGAAGTTGGTCCACTCAACTTTCATTTTAAAAAAAAAAATCGCTAAATAATACGCATCATTGCAGCTGGTTGGTCAGTAAAAAAGTCCTCCACTATTATATAAATAAATAAACAAATAAAACTTGGATCAATATATCAAAAACATATTAAAACAAGAACTTTGAACGAATAAGTTTTAGAAAAATCGTTATTTTTTATTTTTAAGAATTTTATTATACATTCAAAGATTTTGTATGACAGATACCTTATTCCAAATTAAGGTCCTATCGGATATCACAAATAACATACTTGATTAGAACAGTTACACAGAAGTAGATACAAATTTGCGTTTAAAATACATATAAAATTAAATACGTTGCAATTTATTATCACGTGATCATTGACTCTCTCTGACTCTCTCTCTCTCTCTCTCTCTCTCTCTCTCTCTCTATATATATATATATATATATATATCCTCGCTAGCTTTTGTTCGATTATCGCGTCTCGCTATAGCCTGTACAGGGTAGCACGTATAATTCAGATGTATGAAGAAAAATATTTTGTAGAGGTTATAAGTCGACAATTTAATTTGTTCTATAGTATCTTGAAATCGGTCTTAGTTTTGAATATCTGGTTTATGTAACTATTAAAGGTTATAGCGAGTACCATTCCTATAAGAGTTACTTATCATTTTATACTTAGAATATAATTATTTTATATTCGGACGAATGTAGTGAGGGAGAATATAAATTACTATATCCAGTATCATAGCAAACCACCATAACAATGGTTTGACTTGGAACTTCATGAATGTAATCAGAAGTACCACTGTGTATCATAATGTAAATCAGGGTCACAGTTTGGTGGGGGGAGGGGGGTGATAATAAATATAATGATTCCTACAATACAAAAGATACGAAATGACGATGAAAGGCACTAACTGTTACAATGCAACTGTTTGAACAGGCATATATGTATATATATCGTGCGCATACAAAACAGTGATAGTAGCTATATGTTACTCCCTCATCCCCTCTTTTTACATGAAATTAAACTGGTCATGTGCATTTAAATGGCATGTACTGTATGTACCCAAACTTCTTAATGCTGAAATGCCCCCCACCCACCCTCCAAATAACCGAAATGTACTGCAACCGCAACATCGAACTTCGAGTGAACGAATTAACAATTATAGAAAATATTTTGAAGCGCATGCGTATTTAGGTGTATCGCCATATTTTTTGGAGAAAAGGCAAGGTAATTGGAAATTAGCTATCTTCTTGATGCTTTAAAAGTCTCATTTTTCGTTAGTTTTTCAAATATTTTCAGAAATATGAAAATAAAGGACGTAAATCAAAATAGCACGTGAGAGTATCAATGACCTAACTTTCGATTTAGCTGTCGCATGTAGCCTTGAGGGAAAAGAGTACCAATTCATTTCCCATAGACCTCAATACTAACATTTGGTCCTCTCACTAATTAACGAAATTGATTTTAGATAAATGACTGCCAAGATTTCAAAGTTCATTCCAATTGCTAATAAAAAACGACAAAAATTATATAGGTTCCCGTTGCTTTTACAGGTCATATTTGTACTTTTTTTTACAACACATAGCAATCTGCAGTAAATTACACTTTTCATTTCAAACAGACCCCTACCATGGCAATTTCCTCAGTCATTTCTCGATTTTGTCCGATAATTTTTCATTCCGACAATTAAATTAAACTACATTATTTCTCTCAATTTCAAATAATTTCACTCTTGATATTAGCCAATCACGCCTCACCTTAACATTTATACCTCCGCTCAATCTTGGGTAAACTGCGTCTGGGTTACGCATCCGGGAATTTGTTACTCTCATTTCTATACACATAATGTTAACGACCTTAAAGTCAGGCAAATTTGTTATTTTCAAAGACTTTACACATTGAAGTGTAATTGGAGGAAAATTTAGTCCTGTAACTTTAATGTGAAGGATACTGTGACCCCCTTAAAAAAGTGTGCCATCTGCAGACAGTGCCATTACAGGGAATGAATGATTCTGAGACCTGTCACAAGTTCGCAATCAAGCTGACGACTGTAATAAACTTTATAACTGTAAATTGCATATGTTTTCTTTGTTATTAAGTCTATAATCAATTGAAGATGAAATTTTGTGAACATCTTGATCAGGGTGGAATCTACCTGGAATTTGAGAAGAATGACACCAAATTTCTGGAAAATTCCACAAAAATTGCTGAAATATGCACTTTTATGAAGTAGTAATTGGAGAAATCTGCATACTTTGACTATATTATGAATCTTACACTATATAGGTGCCCATTAAATTAAATGACTATTACCTGGCTTTCTTGCAGATTAGATTCTATGATAAAACTTTTACCCCACCCCCTTCTGTAGAAATCTGCCCCCGAGACAAACCAGGATCTCCAGGCTGATACACGGCCTTAAGTGACAGAAATGGGTAATGTGTAAGATACTAACACCTGGTAAAATATATCTGTATATTTCCGGTATAACACCTCCTCCCCCCCCCCCTTTTTTTTTTTACTTGTTGACCTTCAGAACCGCAGACAAATTCATTGTTATCGTACCTCCAAAATCTGAAATTGTGTGATCTTAATCCCCCTGGCTCTTGCGTGATCTAATTTATCCAAAAGTGTAGGATAAACATGATTCTAATTGCAAGTAAAGTGAAATAAGCACTATTTTCGAATTAAAAAGTTATCCGATGGGGTCTCTATAGGGAAAAGAGTACCAATTCATTTCCCATAGACCTCAATACTAACATTTGGTCCTCTCACTAATTAACGAAATTGATTTTAGATAAATGACTGCCAAGATTTCAAAGTTCATTCCAAGTGCTAATAAAAAACGACAAAAATTATATAGATTCCCGTTGCTTTTATAGGTCATATTTGTACTTTTTTTTACAACACATAGCAATCTGCAGTAAATTACACCTTTCATTTCAAACAGACCCCTACCATGGCAATTTCCTCAGTCATTTCTCGATTTTGTCCGATAGTTTTTCATTCCGACAATTAAATTAAACTTCTACATTATTTCTCTCAATTTCACTCTTGATATTAGCCAATCATGCCACACCTAAACATTTATACCTCTGCTCAATCTGGGGTAAACTGTGTCTGGGTTACGTATCCGGGGGTTTGGTGCTCTCATTCCTTGAAAAAGCTTCTTGTTGATTATTATTTGACATTTTCTCCGATTACAGGCAACCTGTGCATTATTGCATTTGTGTCACTCAGTTACAGTTTGCTAACTATTGTTAAATGTACAACAATATTTCACTTTGTATTGTAGATGCCTGCAGCAGAGGCAGATAGACCAGGAAAAGTGTTTGTTGGAGGGTTAGCAAGTGACATAGATGAAGCTGTATTAGAAAAATATTTCAGTCACTTTGGAAGACTTACAGAGGGTAACTATTGCACATCACTAAATGTAAAAAAAAAAAAAAAAAAACCTATAGGATGTTCTTCTTATTTAAAAAAAGAAAAAAACTCCATATGTGTAAAATGAGTGGCAAAATGTTAGACACAGGATGCAAAATGGTATTTAAACTTGAACTTTACTGAGCTATATGGCATTGGTGATTGAATGCCCGCCACATTTCACCTTTTTAAAGTCTTCATTCATTAATCAACGCTAGTGTTAATCAAGCAGTGCCCTAGTTATCATTGATTACTTTCCCTCATATGAATAGCACTGGGACAATAAATTCCCTGATACATTTTCTTAAAGAATGGTCATGTCATGTTAAGAAGTGCCAGAAGTTTTTAGAAATAAGACATGGAATTGAAATCGGTAGAAAGCATATTCAGGTGTATATTCATACTGTTTGCAAGATCATCACAGATTAATTGTAGGTAAATCTTGTATGACAAGACAATCAGCAGGTAAAATCTGAACTTTATTAAGGCGTCGAGCTTGCTCGAGAGCCTTCTAGCGATCATGCAGATTTTGCCTCTACATCGTCTTTTCCATCTCAATGGGCAAAATCAAATAGAGCCTATAGGTATTGAACATTTCTTACGATTCAATACTTTGAAACATTGAATTTAATTGATATTTGAAAGGCACAATATCATTTCCATTGTTGATGTCGTTTATTATTGTATCTTTGTTCAATAGTTAAATAACAATTGTTTGGCAAGAAAAGTTCATTATTCATGGATGGATTTACTACAAAACAGATTTTCCCACGAAATTTGTGTCGCACAATATCATTAAGTACTTACAAAATAACCTACTCAAATGTGGCTTTCATTTATATCTATAGTTTTGTAGTTTCACCACGAATCCTTATTTCAGATCAGTAGAAACAGATAAATACTAAATTGACAAAAATTGCGCATTGTCACAGTTCAGTTCCTATTCTAAAAACACAAAGGCTAGTTCCGGTTTTGTTTTCAGTAATCCTGATCCCGATTCTCAATTAAGCAAAACCAAAGTAGTGTGTGTATATCGTGATGAATATAACAGGTTATTTTGTGAAGAAACCCAGGCTAGGTAACATTAATTGGGAATTGAATCATGTTCAGAATTCCAATAACCTTTCTACATATTACGTTGAACTTTTGAATTGTTAGACATTATTGAAAACAGAGTTGATACCATATAATTGTTACATCATACATGAACAGAAGATATAACTTCTATAAACAAGTAGTCTCACTCTGAAGCAGTTATATTCTTTCCAGCATTTTTGTCTGCAATTTCAATTTATTATAGCCTTTGTAAAGAAACTAGTCTTGAGGAGGTATTATCTAGCAAGAGGAGGGTACATGTATGAACTTCTTATGCTGAGCAACTTCAACCCAAGCTCTCTTCTTTATTTCTTTTTATGTAAATAAACACAGTTTGCTGACATTTTACAAGTGATTGAAATGCTTTATTTATGTACTTAAACATGAGGAAATGTTTCCTGTGGCACTTAAACATTTCTTCTCTTACTTTCTCTAATTTACCTGCCCTCTGAATTTATTTAGAACCCTATATGTATATGATATTGCACTCGACGCCTTTGTGGTCCTTCAGGCCTTTGATCAATAGATTTATTCAGAACTTCAATGATCATTGCAAAATAAATCCATACATGTCTATATGTTTTTCTTTATCTGTCCATTCACACATCATTTCTGTTTTTTCAAACAAATTGTCTCTGAAAAGCATAAGTCCAGGCATGTTTCATTTGAAGCATTAGTTGAAGTTTAAACCATTACCAGTTCCAGTATTACATATTTTCCAGAATCAAAACATGCAAGTTTGCAAAGAGAAGTTCGTGTAGGCCACTTCTTCTAAATAGATTAGGTAAAGGGGGCATTGATGGTACAAGTAAAAGTTGAAAGACCAAATACATCCAGACTAAAGTCAAAGAAAGTGTAGGCACAATGACTGTAGATTAGTAAGAAATACATTTATAAAGTTTATTATGATTTTTCTGAAGACATTTATGTATATTTCCTTATATGGTTAACTTACAACCATCATGGCTACAAAACTGATAAAGTGGCAAAAACAAAAGTCAGAATGCTGATGATTCAGTTGAGAAAAAAATAATTAATTTAGAAATTAAAGCTATTGGAAATAAAACTGTTGCCTTGTTGTTTGCTATTTAATACAACTAAGCAACTGCAGTAAATAACACCAGTGTTTGATTTATTAATTTGAATGAATGAAATATCAACAGAATGCTTATATAGTTGTTGACTAAATTGAATTCTCCGTATAATCGCAATTATGAATTCTTGAATACGAATTTTTGGTAACAAGTGTCAGTAGGTAGGTAGGCTTTTTTTTCTTCTTTTTCTTTTTTTTTTTTTATTTTCTCAGAACTTCCTGAAACATCTCATCTTGGGATATAATCAGAGATTCCTCTGACTCTTACTTTCACTTTTATATTGTCCTTGTGGACTCCATATTGAAAAAATGGAAATTAAGCAGCACCAGCTGGTGTCACTACTTTGCCAACCTTTTACAACTTTATTTCATGGATCTACCTTCCACAATTCAGTTAGGATTCATTTATCAACTTATTCTACAAGGAAATCGTTATTACTTTGACACTGATGGGGATTTTGTGTATTTTTGTGCTGACATCAAGTGCAAAGAAATTGAATGGCAAGGGTGTGACCTAAGTTCAAGTGATGCTTCATTTGTTGGTGTTAGAGCCATTTAAATGGTGATAACATCATATTTGTCATGATTAGCTTGTAGAATAATAATCCCAGTACTGACACCTCACATCTTGGAAGGTAGACCTGTGAAATAAAGTTTTAAAATGTAGGCAAACCAGTGACACCAGCTGGTGTTGATTAATTACCACTTTTCAATATGGAGTATGGTCTGAATCTCCCCTGCACATGCCACAATATAAAAGGGGTGGTAAGTGTTGGAGGAATGTCAGATTAATATTGAGCTGGCACTGGTAACAGCCATGCCTTTTGTTTTATATAATTTTTAACATTCACATAGGAAAGTGATTAAAGTTTATTAAAATACAAAACTGATGTTGGAAAACTCAGAAATTCTGTGGGTGGGTGTGTGTGTGTGTGTGTTTTATCTATTAAAAATATTGGGGGGGGGTCTCAAAAATTGGATTGTTCAAATTACTGGGAACAGATTTGTTTTCATCTTTTCACTTTAAATACTATTCAACAGTTTTCAGCTTTATTTTGTTGAAGTAGAGTAAAATGAGAGATTTCTTTTTAATGAAACACTTTTATTTGTAGTCATAGTGAAGAGAGACAAGAATACACAACAAACCAGGGGATATGCTTTTATAACATTTGAAAACCCATACGATGCAGAAGATGCCATCAAAGAAATGGACAAAAAGGTTTGTTATAAGAATTTATCTCATTAATATTATTTTTCTGCATCCTTCTAACCCTCAAGTTGTTACATGGAGTATGATTCTTTGTCTGATGATATACATATGCAGGACAGTGGGGTGGGGTGGGGTGGGGGGAATGGGGATCCGTCATAAACCTTTTACAATATAAGATATAAACGGTACCAATTTTGATGCACCAGATGTGCATTTCGACCAATAATGTCTTGTCAGTGATGCTCAAGTCTAAAATATTGGAAATCCAAAATAAGAACAAACTTGGAAGAGCTGAAAGAACCAAAAGCACCAAATAGTGGTGCCAAATCCAGCAAAGGATCAGAACTATGCATGAGGGAGATAATCCTTAATTTTGAAATGAATTTCTTAATTTTATCACAGCAAATTTTTATCCAAGTGGGTAAATAAAAATTGATATTCTCTTAACTATCATGCAATTTTATTTCAAGAAAAATTCCATTTGTATCACAAATATGATAATGGTTGAACGTCTTGACATTTGTTACCTGTTCAACAATAAAAAGTCGAAAATGGAATACAAGAGAGGTTCTGCAGATAGGAAATGTGAGTTGTATTGCATAGAGGAAGACAATTCAGTTCTGGTCTTCTTTTGGCAGGATATTCATGGCAGACAGATCTATGTAGAACAGGCTGTAAAACCAAGGCATGAAACACAAAACTTGCGAATTTCACCAAGAGGAGGAGGCTCCAGGGGTATCCCCCGTGGAAGTCGTGGTGGTGGATCAGGAAGAGGTGGAGGTAGCAGTCGAGGAGGTCCCCGAGGAGGGAGAGGAGATGGACACATGGACATGAGGAGGTTTGTTTAATGCTATATGGCTTTGTAGTATCTTTTGAAAAACAATCTTTGAATGAATGCTTCCAAGATCTATGATTAATTTTGATCTGTCTGTTGTTGTTTGCAACTTTGTTTTAATATTTTGATCTATCCATAATTAAGATTTCATACTTGGTAAACTGTAAGGTAAGAGCTTTAGCTAAGAAAGGTTAGTCATTTATCAAGATCAAAGCCAGTCTTGCCAAGATTGAACTTAAACATGCTTAGGGTACACAATTTGTTTTTATTTAGAAAAGACGCACATGTATATAAGTTCCTCTGTAATTAATTCACATTGCAATTTTTAATTTATATGTCAGTGAAAATTTACATTTTGGAGACTGTCCTCATTTTAAAAATATGATATAACGTAAAGTATCACATACTAGTGTGACCATATGTGTATATAGTACACAACTGTGAATAGAAACTTTGTTGTTGGTGGCAAGGCATGCATATAATGCAATATGTGGAAACAAAATATACAATGCATAAGTGTCATTTGGGAGCACAAACTTTCATATTAATATTTTGTGTGAATTTACACAAATTTCTCAAACGAATTTTAATAGGCCTACCAATCATTTTCAAGTAATTAGCTACTGCTGAATCAGTAGTTCAGGAATGCATTATATATAAATAACAAATAAGTAAATGAAGAATGACAGAATAAATTTATTCTTTTTTTCATGCAGAATGTACTTAGCAGTCTCTCATTTTATTTCCTGTGGAACTTTCGTATTGGTATTTAGTTTAGTAGGTTTCAGTTGCCTGTGATTGATTCATGTATATACTGTATATAGCATACAACTGATATGATTATCATGAAATTCACATGAACACTACAACATTAAAATCATTCACTGCTGACAGAAACTTCAACTTAAGAAAGGGATGATCCTTTTAGTCTTATACATACTCCCCACTTTCTGGGTTAGAATTGCAAAAAGAAAACTGCACACAATACATGATAATTTTCACTTGATAGAAAGTCTTTAAATATTACTTGCATATTATATTGTGCTGAATCTTAATTATCGGAACTTTTATAAATTTACAGTAGGTCCCCTATTCGACAAAGACCAGATCGTGGAAGATCAGACAGAGAGTTTAGGAGGGACAGCTTTGATGGTCCACAAAGGCGAGGTATGTATGCTGCTACAATTTATATGATTGGTACTCAGATGTGATTTACACGAGTCTGACTGATGACAGACAGTAGACATGAAGAAAATTAAGTCATACGAGGAGCAGCAGCATCTCAATTTGGTGGATTGCAAAGACAGATCTTATCATAGGGAGACAATCAGAAGTCTGTAAACAGGGTTCCTGAAACACACCAGTCCAATGGACATTCTGGTGAAATTGTGTTCATATCAAAAATGCTTCATGTTGAATTATATGAACGTCTAATATTTAAAATGAGGAATTAAATATATTTTTATTAGCAACCTAATAACATCATAGTGAAAAGTATTTATTGTTGTTTTTCTATATAAACTATCACACTTGTTGGTCTGTTACTGATTTAAGCCAATATTAAAACATTATAAATACTGATATGCTGCAAGTTGTGCAGTAAGAAAATGTTTTTGGAAGTAAAAAGTAGCTACAAGGCATACACATATACTTAAGGGTCTAAAGTTTACTGTCAAAAAAATGGACTTTTATGCGAGTGTGTATGGTAAAGAGAAACCTGAATAAGTTCCTTGGTGGAACTTTGCAGTAGTGTGGAACAGCAGAAATAGACTTGACATGATACAGAGATATAGAATGATACTGAGAACAAACAAACTGAAAACAAAAATTTCATTTTAATTGAAAAAGTTTTTATAAAAAATTGAAAGGGAACTTGCATGACTTATAGATAATAGCTTAAACAAGATGTAAGCTCTTTTTACTGAATTTACAAGCCTTTTCGATCACTTTGTTTCATGTAATAAATTTGAACCTTGTTCAGTTGATTTTGAAAATTTACAACTAATCATATGCTTTAAAGTTACAAACACACCATTAAAGCCTTCTGTCATTACCACCCCCATCCCCCCAACTTCAGTAGTAAAATAGTGGAAGGTCTTATACCCCCAAAATTTGTACAAGAGGAGAAAACTGAATATTTAGTACTTGTGTATGAAATAATCTTCATTTTGTATGGATTTTTATTGAAGGCATATAATGAAGAAATGTTTCATTGAAAAAATTTAATTTCGAAGTTGAATTATCTTGGAATGAGAAATTGAATTTACTGACCTTAACAGACTGACATTACAATACATCTCTATTGATTAAAAGCTAAAAAAAAAAAAAAAAATTCAAGTTATATATGAGCTTTCTGGCTCACTTTATAAGGATTTTTTTTCCAGATCTGATTGATGAATTTGAACATAGGCAAATATTAGATGAAGAAAAACCTTGGATCACTCCCGATTTGTTGTTACTTGTAAGACAGAAAGATGAAATGCAAGAATGGGCAAATAAATGTCCATCTCTAGTGACAGAGTTCAGAAAGTTTCGTAATCATGTTAGAATGAAAATTAGGAAGGCAAAAGTAGAATATGAGGATCCAACAGGTGAAAAAAGAGATGCAGAATTCAGAATGAGAATGTTGAAGAAAGGTTTGACTCCAGAAGAGATTGAGGAAAGGAAGAACATGAAGAATAGACCAGAAACACACCATGGTGGTAAAAAGTACGAGCCTCCTATCATGTATCCAGGAAATTTAGCAACAGGATCTACAGCGATGAGGGTTGGCACTGCCACAGAAACAATGTCTGTCACTCGTGACCCAGAGGCTGTTCAACAAAAAGCAAAATTTGTCAATCTTTTATCTAAACAAAGCAAAACTGTTTATGACTCATATCAAACAAAAGATGTTTCAAATACAAACTGGTCAGAAAATCCAACCTCCAGTCAAACTGGTAATTATGGATGGAATAGTCAAGGTTTTGTCTCAAATTCGCAATTGCCAAATGCAAACTTCATGAAGCCATTAAATTCTCAAACACAGCAAGAGTATTCACAACACAATACTGCTAACTGGCAAAATTCAACAGAGAAGACAAGTCAACAGAACTGGCAGAGGAATTCAAATCAGCAACAACAGTGGGGGTCCAGAAAAGGAAAAGATTATACTTGGCCCTCTGACTACAACTACAAAACTGGTGGCCATAATGCTCCAAGAAATCAGTATGGTGGTAGTAAGTCTGACGAAAGTAAGCAAAATCCTTGGCAAGCAGCCATGGCAGAATATTGGCAGCAAGCAGCACAGGAATCTAGTTTTGGAAAATCACAAGAAACAAGTAGTGTTTTTCAGTCATCTGTAGGTCAGAATCAGTCATTTGCAAGCCAAACTCAACCATCTTCCAGCCAGACTCTACCATTTTCAAACCAGCAATTTGCAAGTCCTACTCAACAATCTGCAACTGTTGGTCAGAATCAGTCATTTGCAAGCCAAACTCAACAATCTTCAAGCCAGACTCTACCGTTTTCAAACCAACAATTTGCAAATCCTACTCGACAGTCTGCAACTGTTGGTCAGAATCAGCCATTTGTAAGCCAAACTCAACAATCTTCAAGCCAGACTCTACCGTTTTCAAACCAACAATTTGCAAATCCTACTCAACAGTCTGCAACTGTTGGTCAGAATCAGCCATTTGTAAGCCAAACTCAACAATCTTCAAGCCAGACTCTACCGTTTTCAAACCAACAATTTGCAAATCCTACACAACAGTCTGCAACTATTGGTCAGAATCAGCCATTTGTAAGCCAAACTCAACAATCTTCAAGCCAGACTCTACCGTTTTCAAACCAACAATTTGCAAATCCTACTCAACAGTCTGCAACTGTTGGTCAGAATCAGCCATTTGTAAGCCAAACTCAACAATCTTCAAGCCAGACTCTACCGTTTTCAAACCAACAATTTGCAAATCCTACTCAACAGTCTGCAACTGTTGGTCAGAATCAGCAATTTGTAAGCCAAACTCAACAATCTTCAAGCCAGACTCTATCGTTTGCAAACCAACAATTTGTAAGTCCTACTCAACAGTCCGCAAATCAGTCTTTACCGTTTACATACCAACCGTCTGTAAGCCAAAGTCAACTACCTGCAAGCCAGACAACATTTTCAAACCAACAATTTGCAAGTAATTTTCAACAATCTGCAAATCAATCTTCACCGTTCACATACCAACCTTCTGTAAACCAGACTCAATTATCTTCAAACCAGCCTCTATCATTTTCAAACCAACAATTTGCAACTCAAACTCAACAATTGACAAATCAAACTGTACCCTATACCTACCAAACATTTGTAAGCCAAAGTCAATCGACTACTGGCCAGACTCCATCATTTTCAAACCAACAATTTGCAAATCAAACTCAGTCATCAGTAGACCAAAGTCAAAACATTATAACCAGTACTGAAACTAAGTCTTCAGATTCAAATCAAGTCGGAGACCATCTGTCCCATGGTTCTGAACCTCAGGGAAACAAGGATATTGGAAAACCAGCAAATGATAATGCTAAAGAGTCGAAAGTCTTAAGTAATCCATCCAAGCAATCATCACAAAGCTCAAAATTAGGAAAACGACACCAAGTGCCGAATATTCAACAGATCAAAGCCAAGCCACCGGTGCAGTATTTCAAAGGTGTTGCAAAGAATAAAAACAAAATTCAAATTCGCATAAATCCAAAGAGTGCTTTTGGGGTTGAAGTAGAAAAGGAAAGTGATGTAAATGAAAAGGAGAGTGATATAAATGAAAAGGAGAGTGATATAAATGAAAAGGAGAGTGATATAAATGAAAAGGAAAGTGATATAAATGAAAAGGAAAGTAATGTAGAAGAAAAGGAAAGTGGTGTAAGTGAAAAGTCTGAACCTGAAGTTGAGAAAAAGGATGTTTCAGACACTGTCTATCAATCATCAGATAATGAAAACCCCTGGCAGCAGGAAATTCGGAAATACTGGGAAAACCAGCCAAAAGGCTTTAGTTCTGAAGCAGCCCAGCAAGCATGTGCTAGTCAGTCAAGTGTGACTGGTGCTGAGACTGGGCAGAGTGAAACTAAGGACGAAAGTAATAATGAAAGCAAACCAAATCATCCCAAACATGATATCCAAACAAATGAAATGAGCAAAAAGAGTGATCAGGAAAGCATAACAAAATCAGAACTCAGTGTTGAAGATATTCCATTGCCTTGTGAAACAGAACTGAAGCCAGTTAACCAAAACCTGATTGAGTCCCAAAAACAAGCTCTTGAGAAAATAATAAGTAGTAAACCTCTGAAAGATAAAAATTGGTCAGAGAGTATGGAAATTTGTGACCAGGATGTTGAGGAGTTGAACTTCAGCACTGATAATTATTCTAATTACTTTCCTCACCCAGCTACTGTCTCTCCTCCCAGAGACTGTACACAGATAAACAGTGATGGATATTCTTTTAGTACTTCCTATAATGACCCTTTTGGCCAAGGTGAATTTGAAGGTAATTTGTGTTTTAAACACTTAATGATGAAAGTAATGATGGGCAAATTGCCTCAAATCACAATTCTCAATACAGAGGCAAATTGCCTAAAATTGTGAAAAATCATGCTAATGCTTTGTAATGAGTAAAATCTTTCAAAATGGGCAAATAGCCTATGGTAAAAAAAAAAAGCAACATTTTACAGGCAATTTGCCTTATTTATTACAGGTACCTAGTTTTAATGCATATTTTGAATAACATTAATTACACTTTGTGCTTAAATTTGATGCTTCTAATAAGAATATGAAATTACATTTCCAATTTGAAATTTGTAATTATGAAGCACTTAACATATTCAACAGATTTTGGAGGTGATCGTTATGGTGGAATGGACAGAGGCATGGATCGGGGCCCTCCCCAAAGATCGCGTGATCCACCAATGTCTCGTGGTAGAGATCATTACTCGCCAGGCCCAAGAGATTTCAGCAGAAGTTCAGGCCCAGATAGGTGAGTACTATTGCAGGACGCCCACAGTTGAGTTTTTGTTCACCTGAGTGAACATCTCTGATAGAAATTGGTCTCTCATAACTCTGTTGTCTGTAACCTTTCACAGTTGTGAAATTTTCTCAAGAAACTCCGGGCCAATTTCAACCAATTGAAACTTGCCACAAATAATCATCCTTTCGGAAAGGGGATTCAAATTCATTAAATGAAGGGTTATGTTCTCGTCCAGTGTGCAATGATCCAGAAAAAGGGATATAGGGTGGTGTGTTTACAAAATCGTCTCCAGAAGACTTATTTTCTTGGGGATACAATGATGTATTCATTCATGAAACTAGAACTTTCATGCAACATTATTATTGTTTAAGTTTTATGTTGGCAAATATATATCACGAAATTACACATGAATGATGTTCTCGGGGAAAAAAATGTGATTTACAGTATTCATTGCTGGGCCCTTTCTGTCTTGTCATTTTTCTAGTTTGAGAACAATATTAGAAAGGTTTCATTTTCAAGGATATACCTTACTATTTGGGGACCTGGTTTACAATTATTATCAATAAAAATCAAGGTATTGAATTTTTAAATTTCAAATTATAACAGGATGAGCAGGGGATCCGGAAGAGATTTTCAACAGTCATCTCGCTATGATCCACCCCTTAGAGATTTTACCCCACCCCCTCGTGATTTCCAGTCCTCACGGGACATGGGTTATGAAAGGGCACTTGCATCAAGGGACAGAGTGTCTACTAGGTAAGATGAATAACTTTCATAAATATTGTGTTGTGAATGAAGTTATAAATTTATGTGTGTACCAATTTTAATTTATATATATATAACATATGTTCAGTTCAAGAAATTTATTGAATGTTACAAATATTCCATATTGGACACTTTAAATGACAGTGGATTATCAACACAACTGCACGGATGTAATTCAAAATGTTAAAACCCCTTAACACTAGGGTTATCAAGAACTAAACAGCAAAATTTAACATTATACTTTCCATTTGATATGGAGATTGAACTCTATAGAGACTAACAAAATTCCATTGTGAAAAAAATTAATAATGCACCCCAGAAAAAATGTGGGGAAGAATGGTGAAGTGGTGACTTACATGTGAATACAGAAGGTAGTCTCTTTGAGGTGTAAGGGGGTGGTTGATTGTTATTAAAATGAATTATAAAAATAAGTACCTACTTTATCCAGAGATTATGGTTCTCCAAGCAGCAGAGACTTCGGAAGCATGTCCCGAAGTGGATCTTCTATGTATGGAGGGTCACGTGACACAGGGATGGGAGGCAGAGATGTGTATAGTGGAGGGAGGGACAGAGATCAGCCACAGTCTAGAGATTACATATCTTCAAGGTAAGTGTTGACAGGGAGGAACAGGGATCAGCCACAGTGCAATGATCACATCCTTTCAAAAGAATCCTTCAAGAATGGGGAGGAGGAATGGAGATTAGCTAATCCCTAGAGACTTGCACAGTTATATGCAAATAGTTAAAGAAACGTGAAGTCATCTTTGGAAGAAAAAATATGTTGCTGGTTTCAGAATCATGAAGAGAGTTGCAGACACTAGGAAAAGCTAGTAGAATGATATTAGAAAAATGTTTGGAAACTTTGATTCTGACTCTTTGAACAGGGAATTCAGTAGCCGTGGTGGATCCATGAGAGGTGGTCCATCTCGAGGAGGTGGTGACTTTGACAGAGGCCAGCCACATGATGATTCATTCAGAGGTAGTATTCTAATGCTGAAATTTTGTTAAATGTGGCTTATTAGTGATCTGAAATGCAAGGAAAGTAATCATTAATAAGCATGAGTATCAGCACTGATATACATGTATATATTCCAACCAATTATTCTTTACTTTGAGGTATGAAAATGGAGGGTACTAGAGAGTGTGTGTGTGTGTGACTCCAGCTGCAAATGTAGTGATTTGTTTTGGCTGTTGTGTATTTATTACTAATGTATTTGGTAGATTCTGGGAGGAGTGGTCCCTCCAGTCGCGGCCCAGCCAGTCGAGTCTTCAGTAACATTGGTAAGTAGTGTTTACAGGTTTTAAGCTGTTAACCATGTTGTGCCTGGGTTGCTTGGAATAGGCTCTCTCTGAAAACTTAATACACATTGATAAGGAAATGGATGAAGAGAAACTAAATATTTAGAAATGATGCATCTGAGTCAAAAGAAATACAGGATTTGAAATTGGAACAAAAAACACCTGCTGTGTACCTCTATAAAGTAAACAAAAAACCATGTCTGAAAAAGAATGTGGAATATTTTCAACATCTTGAGTCATCTCTGAAAGAAAAAGTGGAATATTTTCAACATCTTGTCTGTAAAACAACAAGAAAGTAATCAACAGCCATTGCATCACTGGCAATGTTCACACCAATTTATGAATGAAATTTAGAGGCATTAATTGGAGGATATTGTATGAGCAATGAATTGGATGGTTATGTATGAGGAATTAGCCACTATTGGCTAAACGTGTATTGGAAAAAGCAATGAAAGAATCTCATCATTATACCTGCCACCTGGATCATCTACTATTGCTCCAGCTTTATGAAACTAATGATTTGAATTCACTGCTATTGAAATGGATACAAATATGCATATCGTTCCTCTACTGCGTCTTTAGGAGAAAGATTGCGAGGGGAAAAATATTTGTCATCAAATCCAAATACATGAAAGCAGACACAAAATCTGAAACACACTTTGTCAACTATTTCTTTGTTTATACATGACCAACCAACAACCTTAACCTTTGACCTAAGGTCAAATTGACATTTTAGGATCTGGGATGTGGATACTACACCATCAGACAGACCTTGACCTCAATGTATGTTTTGAGTCCATTAATTTTGGTCTTTCGACATTAGTTAATTGAATACAAAATTGAAGGACAATGTGTTCTACTCTTTGTTGACAAGATTTTTACCTGAAGATAAATTTTTGTGTGTGCATTTTCTCCTCCATTAACCTAATGTTTGTTAACCATTTCTTTTGACACTGACATGTGAGATTTGGTATGTATGCGCTTACATACCATTATTACTGACATTGAACTCAATAAAGACAACGTGTAATGGCTTTAAGTTTTGGAACTGTATACAAGTGAAATCACACCATTACATTTGTATGCAAGGTCAAAAGTTAGATTTATCAGGTATTAGTCACATTTGGATCCATTTCACATGATGAACCTAATTCATGTATTTAATAGTGATTTCACTCACACTTCATGTGTTCAAAAATGAGTTGTAGTTTTGTCATTATGGTGGAAGTGTATTTTTTATTTTTACTTTGAAGGGAAATTATTATGGAAATGAAAAAGTGCAGTAATAGAGATACAAAAAGGTTTGATACTAGTACATTGAGAGAAGTGATCATCATCACAAAGACATTTAGAGGTTAAAAGAACAGTCTAGAAGTATTGTCAGGTTTCAAGAATTCCACACATGTTGCAAAGTCTTGCCTCAAACTTTAAAATAGAACATAAAAAAAAAGTTGAGTGATACGCAGATTTTTTAATTTTATGAAAAATTAGCCCACATAGGTTCATTGTCCTTAATAGATAATCATTTAATTAGAACACCTGAAAAATCAATTTATTGACAGGTTCTCCCTCCCTGACATGAACAAAGACTGAACTTTCATGAAAGCAAGTAAATGGACTAGATCCTTTTTGAGTGACATTTTTTACTGGACGAACTTTCCAATAAGTTTATGTCTTGATGGAATTACACCTGTAGGCCATTATTGATGTATGGCAACACTTCCTGAACAGGAGAATTGGGGTGCAAGATTAACTTCCAGTTTTGTCATCAATCTATTAAGTTTGTACATCATTAAACCGGGAATCTCACCACAGTCATGGAGAGGAGAATTTTCAAAAAATTCATGAATTACTACAGTATAGATCAACTCTACATGATGATATTACATGGCAGTAAATGAACAGTGTTTGGAAGGAAACCCTACAGTATCAGATCCCATGTTTAATGTGTAAAAAGTTTTTATGTTGTTTTTAATTTTTTGTTGTTCTTTTTTCTTTTTTTTTTTTTGGTGAATCATAGCATAATGATTAGAATTTCCTTTCATTCACAAATTTTTTTGGTTTTTTTTTCCCATCAAAATTACAATGAAATTTATAAACGGTATCACTGGAAAGCAAGCATCATTTCAAATGAACAGTTGGTCACAGTTAAGACTGGAAATGGTCATGGTGATTTCATTGAAGATGCAAAGCGTATACAATGATGAGAGAAATGAAACTTCTTCATAGTGAAGCAGACATAAGGCTAAAAAGACCATATGATGCACAGAGAAACAGGTCTATGTTTTCTCTGAGGAAGAAAGTAAAAAAAATCACTTATCAGGCTCAAGCATGTCTGAAAGGATGAATTAAGGTACAGCAATGTATACTTTGACTTTTGAACATCTGAATGAAAGAAGAGAAATTTCAATGTCCATTGAAGAAACAAATGTCAATAAAAATTGACTTCACAGCTGAAATTGATTCATATCAGACTTGACTGCAATTCGGAAGGACAAGGATAAATTGTAATCAAGAAGATCTTGAATTCTACATTACCTTCTGCTTAGATTATCGAAAAATACATACAGTATGACAAGGCCAATCGTATAAACTTGGCTCATTATAGGAAAAAAGAAGTGCATTCTCTATATGTTGCTTGGTACTAGAACACCGTTTGAAATGCATTCTTTTATTACATTTGGAACAAAGTAACATTTAATGTGATGATAATATTATTTGCTATGTAATTTGCGAAAACACATGTGTGAATTTGTGATTTATGAAATATGTTCCTCAAATAAATTGTTTGGAATATAGGCTCACAAAGAGACAGTGGACGTCCATCACATGGAATGTATGAATCAACAAACCGAGGTCAGTCACGAGGCGGTATGTCCTCCAACCGAGGCCCGCCTGCAAGAGGGGGTCCCCCTCAACGAGATGACAGAGACAGGGTTGGTTACTCTACAGGCCAGCGACGGCCATCAAACATGGACTCTAGGGGAGGACCACCTATAAAACGATCTCGACCCACTGGACCACCCTCACGTGGAGCTATGCGACGATAATCTATGAAACATGTCATATTGTGTTCATTAGAGAACATTTTAATGTTTTCTTTTTTTTTAAATTAATTTTTTATTAGTACGTAACAAATTTTATTAGTTGAGAAATGGAAAAATATTCACGTTTGTACAGGTTTTGATTTATATATTGTACATTTATCAAGAAAGTGATTCATATATGATAACTTTTCTCATTTTTCTTTTTTGGCTGTCGTTCATGTTATTTAAGTAATAAATGAACTCTGAAGAATTGTTTTCTTTATAACAATGACAATTTTTATGTAAATTTGGCTACATGCATAAAAGTGTTGGCAAAGGCCTGCAGTTGTTTAAAACTCAAATATTTTCCGTTACAAACTACGGTGGAAGATCTGCGATGGATGTTTCAAAATTAGGAAACCACACAACTCTCCAAAATTCTGATATAAAGATATATGGAACAGCATTCCTCCGAATATATTCATTTGAAGTAAAATTCCCACATACGGTTAATTGAATGCCATTTTCGTATCTCGTGGCCGCTTTCTTCAGGTGCTCATCTACAAATTTGCTGAAACAGTAACTGGGTTTAAATCGTCTTGTAATCTAGGAAGATTGCCATTACTATGTTTTAATTCCATAAATACAAGATATTTTTCAAGTCACCAACTTTCTAGAATGCTGCCACCCACCTTGCATTCATTTTAAACAAAAAAAAAAAACAAAAAAAAAAAAAAACATAAAAACATATATATATATATATATGAAGTAAAACATTCTGTGTTGGATAAATACTAAGACATTACTTTCCAAGAAAATATAAATGGTGTTGCTAATCTGTGGTATGTCACTATTTAGATGGTGCTTACATCTGTAAGTGTAAAGGACATATGCTCTATGTATGCATTATTCAAAAGGAGAAATTCAAGCAAGTGGATATTTCAATAAAATGGTATACAATCTATGAATGATTCATGTCTACACATAATAAAGAAAAGAAGTGGAAAAAAACAGACAACGTAAAAACAGCCACCCTGGCAACTGGAAATTTGCAGTCGGAGAGATTCTTCGTAAATTGAATAACAAATATGAAATTGGTTTGGATATCTTCCTCCAAAAAATATCTTGAAGGATCACAAAAACTGGAAAAAGTAACCACAATGGAAATTGTAAGTAAATCAATTCAATATTTGAACAGATGTTTTATTTCTTAGAACCCTCTAACAAACAATTCACAATACCGAAACTAGTGCATTGGGGAAAAAATCCTGTTGTTTGTGATTTTGAAATGGTTACCCAACATAGCATACAAAAGGAAAGAGCTTGGTTTATTGAGCAACCAACAAGAAGAAAGTGGTGGATTTAAAACTCCAGCATACATCCAGTAGAAGACATTGCATACAAGCACAAGATCTAGTGGTATATCCATTGGATAAATTTTATGCATGAAATATTTTGAACTCTGAAATTATTTCAACTTTTGATTTAAAAAAAAAAAATAACATTTAAAAGTAATGGAATTATCATTGTCAAAACAAAAGCTATAAAGTGATGTACATATTTATGTTGCTTGATGATGAAAATTTAGTAGTTTTAATATTTGTAGGTTGATTTGAAAGGGTGATTAGATACTTTGATGTCAAACCACATATTCAAAAGCATCGTAAGTATAATATGAATTTGAAAAATACTATGAGAATGGTTAATTATACATTCAGATCATTCCATATTTTGTGTCTCCTGTTTAATATTTATACTCAACTGTTGCTTGCCAATTGCAGATTACAGTGTGAGCTATTTGATAATTTGACTACATTTCATCTTGTCCTTTGTTGATGTTTATATTCTATTTGTACCATCCACAGAGAGGACTTGTATAGGCATTGCCAGCTGTGTGATCCTGTTGCAATTTATCACAATAAAATTCTGATTAAATAAGGTCATTCCATTGGCAACAAAGCTTGTTCGTATAACTGTCCATTTCTCGATTTGAAATGAAGCTTCATCAGCAAAAGTGTGTATGTGAGTGTGTGTGTGTGTGATCCAGAAATAAGGATAAACAAACCTGTTTGTTTTAGTATAATAAAAATATCACAAAGCTGATAAGAGTTTGTATATAAATTCGTTTTGCAATGAAACTTCATCAGTTTCTCTATCTCTCCATTTGCAACAAAGCTTCATCAGTTGACTGCATTTCTCTATTTGCAGTGGATCTTCATTTAATAGCTTGTATATCACTTCATTTGCAATGAAGCTTCATCATTTTAATTGTTTATCTTTCCATTAGCATTGATTTTTTTTATCAGCTTAACTGGCAGAAACAGCCAAAACTTTTAAATCCAGTGCATTATCATATGGAGCTAGTGAGTGAGATGAAAGCTAGACATTATAGAAATTGGGTGTTGGTGAAAACAAGTGATATTGGGAAATGAACCTTTTTCAAGTTTTTAAGTAGTATTGAATTGAGTTAGGATTTTGATTAACACACAAGATTCCCGTATTAATTTATTTAAAAAAAAATTCTCCACCTTTTTCTTTTTAGGTGCAAGGGCTCAGTTGTACCCCCCAATTCAAGATTCTGTACTTAGAGGAAGGTATGTGTGATAAATTTTACCTGTTATTTGTTTTCAGTAACATGGGTTTTTCCTTCTTGCAGATGGGGTGATTATATTAAAGCTGTTTTTATGCCAGATTCGGAGATAAGATTGACTGTTTAGCATCCCTTCAAGAATCTTTTACTCATGTAGAGATACCACCAACTTTTGGTTTGATTAAAAATGTTGCATATGCTTTAAAGTTTGGATGCTTCATACTAAATAAAAATATATCACTTTGTTGGTTGCTTTGTTTTTATAGAAGGTTTTCGTACAGTGCAGTACACGTATATATATGAATTGATGACACGTCTCCATATTTGCTTGATCGGACCTATGTTTGTTACTGCAGCAGCAGAGGTACTGAAAGACAGTGAGACAAGGGGTTTTCACAACAGCAACAACAAAAATTGGAATTCTCTACTTCTTACCATGATTTGTTGTACTGAACCTTTAAAACCATTAAATGTTACATGTTTATGTAAGATGCTCGACAGTTTTATGAAAAAGAAATATATTTTTGTACACAAGTTTGGACCGCTGAACAAACGGCAAGTTACAGTGCTACATATAGAATGTATCATTTCCTCACAGGAATATTGTACCACAACGTATGCCAGATGTGGTATATACAAATGTAGATTCTAAAAAATTTTAAAGAACTTATAGTGAAATTTGAAATGCAATACTTTTCCCAAATCATCGGCATCAAAACCTGATTTTCCTGATTTATTTTTTTTTTCCAATACTTTACACTACCCTTCTTCACAGTAACTTAAAAAGTTAGCTTTTTTCTCAAAAAGAATGGAACACTGAAATATTCATATCGTGATCAGTCATTCAAAAACTTTAAACACCACTGTACTTCTACGCACATGTGCTCAGTATTCTCTTTAGAGAAGTGGACAGGCACAGTCTACATTCAGGCTGTACGTGTCCACTTCTCAAAAGGGAATAATGTACACATAAGTTGACATGTAAAAAGATGCTGGAGTTCCTTATTGACAGTATTTTATAAAGTAGTCTTTAGAGATCAAGTCCACCAACAATATGTTGGAATTCCCAGAGGCACGAATTGTGCTGCTTGCTTTTTGCTCTTTTTTTTTAACACGACCTGTTTTTGCATTATTGTGAGGTCGAATATGTTGAAAAGTTTCTCATGAGAAGATCAAATCTCTTGCTGTGGCTTTCAACTCAACATTTAAACATCGACGGCGTTTTATCTATTGACAATATTCATTTTCATATGTTGACTTCGATATATCCCAGAAGACCACAGTCTTCCATATGTGCTTCATATTTCGATATGAATGTTAATGGCAAACTGACAACTCAACGTTATGAAAAACTGGATGAATTTAGTTTCTCCATTGTCAACTTCCCATATTTATGAAGCTATATTCAATTGTCATTTGCATATGGTGTTTATATCTCGCAACTGATATGATACACAAGAGCATGTTCGCATATGATCAATGTTTACATGCGTCACCAACGGAGACAGGTCAAGTTCATGTAGCTGCTCCACTCCGTCCATCACTCTTGTGAGTGCATACGTTGTTTAATCTGTAACTTTATTTATTTTTTGTTTTGTTTTGTACTCCGTAGCTCAAAAGGTTTCCCATCAGTATTCAAACTTTGTACAGTGTTTGTTTGTACATACTGAAGACGTAATTTCATGTGTAGAAAAGGAACAATGAAATCAAATCCAACACGAAATTTTAATTTAAAAGAATATTGACTTCAATGTCAGAAATATATGTCGCTGTTATTTGTTGCCTACTAAAAGATAAACATTTGTTAGTACCGTAGTCGTCGCCTTTGAATTCCGTTTGAGTAGATGTGCTTGCATTTTGTTGTGTTAATACGAGGACTGATAAGTTGTGAGCCCCGTATGCAAGGATTTAAATTTCGTCGACATAACTGAATTATTTTTCAAGGTAATCCCCTCCAGTATCTATACACTTTTGCCAGCGATGTTGTTCTTTTCTTGACCATTCAGAAAGTCCTCCACTGCATGTATAGCATCATCATCTGACTGAAAGTGGGTATTGGAAATGGCCGTTTTCAGTTTTGGAAAAAGACCAAAGTCTGATTGAGCGAGGTAATGCGGATGCTCGATCAATTTAAAGCCACAATTATTGATGGCGGTCATGGAAATGACAGACTTGTGAAAAGTGTTATTGTCCGGGTGTAACAACACACCTTTACTGAATTTTCTGCAGCGTTTAAGTTTAATATTTCCCCATAACTGCTTCAGAAGTGCCATTGATTGTTTATCCCTTTTGGAGATAATCTACCATCAGAAAACCGAGGTCATAACCTTTCCAGCTGATGGAACAGTCTTTGGCAGCGGTAAACTAGGGTGCTTCTATATTTAGACTGTTATTTGGCCTCTGAGGTGAAATGATGGAGCCACGTTTCATCCATAGTAACAAGTCGCTGAAGAATGTTCGCAGTATCTACCTCTAAAAGGTTTAGATTAGCACGCGACAAAGTGCGCCTTGTGTGCTTCTGATCAACTGTCCTAAGTCTTGGTCCCCAGCTGGCTGAAAGCTTTCCCAGTTTTACATCCTCTGTCAGAAAGGGAGGCCTCCGTGGCCGAGTGGTTAGAGCATCGGGCTCAAAATCACAAAGCCTCTCACCTCTGTCGGCGCGTGTTCGAATCTCGGCCGCGGCGTTATGTGAGCAAGTTTGCCAGTTTACTTGCGGAAGGTCGGTGGTCTCTTCTCAGGTACATTGTATCTGGGTTCTCTCCTCCACCAACAAATACTGGACGCCACCAGATAACTGAAAATTTGTTGAGTGTGGTGGAAAGCAATAAATAATCAATCTGTCAGAAAGGAACATACTCTTTCCTGTGAAATGCCAACTGTGCTGGTTATTATGTATTGCATACATGTATATATCTTTCCGTAACTCACCTGTCAGTCATTACAATATCGTGGACTTTACTGGCCATTTCTGGGGTTGCAACAGTGACAAGCCGCCTAAGACGGGGTCATCCTCAAGGCTCTGTCGGTCGCGTTTAAATTCCGTCACCCACCTCGTTACTGTAACATGTGAAAGGGCATCTTACCCTAGTGTTCCTGTCATATCAGTATGGATATCCTTAGGTTCTAAATTCTGTCTTGCGCTAATATTGGATGACTGCTCTTTCACCAAATTTGTCCATTTTGCAAAATTCACTTGCCTTGTTCACTTTCGAGTGCAACCTTGTCCATATAAATTGACCAAATAATACCAGTCTTCGGACAGTGAAAAAATGGATGCAAAGGAAGTTTTGCCTTAAGTTAATAAGCATATCCGCAGCATTTGAATAACAACATAATTAAATTCTGTTTGGAAAAGATTTCATGACATGTGTTTGCATAACATCAACATAGGCCTGCAGTTTCCGTTGGAGTCGGAGTTTGAAAACGGAAATCGCGACAGGCGTTGGCACGTTGACGATCCATCATTAAGGCATGCTTCGGTGATTGGCCTGTGAACATTTGTATTATCTTTCTTTACTTCTCGGAAATTCTAGCTCCGACTGGCATTCCCCGCTTTTATATGACGCGCCAAATTAAAGACACTACAGCTCATTTTCCACATTTTAAAGAAGTGTTTTCTTGAAAAGCACGTTTATATAACGATAAAAATCATATCGATACTAACCATTTTGAACAATTCGAATGCATCAATTCGTTCTCAACTGCACTTTGATACGGAAGCGTATTAGTGCCACATATACACTTTACTTTTTTTTATTTTCCACACTTTAATCTGTAAAATTTACACTTTAATCTGTAAAAGTTACACTTTAAAGTATAAAATTCACACTTTAATCTGTAAATTTTACACTTTAATCTGTAAAATTCACTCTTTTATCTGTAAAATTCACACTTTAGTCTGTAAAATTCACACTTTCATCTATAAAATTCACACTTTAATCTGTAAAATTCACACTTTAATCTGTAAAATTCACACTTTATTCTGTAAAATTAAATTTTACAGATTAAAGTGTGAATTTTATACTTTAAAGTGTGAATTTTATAGATGAAAGTGTAAATTTTACAGATTAAAGTGTGAATTTTACAGATTAAAGTGTAAAATTTACAAATTAAAGTGTGAATTTTATACTTTAAAATGTGAATTTTATACTTTAAAGTGTAACTTTTACAGATTAAAGTGTAAATTTTACAGATTAAAGTGTGGAAAATAAAAAAAAAAGTAAAGTGTATATGTGGCACTAATACGCTTCCGTACTTTGAAGATCATCCGGAATTCAAAGGTTTTCATTTAAATGCAATGTTACATCACGTGATTTAGAAAACGTTTTAAGTAGAAACTTATATAGATACCTATCAAGGGTTCACGCTCGCTTTCAAGTGAATTATGGGATTATTCAATTAAGTAATTATAAATCATTATTCTAACGGAAACCCTTTTATAGGGGGTCTCCGTGGCCGAGTGGTTAGAACATTGCGCTCTAAATCACAAGGCCTCTCACCTCTTGTTGAGTGTTGCAATCTATGTCTCTATTGCCCAAACAATGTTGTTGTTTTTTTTAAACCGACACATGACATTTTCAGGTAAAAATAACACCTACTTTTAAAGCCCTGCACGTGTGTCTCCTATCTCTAGGTTTATCAAATGGTCTCGTAAATTTTAGTTCTAGTACCATTTTTACCCCCTTTTCTCGCATAATCTGTCAAAATTCTGGGTCTACCCACCATGCTTTGTATCATTGGACAGCATGCTGCTCTTTAAAGTCAGCATTTCACGAATTCTCTGGTCGTTATAACGATCTAGTTTCCAATACAACCTTTCGGTGAGTCAAATACTGTCTGACGTGTTTCATACGATTTGTTGGCCGTTCTTGGCACTCTAATTCCGACTAGAGGTCGCTCCGTTTACCTGATCAAGGTACAGGGCGCACGGCCAGCGACACAGAATGTTTGCTTCTCTTGGGCACCTGGTTCCACCTCTGGTGTAACCAGTGGTCCCGGGGGGGGGGGGGGGGTAACGGAGTTCGCCTCCCACCTTCGGTTGAAAATTTGTAATAAAAATTAATGATCATCAATTTTTTTTTTCATTTTGGAGTCTCCAATCACTTACTCCTTTTTGGGCGGAGAAGGTACAAACTTTGAGTTTTTTCTGAATCGTCATTTATTATATAACAAAGGGAAACAAATCTAGGTCTACTGGTCTAGTGAGCTGTCTGGTCCAAGCAGTTGATAATTGTTATAAAGATAGTAAGCAAAGATACGATTCTTATTCATTATTATAATGACCTGAATATCTTAAATAGGGTAATGAAAACAATATATTACGACTTTAAAACTAAACAGTTAACATCGAAATTAAGTACGTCAAAACTTTTAAAGGGCGAAACGTAAGTGTTGGTAAAATGGGTAGCAAGAACAGGACCAAGCCAGGTCACCTTCGTAACCCGGTTTTTTCTCGTTAATATATCATTGTTTGTTTTGAAGCTTGCAGAACATACTTTCAGTGATAAGTTCGGTCTTCAGTACAAAATTCGGCACATAATATATCAATAAATAAAGAAAGCAATGGTGGTATACAAATGGGTAGCGAGACCAAAACGTACATTGTTGCATATTTTCCCGTGAACTTTGCACTTGTTGCCGAAAAACTAAACCTCAAATATGTAAAATGTTTCTGTGCAATCTTTCAGTGTTGAAATGTGACCCTATCACGTGACTGAGTGATGGACTGCAAAGAAAGCATTTTGTACAATTTTTTTTTTTTTTTTTTTTTAATATAACCCCAGCTACCTGACTGAGATATGTATATTTGAGGTCATATTTCAATGTTGAAATATGACCCCACCACTTGTCAGAGACACGGGCTGTACAGAAAACATTTTGTACATTTAAGGTCATTTTCAACTTTGAAATTTGACCCCCACTGGAAATGATCTCTGGTAAGGGTAAATTTTTTTTTAAACATGGGTCAAAATTTCATGCTTGTGAGGATAAGGTCATTTGTCTGGGCTATTTTTCAACATTAAAAATTTATAAAACGTCCTCGAAATGACCCCAGGAGTAGTATTTCAACGGGGTCACTATTTAATGTTACACCAGTGTTATTTATTCTGATTTATTTGCTAATGTTCCGAATAATTAACCATAATTCTGGTTAGTAAGAATTATCATCGATTGCTAAATCATGTATACCTCACTGATGAATATTTAAACTGAGGATAGGGCGCGACGAGAATTATCTGGAGAACAGTGTTACTATGTACACTTAATTAATGATATCGAAATCAAACAAGATTTTCTTGTGAGGATATCTCCAAATGGTAAGAATCGGGCATAATCTATCAGCTAACGTCATCATTTTATTCGGAATTTTAATATTCGGCCAGGATTACCCGTATCCGGTTTCCTTTTGACCCGGTTTTAATAAATACATAAGAATCGCATCGTATTGTAACTGTGAGAAATTATCTTAATATTTTTCGAAATCATATGTAGATTCATCGTTGTGTCAGATTTTAAGCCATAATCACAGAAAAATGTGCGTTTTTTCTTGCTACCCATTTGACCAACCTGAAATAAATAATCTGTAATATTTCCATAAAGAAGCAAAATTATGTCGTGATTTTTGTAGCGAAGATACAATGCATCATTCAAGTAAGTATTATGGAGTTTCACAGCAAACGAAAATATATTGACAAGAAAATGAATTAGTTGATCCGACCCGGCCCGGTTCTCTCGTTACCCATTTTACCAATACTCGTGAAAGGACCCGTTACACGCTCCTTTCCTGCACTAGCCCTACTTGGCACAGGTAACCTAAGCAAACATAATTTTAACGAATGCCATGATGTTTTGATTGTTTACTCTTGGTGACCTATTCATTATGCTGCATTTTATAGATGTATAGATTGAATATTTGAAATTTGACGTCCAATCAATATGGGCAAGGGTAAATGTAGTACGCGAGCCGAAAGTCCCGGACAGCGACGTTTTCAAGACTGTTTATAATCTAGTTTCATAAAATATAGTTTCATAAATATAAATTTTTATCAGAATTGTTTTACATTTATATAGCGAACCAGAGTTTTCACCTACCGAAAGACGGTGCATCAAGTTAGCTCACCTGAACTGAAAGCTCAAGTGAGCTTTTCTGATTACCCGGTGTACGTCGTCTGTCAGTCCGTCTGTCTGTAAACGTTTCACATTTTTGACTTCTTCAAAACCACTGGGTCAATTTCAACCAAATTTTGTAGAAAGTATCCTTAGGTGAAGGGAATTCAAATTTGTTCAAATGAATAGCAAAGTCCTTTTCCAAGTGGAGATAATATCAAAATAGCAAAACTATGCAGACAAATTTTGAAAATCTTCTCCCCCAGAACCATAGGGCCAATTTCAATCAATCTTGGTACAAATCATCCTTGGGTGAAGGGGATTCAAGTTTGTTCAATTGAAGGACCAAGTTCCCTTCAAAGGGGAGGTAATTACAAAAATGCCAAAATGGGTGGGGTCATTTATCTTCTCAAGAACCACTGGGTCAGTAAAGTTCAAATTTACATGGAAGCTTCCTTACACAGTGCAGATAATTTTCCACTCTGTTGAACAAAATGGTATACCAGGTGCTAGATTTTTACATCTGATCTACTCCGTACACCTTTAAGTCCAATTCACACTTTTGAAAACTAGGCTCTTATTTCACTGAACTTTGATTTTGTTAAATAAACAACAACTCAGGTTTTGTTAATTAACCCAACATGACCCTGCTTGTTGATTACATGCTAGTTAATTGATTTAGAGTACAGGCTAAAGAAAATCACTGCCGAACTATTACCTATGCATTTTAAAGTGAAAGTGTTAGGGATGATAACTCCCAGAATAATCATGTTCGACTGAAAGTGAAAGTAGGGATTGCTTTGTAATTGAAAAATGTACGGTCATTGAATAAAGATAAAATTTCATTAAAATACATGAAAACGTTTTAAAAATCATGGCCGTTGGTCACGTTAGACAGGTGGTCGTTTAATACAGGTACAATATATAGGGTAACGCTTGGGGGTGGGGATTTTTTATGGTCACATACGACAGTGAGTCGGTTAATACAGTGGCAGTTTTGACTGTACATTTTAAGTGTCAATGATTGCTTCCATAACACAGAATAATAATGATTAAAAATTGATTCAAGAATAGAAATGACCAGGGTTTTTTTAAAAATATGTTATCTGTGATGGAGACTGTATTATCACTCATTTGCTATCATGTTGAATTAATTGAGGAATGCAAGTCTATTTGGGAAACCAATGAGATGTGTTCAATACACAAAGTAGGTACCATCTATCCACAGGATGCAGAGAAAATGACAAAGTACAACTATTTGTAATTTTTCTTTTAAAAAGTCTGAGCAAATTCAAAAAGTTACTTGCACATGTTTATTGTGTTGTTTACAACTGCACAACCTCTGAAGGATGCCAAGTCAAAGCTGTCAGAGGATTTTATTTTGGGTAGGGATTGCTACCTTACCCTCACCTATGTATTTGTGGGGTTCCATAGTTGGTATGATGCATATACTATAAGCCACACTTTTATTTATGTGTGAGAAATTTTTGCGAGGTTTGCGAAAACCTCATCATTATGAATATTTTTCGTCATTAGACAGTCCTATAAAGTTGTTCAAGATTATTAAGATTATCTTGACCATAAAAATTTTTCACCTCAAACCTGTTTAATACTAGTAAATTGTGAACTAAAGTCATAAATAAATGTTGGTTTTCAGTATTCATTCTTTATCAAGAAACTGGTGTACAGACCACTGGGTTATCAGACAGTATTTTCTACAGTGCAGCAAGTGTTCAAAATGATAATTGTTTTAAAATCATAGTTACTACATATATAGATCTATATATTTTGGAGTATTTTCAGATTACTTGGAAACATGCAAGCTTCTGTAAAACAGGAAAACTTGTTTCAAAAGAAAACATGCGTTGTGGTGTGTGGATCTAGTCGCGGTTTAGGAGAATGTATTTCTGTGACATTTGCAAGAAAGTTCCCTGCAGGTTCCACGTTGATTTTGCTGTCACGAGATGGAAAAGCGTTAGGCAATGTAAAGTCAAAGATCAATGCAGACTGTCCAGACCAAGTCTGTGTGATAAGGGAGTTTGACCAAGGCAACATTCAGCAGAAAAATTTTGATTCTGTATTTGAAGAAATATTCCACACCAACAGTATATGTGTGACTAGTTTTGAACAAGCTGTGATGGTCCATTCAGCAGGTACTTTAGGGGACATCACCAAATACTGTAAAGAATTAGAGGATGCTGAAACAGTACGACTGAATTTTGATGTCAATGTGACTGGTGCAATATTAATGAACTCTGCTTTCCTGAGAGCTTTTGATGAAACTGCACATAGAGTGGTCATCAACATTTCATCTCTGGCAGCATTACAGCCCTTCAGTACGTGGAGTCTTTATTGTTCAGGTGTGTGCACTTTTCTCACTGTGACAGTTTTTAGCTCACCTGCTGCATTAGCTTAAGTTAGGGTTAAGTTTTAAATAGTTGGTTATATATTGTTGAATGTCTCACTCAGGAATTTTTCACTCATATGAGTGAAAAATTCCTGAGTGAGACATTCATATGAGGGGGCCTCCATGACTGAGTGGTTAGAGCATTGGGCTCAAAATCACAAAGCCTCTCACCTCTGTCGGCGCTCGTTCAAATCTCGGCCGCGGCGTTATGTGAGCAAGTTTGCCAGTTTACTTGCGGAAGGTCGGTGGTCTCTTCCCAGGTACATAGTATCTGGGTTCTCTCCTCCACCAACTAAAACTGGACGCCACCAGATAACTGAAAAATTGTTGAGTGTGGCGGAAAGCAATAAATAATCAGTCAATCACTCATATGAAAATGTCACCATTGCCATTGAAGGGCTGCAAATTTAGGCCTCTGCTCATCGCTTATGGTTTTTGAGCAGGGAGGGATATTTATCATGCCACACCTGTTGTGACATGGGGCCTATGTTTTTGCTGTCTAGTCCAAAGGACCACTGTATTTAGTTGCCTCTTATGACAAGCAAGGGGTACTGAAGACCTATTCTAACTGGGATTCAACAATAGTGCAATGGGTCCAAAGCATAAGAATCTTTTTCACAGTAATAGATCTATGGTCACATTGTTAAGCTTTGTGGTAAATGGATATCTTGTTTTCAGAGAAAGTCTGTAGAAGCAATTATTGTCTCTGATGAATTTAAAAATACTAATTCAGTTCTGAACTTTTTAGTTACATTTTTATCAGAATGTGGTTTGAAATGTATTTTATATCTTCACATACAGGTAAAGCAGCAAGAGACATGTTTTTCAGAACCCTTGCAGTGGAGGAACCAAACATAAGGGTCCTTAACTACGCCCCTGGTCCATGTGATACAGACATGGGAAAAGACTGTCGAGAGAAGACCAGAGCACCTGATGTTAAAAAAATGTTTGTTGGTATGTCACTTCACCTGAGACCCAAGTGAACTTCAATGATCAGGCTTTGATTTCTTGTATCTCAAATCAAAGTTGAATTTTCTTTTCAGATTTAAGTAAAATTATCTGGTAAAAAAAGAAAGAATGAATGTATTTAACTTGGTATTTTGGATCCATTTCAGAATCATCTTCTTGAAATTGTTATATATATAATTTATTTAATGGATGTGTGTATGTATATATATATATATATATATATATATATATATATATATATATTGGGGTTTTCAAGAAATTTTCATAAATAGGTTTTCAAACACTACATATTTACTATGTATAAATGCATTGAAATTGTTACTGTCCTAGATTCTCTATGGAGATATGATAAAATAAAGTGACCATTCTTATATTTCAGCTTCACTTTTCAAAAATACAAACATTTACTTTATATAATTTCATAGATATAAGTTCGGATATAGGTAATGCATACGAGTTGAACAAAATGATCTTTTAAAACCTTATTTTAAGTTTTTTGATTACAGAATTCCACAGTTGGTATATTAAATACATTCATTCTTTGTTTTGATTAAGTTAGTTTCTTCATTCATAAGAATGATTGTGTAGGCATAGATAATTTCATTGAAAATCATTGATTAAGGTCAAAGATTTTAGCGGAATGGTATTTATATGGAAACTTCATCCTAAAAGAAATGTCACATGTAGTTTGCAAGTTTTAGTGCAGAGAGTAAAAAAGACAACAACCAATCAACAATTCATATATCTAAATTTATAACGGGTAATCAAGCGTATTTGAACACTGTTTACTTCCCTTTGATTTGGGAAGCATCCAAGAACAGCCCTCCTTCTTCATCTTGTTCTATATATTTTCACATGTTACCAGCCCCAGGATTAGTTCTCACGTTGTTATCACCAAACACAACACTATTATTAACAGGTAAAATAAAATCTTCCTCCAACTGCTCAATTCTAACGCTTATCACATTTCCTGCATTAGACAAAAGGGGATCCAAATGTACTGGTGGCCACAAAATTCACATATTGAAATTTATAGAACAAGATGAAGGCAAAAATAGACTGAAATACAGAATGCTAGGTATGTTGTAGACAAATGATTTCACATTCAGTCATGTGTTTTTTTTTATTAAAACTTGAATAAGTAGGACATTTTCTTTTAAGACGAAGCTGTAGAAACTTATTTGATGTACGGAAGTTATTTTGTCAGCAGGATGGATGGTGTATTGTTATTCTTTTAATTCAAAGGTTATTTTATGCTAAACGATTTATGGGTTTTTATTTGCAGATGCATTCAAGTCAGGAGCAATCCTTTCGTGTCAGACCTCTATAGATAAACTTTGTGAAGTTCTACTATCCAACTTTGAATCTGGGGCACACATTGATTTCTATGATGAAATAAACTGAGGCCAATGAGAAATCTATAGAATTTATTTGTGAAGAGACTCAGCTGCAGAAGTGTGACATGTTTTTGTGTTTAAATATTAACCTTCCCCTCAATGGAGCTTTTCTGATCAAAGTTTAAAGGTCATCTTGTTGGTGGGAACTGTCCACATGTCCCACTTCTTCAGAATTGGTAGTCCATTTTCATCCAAACATGCATCAAAGTATCTGCAAGTCAAGAGAATTCAGATGAAATAAAATGAAGGGGAACATTCAGTTTCAATTGGAAATGATATTTAGAAATAAGGGGGGGGGGGGGGGGGGGATAAAGATGTTTTGTATGAAAATTTTCTCCTCAAGATTCCTTGGCCACAAATAACAAAACTAAGGGATGGTTTCCTTATGTGAGTAATTCAGTTCAAATCATGGTTCATGGAGTCAAGTTGTCTCAGACCAGAGTGGGGACAACAATGGATATACATTGATTTATTGATTGTTTTGTAGTTTTCTACCACACCCAACAATGTTTCAGTTATCTGGTGGCATCCAACTTTCATTGGTGAAGGAGAGAACCTGGATACAATGTACCCGGGAAGAAACCAACGACCTTCTGAAAGGAAAATGGCAAACTTTCTCACATATATCGTCGCGAGCGAGAATTGAACCTGTGCCAACTAGAGGTGAGATGCCTTTGTGATTTTGAGCATGATGCTCTAACCACTTGGCCACGGAAGACCCTGTTGTAGATTTAATAATATATATTAGAATATATAGAAATCTTATTATTATATTTCGCTCACGCTAATATATGTGAGAAAGTTTGCCAGTTTACTTTCGAAAGGTCAGTGGTCTCTTCCAGGGTACATTGTATCTGGGTTCTCTCCTCCACCTACAAAAACTGGACACCACCAGATAACTGAAAAATTGTTGAGTGTGGTGGAAAACAACAATCAATCAATCTTATCATTAAAAGAAAAGGGCAGCAGGTTTTCAGAATGCTATGAAAGCACACTCGTGTATTGTAGGTCATTCAAATTTTTAGTTCAGGGCAAGGAGATTAATGTGATGCAAAGAGTTTTATTAAGGAATATTTAAAAAAAAAAAAATTTAAAAACCTGAAGAACAAGTTGGCAGTATGTCAGAATGATTTGGATGGGACCACAATTGAGAGCTTTGAGCTTTAAAGTTAGCATGTTCACATACAGGTACTATAAACAGCTTTGTTTTCAGTACTATACAGTTTAATATTTGTTACTTTCACTGAAGGTGTAAATTGTGAAATTATAACTATGTTGAATATAACTCTACCAGTATATGTAGAATTAAAAACCATGAATTTGAAACTGTGAAAATGCATTTACACCCCAAAAAAACTTAAAGAAATAAAATCCAGACCTTATTGAATACCACGTGGTATCCACTCATGAAAATAAACCGCAAATTAAACCTAAAAGTGTTTGTCCCCAGCTTTGACTCTGTCTTGTTTTTTGAAAAAACAAAAAAAAAAAGAGAGAGAGAGAACATGGAAATAATCAGGATTGAGCAAATTTCAAGTTGTATGCATAATATATCAGTCACTGCTACGGATATTAATTTGGAAAATCTTGAAAGTTTCTTCTCAATAATAACAATGCTACAGTTATTCAAAATAGACATCCTGACAGCTTTATGTAGCATATAGATTAATCATTATTTGAATATTTACCTCCTGTTTAACAGTGTGAAGCAGGGGATTCAGGCAAGCATTAAGGCCCATGACCTTCTTGTGATCGATATTACAATATTATGTTCATGGTGTGTATGTTTTTGATCAGAACTAGATTATGTAAACCTTTTAACATGTTGTAAGCATTCCATTATGTAGATCTGTGATATTGTGGTCGATTTTGTTGTTGGATATATATACATGTATATGGTATTCAGTATTAAAACTTTTCATTCACGCAGTGTTCATAATATATACACAGTTTCACACACCAGTATACTCTGAAGTTGATGTTGGAGTTCCTCACTGACAATACTTATGTAGTCTTTGGTGATCAAGTTGTCCAGCAGTTTTTGAAATTCCCCATGGGCTCCTTTATTAGCTGACTCGGTTTTTACCTTATGAGGCAGAACTTATTCAAAAGCTTCTACATAAGAAAAAAAATATTACTGTGACTTTCAACTCAACTTTTAGATACTCTGAATATGTTCATCTCTATTGATACTCACTTTCATTGATACATTGACAAAATTGAAGATAACAAACAGTGGTAAATGTTATATGTACTCTAAAGGATACATGTACAAAATTGAAAGTCTAATGCAAACACAGACCCCTGAAAAACACTAGATGTTATTAGATGCCTAGGAGAATTAAGCATCGCCTGCTTACCAGTCACATCTGCTGTGAACTCTATATCTAGAGGTAAACAGTAATTGATTGTCTGAATCAATACATTGTATGTTAAGAGTGGCCTTACAATTAGTATGAAGCAAATCAGACAGCATTCAACCCAATAAAAGGTACTTTATATTGGATAATGCATTATAAACATAGAATTTGTGAAATGCTGACTTTAAAAGAGATTGAAACCCCTGTAACATTAACTTATTTGTCAGTAGCCTTCCTTGATTTAAAAATTTATCATATGCAGACCATGCTCTCAAATATCAAGTCAGTTGAGAGACAAATAATATATGCAGGTTGCTTGATTGTTTAATGTCCTGTTAAAAGAGTTTTTCACTCGTATGAAGACATTGCTATATGCAGGTGTATCCCACAGAGTCTGCTTTGTATTTGGATATTTTATATCGAATGGCGAAGTAAACAATGTGTTAATCATAATCATAAATCCCCAAGACATATGCAAGTTCGAGTGTAGGGCAACACGGACCTCCGACAAAGCAAAGGTAGGATCAGGTGGCATGGAGGAGTAAGCATCCTCTGCTGACCGGACACACCTGCCGTGAGCCCTTAGTTGAAATTAAGTAAACGGAATTATCCGTAGTCAAAGTTAGTATGAAAAATGACAGTCTAACAAAGGGTATGAAACAAATCATTCAACATATATCCCAGAGACACTTTGTAATCACAAACAAGGTCATAGCGACCGTAAAATTTGTGAAATGATGACTTCAAACGAGATTCGATATAACCCTGCAACGTCAATTTTTTTTGTCAGTAGTTGACCTCGCTTAAAAAAATTCTCATATGCATGGCATTCTCTCGCGTATCGAATCAACTGGGAGATATACACACCATAAGCAGGCAAAAGTGGTATATTACTACATAGATATGGAAAGTTGATGATTGCAAAGTTGAAGTCATCACGCTTGTCATATAATGTAGTTGTCAGTCTGCCATTAGAGTCAATATTAAGTAAAATATCCAAATATGAAGCAGACACGTCAAATTCTGTAGTGTCCTTTATTTCGAGTTCATCGGGATATATCAGATGGACATAATTATGAAAATTATGATTGTTGATTGATAAGATGTCATCGATATATCTATATGTATGGTTGAAGGACACAGCAAGTTTTTTGTTTTTACCCTGTAATAGTTTCTGAACAAATTCCGCTTCATAAGAATATAAAAATAAGTCTGCCAATAAGGGGGCACAATTAGTGCCCATGGGGATACCAATGGATTGTTGGAAGACTTGGTTTCCAAACACTACATAAATGTTATCTACAAGAAAGCCAAGCATACTCTTAATGTCTGATGATTGATTGTTTTTTGTTTTCCGCCACACTCAACAGTTTTTCAGTTATCTGGTGGCGTCCCGTTTTTATTGGTGGAGGAGAGAACCCTAATACAATGCAGCTGGTAGGAGACCACCGACCTTCCCAAAGTAAACTGGCAAACTTTCTCACATATATCAGTGCAAGCAAGAATCGAACCCATGCCAGATATTTGATTGAACATAGGTGTTCAACTAATGGCAAACTAACGATTCAACTTCATGACAACTGGGATGACATCAACTTTCAAATGTGTGTCGCAATATTTTGCTCAACTGATTAGATATGCAAGCATGTTCTGCATATGATCATTTTTTAATCACTGCAGGCTTCTGAAAAATAAGTACTATGTTTCACGGGTTTTAACAGCTTGTTTAAAGCCAGCATTTCACAAATTTTATAGTTGTTATAATATATGATCTAATTTGCAAATGCAACCTGTCATGAGGTTGAATGCTGGCTGACTGCAGTTTCATGCCAACTGTGAGACTGATCTTTATGTACTGATTTTGACTATACAGAGTATGTATTCTGCATTCCTGATCAGCATATGGGGCTCACGGTGGGTCTGACCTGCAAACAAAGAATATTCAATACTCCTTCAAAGCACCTGACTCCACCTCTGGTGTTTCCAAGGGTCTGTGTTTGCCATACTCTTAATTTTGTATTTTTTTCTTTATTGGATATCATGTGCAAGATACTGTTCATCATATTCACTTTTTCATGCACAGAGGGTCTAAATTAATGTTTGTCGCTGTAGGTTTATCTTGTAGAAAGTTTAGGTCTGGTGGCATGTGAAAAAGGTTTAGTTCACTTTTATGCTGTCTGGTAAATATAATGCCTGAATTCTGAAGAGGAATTGTACCACTCTTATGCAGTGTGTATAGAGTATCAATTTTGTACTAAATCTTTTTCAAAACATTCAATGTGTCTGCCCCTATGAGTAAGAAAACTGGTGATTTGTTGTAAAAAATGTATATCAATGGGATCTTGAAATTAGTAACATGAGAAATAATTAATACAAATGTATAGCTGAAATTTTATTATCTGAAATATGATACTACAATCGTTTGCCTCTGTGTGTGTGTGTGTGTGTGTGTAATAATTATAGAAAAAAAAAATTATGATAGGCGAATTATTTATGGTGCGACTTAGCGAGAACATAATACATGACATGCGCAATAGAGGAAAAATGAAAAGATGGCGGCGGAAGTGACACCCAAGAAACCTCCCGACTGGAAAAATTTGACAGACACTGTCCAAGACGCAGAATCCTTGCGACAGGAGTCGATTAATGCCCACCATGATCACCTGATTACAGAAATTGAGACCTCAGATGGTCCACTAGGTACATCGCTCAGGTGAGCATCATACGTTGGCTGCAGCAGTGATACTGCTTCACTGCTCGCACACACGCATCAAGCCTCAGAACGTAACTTTTTGAATTTTTTAAAAAGAAGTTTTTTGGTTGAAAATATTGATACCGTAAATTATGACATATACAGATGCCAAAGAGGAAGTCGTAATGTTACAGAGTTGTCGAATTTTTTCAAATCTGACAGTCGGACATTTGGTCTGACAGATAAAGGTTCTGTCAGACCGGACAAAGTTTCGTCCGACCAGATACATGTATCGTATATTGCAAGGAAAGAAAGAAAAATAGCTGCACCAAAATGCCTTTTATTGTTAAAACAGTAACCCATCTTCCACCACAGGCATCTGAATTTTGATAAATAGATCACTCTATAAATAGGGGGAAAAGGGGGGGGGGGGTGACTTTATCTCAATGTATAAATACACCACTTGTACTTGTTACACATCATCAGAACTTTCATGATTAAATCAGTTCTTGAAGATTTGATAAACTTTTTCATAGTGTAGTAAGCTACATTAAAAATATAACTTTTAATGTTAACCAAAGCATGGACCCTCGTAATGCAAGGATAAGAGCAATATTTTAGCCTTAACGGTATTATGTGAACAAGACTCAAGCCTTATTGATGTTATCAAACAAACTAGAGAAATGTTAATTCTGTAATTTAAGGAAATCTAACTTGCACAGACACAACTTTGTTTTAAATGGCACATTTTACGTAAAGAATACTTGAAATGTGATTTATGTAAGAAACTTAGATCAATAATACATTTTCTGAACTTTGGAAACAATAACATACCTCAATCTTTGTTCACACAACAAATAATAAAATCTCTATAATGAGCTTCTGTCATATTGTAGTACCTGAATTTTTTGTGAAACCTTTTAACACATTACACAGCAGGCTTTTTTTATATCATTAAAAGTAAAAAATTAAATTTGTGAGTCAGTTCCTTTACAAGTAGGGCAGACACAGACCACTGGAAACACCTGAGGTGAAATAAGATGACTAGGAGGAGTAAGCATCCCCTGTTGACTGGTCACAGTCATATTTTTGGTGAGATAAACCATATCAAAATCAGTATGTAAAGAATGGCCTTATTAGTATGAAGTACATCGGACACCATTCAACATAATAGCAGGTTTTTTTGAATTTGCAAATTGGATAATTATATCAACCATAGGTTTTGCAAATTGAGACAGTTGGAACCACTGTAAAATCAACTTATTTGTTGGTAGGCTGTTTTGACTTCCATATGTTATGTCAAGTGCAGTTTAACTTTGAGAATTTGGTCAGTAGTGGAAATAGCAATAATTAAACTTAAGCAAAGCAAATATTAGTATCCATACACAACGTGTATTAAAAATCTTCTAAAAGAACCATATTGTTATGTTAATAAGTAAAACCGTATTTTCAGGCAAAAAAAGCAGTAAATCATTAAGTGCAGCACCTTGTAGACCCTTCCCCTATTATATATTTCCTGGATAAGTGTAACTGTGTGTAAATTTGAGAGCATGCATTTTCTAAAGTAATTTAAAACTGTAATTGGATAAAGTTGTATGAACAATATGTGGCAATACACTGAACTTTTGGACCAGTTTTGGCAAGATATTGATTTGATAATTAAAGAAATCAAAGGACAAAATGGAAAAATCAATAACAACAGAGGAATTTCTACCTGCACATTATGAACATAGGAACTACTTATTGTGTGTCTTTTTAGAGCTGTATATGAGGGAGATGAATTGTTAAAATTCAAGGACAGTCTAAATGACCACATTAGGAACCATGATAAGGAAATTGAACGAATGTGCAACTACCATTACCAGGGTTTTATTGATTCGATTCGTGAGCTTTTGAAAGTCAGCTGTGATGCTGCACAGCTAAAGGTAAGAATTCCCCTAACCATTCTTCTATTTAGATTTGTTCTCAAACTGTTAAGTTATTGATATTTAGTATGCCTGTACATGTACATAGAATTGTTCCCATTACCATTATGTACCAGAACGTGTATTTAAGTTACTGGGTCATCCTTAAGAAATTGTTTTTTTGCAGTAAAGTGATTCATCATTTTATATGTGAATAGGTAGGTAGGTTTTGTTTTATTTTGTTTTTAATATGCTTCAAATGAAAGTGATTATATACTATATTATATCTCAGTTAATACTTGGTAATATTGACACACTAAAATTGAATTATTTGCGTATCTGGAACTATCAAACTTATTAGTTGATGTGTCTTGGAGGGAAGGCATGTTTCAACTGAAAATTAGGTCGCAGTGACCTCGATTAAGTTTAAGTTCAAATATAGTAAGAACCCTGTCAGGCTCAAAGCTAGGATATGATGATGAAGTTTAGAATCTTCAGACATTATCATATTGTGCAACTTAGGGGGAGCATGTGCCACAAAATGAAAAAAAAAAAAACTATTTGGATCATAATTCGAAATCATTGAGTTCTAGAAGCATCAAGCCTTGTATGTTGTTTCATAAATGTAAAACTAGGTTGCAATGATCTCATTTAGAATTCTGTCATCAAATATAGTAATACAGTAAAACTGTGATATGTTTATTACTTGGATATTATTAGAGCTGGAAGGATGTACAGTGTAAAACTTAAGTCACAATAGCTCAGTAGAGAAAAACCTTTGTCCAGCACAGTTTGACTAGTTCAGGCCAAAATTTATGAAACTTCCATCAAACCATGTGTTCATTCTTAACATATTAATGTGGATTGATTATGACCTAAGTTTGAAATAATGTGGATAAAACAAAGAAATTATTCTTCATCTTGGTCTTCAAATAGTTTTTTTTTATTCCCATGTAAGAACATCCCAGTTGTTATTTGTTTAAATTATTGTTTTAAGAAATTTTGTTAGTATTATGTATTGCATTAGCATATGAAACTGTATCTATTGAGAAAAAGGGAAAAAAAAGATATCTGCTTTCATAATAGGTTAGTAGTAAATTCCACCCTGATTTTGTTTTAGCTGATATGTAAAACCTTGCAACAGTTTGAGATTTTCTTCATTCATGATGGTCTTCTGTAACTTAACTTTTACAGGATGAAATTTCTGAAGTAAACAGCAAGCTTCAGGACTCCTGTGAGCCACTGTTAACAAAAGGGGAGGAGCTTGTGAAATGTAGACGAGTCCAAAGAAACATAGCATCAGCTGTGGAAAATTTAACTCTTTGTTTACCTGGTAAGTGATATGCTGCAAGATAAAATGGCTGTATGTGAAATTGATGATTAAACTGAAAATTTTATTTTCCATTATAAAGGTATTTAATGAATTTTATTTCTGAACAGACAACTTTTGACATTTTTTTTTCAGTATTAGAAATGTATGGAAAGCTTAAAGAACAGATGTCTTCAAAAAGGTTTGTGATAAGCATTATTACAGATGTTTCATTTCTCAGACTGCAACTTTTATGGTGAAATGCTTTATAATGCAAGTGATGCATGTGTGTACAATTCAGACTGGAAGCTTCAATTTTCAGTTTGTCAACTTTTAACAATATTAAAATGTTATGTAATCCATCAATGTCTGACCTCTGAACTGAGCTTGTATGCTTGTGAAATAAAGTGTTTCACTCTTTATTTATTAAATTTCAATGGAAACAGGCAGGAAGTGTTTCCATTGAGGCACTAATATTTAGTGATTCATTCAATGCAAAATGTACAGTATAATCATCATACTCTCAGTCAAAGGAAATTATCAATTAATTTTTCACTCAGATATTATCCAGCACTGAAGACCCTAGAACAACTGGAGCACACATATCTCCCCCGAGTGGAGACCCATTGGTTTTCTCAGACTATGAAAGAAGCCATTCCTAAGCTACGAGAACAAATAAAAGATGCCAGTATGTCAGATCTCAAAGACTTTTTAGAAAATATTCGAAAACACTCTGCAAAAATTGGAGAAGTGGCTATGAAGCATGTAAGTTAAGCCATAAACACCCAGGTATTAAATTTATGGCAATAGGCTTTTAAAATAGAGAGTGAGTTCACAAAGCATCAGACTCTCTGAACTAAGGACACTATTTCAGTTACATGGTACATTGTATATGTTTTAAACTTTAGCCTGGGATCCGATGATGAAATTTACAGTATTTAGAAGGTTTTGCAGCAGTGTTCAAATTGATCAATGCCAGAATTAACAAATTATATGCCAATTTTTAAGCACATATATATAGATATAGATATATACACTAGTATGTAGTCGTCTTATACTGAACAATATTTGGGGATCCAGGTTAGAATAGGTCCTCAGTCCTCAGTACCCCTTGCTTGTCATAAGAGGTGACTAAATGGGGCGGTCCTTCAGATGAGACCGCAAAAACTGAGGTCCCATTTCACTGCAAGTATGGCACGATAAAGACCCCTCCCTGCTCAAAGATCGTAAGTACCAAGCATAGACCTAAATTTTGTAGCCATTCACCAGCAATTGGGATGATCCATATGAGTGAAAGATTCTTGAGTGGGACATTAAACAATATACAATCAATACAATTGAACAATATTTAATTGCCTAGTTATAAAACAGGTGTACAAGAAATTATTATTTTCCAAATAAAATATATTGTAAGTCATTTTATTTTTACAAATTAAAACTCTCTTTGCTGTCTTTAACATATGATGAAAAATTGGATTGATTGAAAAATCACCAGACTCATTTGTGATGAGTTGTAAGATAAATATCAGTAGCAAGTTTCTTGCAATGATGTTGAAGAAAGAAAAGATGTAAAAGTTTTGCTTTACTACATGAACATGTTAATGCAGCTTAAAATGAATTCTAATAGAAACAAATAGGTTTTAGAATGAGAATCCTATCGATTATCTGAACAGCAAAAAGCTTATCTTTTGTAATAAAATTTCCCGTATTTTCATATATAGGCAGCAGAACAGAATAATATGGACCCGGCCATAGTTCAGTCTAATAAGAAGATAAAAACAAAGAGAGCTCCCAAACCTCCAAATCCTTTTACTGGGGAGATTGACACAGAGAAAGAGAGGCGAGATAAAGATCTTATTGCCGATCATGCTGGAGATGATATGGGGGTGAGTTGGTTAGGGTATGGTGCTGTACTTGTAACCTGGAAGGGTATGAAGTTGCATATATGGATGGAATTCAAGTGCTGATTGACCTTTGATGTAAATAAATTTAATTGATGGACCATTGCTTGAAAGAATGCAATCAGAAATATAGAGACTGCCTTTTTGCTTCATATTTCACATGCAGATAGCGTAATACTAGTGAAATGCACAGTTAATTTGTTGTATTATTAAAGTAACTACATGGATAGGGTAACGATGCAAACACATGGCATTACTGGTTCATCACATGACAGTTATAAAGTATATTTGTAAATTGCAATTTGCATTGTTTGATAGTTTCATCTAGCAACAGTTCTATGTATCAGAAAAATACTTTCAGGAAGCATTTAATACGAATGTATCTCAAGAATTACAAAATAATGCTTTAACAATGTCATACATAATTTTTTTTTTACATCAGGTATTCTTTTTCATGTGAAAATAATATAGACAATTTTTTTTTTTTTTATGTATCCTAATTTGCTTGTATTTTAGGAACTGAGTGCACAAGATCTGATTGATTTTTCTCCTGTGTATAGATGCCTTCATATCTACACTGTGTTGGTAGGTGTTCTCTGAAGAATAGTAAATAAATGAATGATGAACCTGTATGGTAATTATTCATGTTTAAAAGTGTTTTGTTTTTGTGGTAATTATTCATGTTTAAAAGTGTTTAATTTTTGAAATAAAAGTGTTTAATTTATATTCAGGGAGACAGAGAGAAGTTTGAGACATACTATAGAAAACAAAGACGAAAACAAGCTCGGCTTTCTCTTCAACCTCCATCTAACATGGTACATGTATATGTAGCTGACAGATAGAAAAACAGATAGCTGTCACAAGTTCTTTTTAGTGTTTTATTACATGTAGAAAAAGAAGGTTTTTATAAAATCTTGAAAGGGCATTAAAATGATTTTGAATAATTGAGACAGGTTATTTTAGTATTGTAGTTTTAATATTGGTGTTTCAGTATTTTTTTTTTTATCTTTATAAATTTTTTGATCTACCTTCTAGCATGAATCCATTGAAAACTTCAAGAGATATTTCCATGATATTGTTGGGTTTGTACTTTATTTTAAACATGATAAAGTTTGAAATTATTGAGTTGATAAAATTTCTAGAGTGTGATATAAAGCTATTACACATATTCTCCTTTTGTCTAGCTTCTTTGTTGTGGAGGATCACATTCTGAGTACTACTCAGGGACTCGTTAATCGAGCCTACATGGATGAACTCTGGGAAATGTCAGTTTCCAAACTCGCTGCATCTCTCAGAACAAGTGCTGTAAGTTCCATAGTTTTTTGAACTGTAATATAACAATGTACACATGCATAATTTATGACAAGGTTTAAGCAGTGAATTTATGGCTTGAGCTGTATACACCCAATACCAGTATGTAACTTAGTACATGTAGTTTGCTTTGTAGGCCTCGTGTAAGGAATCAGAAATGATGCTGGACATCAAGAAGTTGATAGTGCTGTTCTGCCACACCCTTAGGGTATGCACAGTATAACATTCAAGTTTCTGCATGCTTTGTTGATTATTTACTGTGTGTGAGAGAGTCAGAATCATGAATGTCATCTCTTTGACAGGGTTATGGATTCAGTGTAGGGCACCTGCTTGAACTGTTGTTAGAAATGAGGTAAGGAAGGCATCTTTTAATTTTAAAAATGCTAAGTATGTGTAAAATGGTGCAAAAGTTTTTATACAAGATTGGGTCCCATTTTATGCTGTTATAGTTGATCAATTTTCTTGAAAAATCATACAGAATTTTTTTTTTTCAATTCTTGTACGCAATCTACACAATTTTTTTTTAAGTTCTTTTGTAAAGCAGGGCTACAAAATCCTTGAGATGGATAGAATTTTTTTTATTGAACTTTTTATCAATATTAAAGTTGGTTTTATATTTTATGAGGATAAATTCAATTGTTCAGAGATCAGTACAGTGACATTCTGACCAGACAGTGGGTGGACATCTTTAATGAGATTTTCAGTGAGGACAATTACACACCTATATATGTGGAATCCGTTGAGGAGTACACCGCAATCGTTACACAGTTTCCATTCCAAGATGAGGAGCTTGAACAGGTAAGAAGACAAATTAGTAACCTTGCTGGCATACAAATCATCAGTAAGTTCTTTGAGGTGGATTCTGGGGTTTCTATGTCACAAAAAGTGTAGCACTTCATACTGGATAGAATTCCTTCAAAGAGGCACAATACAGTAAATGAAAATGATATTGTGGCAAAAGAACAAAGTCTGACATGGCATTCATACCACTTAAAAATGATACAACTAAAACCAGATTTTGTTTTCAAGAGAAAAAAATCTTTTGAAAACTAAGATTCTCAAAATGAAATATAGAATGGGATAAAATGACTGGATTTGAACACTCTACAGTTAGATTTTTAGATGACACTCATTCAGTTTGATTACACTAGTGTATCTGATCTCATTAAGTGGCAGTATGGTAATTTTACGAAGTTCACTGAATTTTTAATGTATAGATAAAATTTTGATAATTTTGTTTCAGAGAGAGATGCAATATATATATCAGTCAAAGGTGTGGGAATCCAATTTTATAACAGAGCATGAAACATAAGTCCCAGTATATGCTCCATGTGATAAATAAGTCCCAGTATATGCTCCATTTGTGATAAATAAGTCCCAGTATATGCTCCATTTGTGATAAATAAGTCCCAGTATATGCTCCAAATGTGATAAATAAGTCCCAGTATATGCTCCAAATGTGATAAATAAGTCCCAGTATATGCTCCATATGTGATAAATAAGTCCCAGTATATGCTCCAAATGTGGTACATACAATATGCAAGTCTCATTTTACCACAGTTATTGGTTATTGCATAGATCAAAGGGATTCTGTGATATACCTCCATATGTAATAACTAATTATGAGACAATTGATACACATTGCGCTTGCACTTCGTGTTTTACTAATGCAACAATTAAATAGATAACTGATAATTCTATTTTATAATAGTAGAAATTAATCAATGTATAATGCTAAACAATTTTATATATGACTGAAGAATATTTGTCATTCAGTATAAATCAATCGTCTTGAGGATAAACATAGATAAGGTGATATATTGATTCAGATTTACAGATCGACTGTTTATTTCTTAAAACAACCGGTTGTGGTAGCTAAGTGGTTAGAGCATTTGCTATATAACCGGGAGGTCGTGAGTTCGAGCCCCGCTCATGCCATGGCTGCATCAAACCTAAGATGTAAAAAGAGGTAGTGATTGCTCCTTTATCAAATGCTTGGCATTTAGAAGTGAGAATCATGGGTCTTTCAGCTATGACCTTCAAAACGGAGGTCCCGTGTGACAGTAGGTGTTGGCTCGTTAAAGAACCCTTACTACAGCCCTAAGCAATAAACATAGGTCTAAATTTGTGGTACTTCACCTACAGCTGGTGACGTCTCAATGTAAGTGAAAAATTCTCGACAGGATGTAAAACCAACAAACAATCAATCAATTTCTTAAAACAATAGAAAATATTACAGCTAATGTTAGCAGAGAGTTAAGGACATATGTGACATTTCTCAATAATTCATGTACCATATAAGTGGAATTTTTAGAAGACACCAACTTGGGTATATATATTTATTGAGAGCTAATTTTAGCAGCTGTATAATTTCAGGAAAGATAAATATTACCGTCGATATGGAATAAATTGTTTTTGTTTTTTGTTTGTTTGTTGTTTTTTTTTAGATCTCATCACTCTCACTATTAAATCCTTGTTTAAAATTCTGCTTTATAATATATAAACTTTTGTAACATTTTGGGTACAATAATTCGCTTGTATCCTATCTTGCTTTTAACCCCAACCCCCCCCCCCCCCCCCCCCAAAAAAAAGAGATAAATAATAAAAATATAATAATATTGGGGTCTGTTTTGAGTATATTTTGATAGTTGCTAGGAGTAGCAAATACAAATAAAATCATCTCTTATGTATTACAGAAGGTTGTAGATATTGGCATTACTTAGTTACTGTAGCAAAGAGGGAAAGAAAATCTTTCAATCAGTTGGAGATCAAACCCAGGACCCTTGCATTTCTAATTTGGTGATCTAACCACTGAGCTAACCTGGCCAATATATGAAGTAGGATAATATTACCACAGAATTCTTCATATTGAGGAGAAGGAAAAATAGTTTTAGATTGATTGATTGTATGTTGTTTTATGTCTCACTTGAGAATTTTTCACTCATATGGAGATGTCACCATTGCTGGTGAAGGGCTGCAAAATCTAGGCCTATGCTTGTCGCTCAGGGCCTTTGAGCAGGGAGGGATCTTTATTGTACCACACCTACTGTGACACAGGGCCTCGGTTTTTGCAGTCTCATCCGAAGGACCGCCCCCATTTAGTCGCCTCTTACGACAAGCAAGGGGTACTGAGGACCTATTCTAATCCAGGTCCCCACGGGGCAAAAAAAAATAGTTTTAGAAGAATATAGCAGAATGTTATGCGTGACCATAAGCTATTGAAACAGCTTGATTAGCTTGATAAATTATTATATGGAGGACTTACACATGTATGATCTTTATGCAGTAAAACACAATTATAGCAAACCTAAAGGGCCAGCAAAAAACAGTGTGCAATAACTAAACTCCCTAATATCCAATAAAATGTTTTGTAATTTTTCTCTCAGAAAATAAATACTTCTTCACAATAACCATACATTTGCTACTGGGATGTATGTTATCCTGTTATTATTTTTTTTACAGTTTCTCTGTATCAATTTTTTTGATCCAAAATTTCATTCCAAATATATTGTATACAGCAAAACTTGCAATTAATTTTGATTTCTGACTGATTGTAAAAGATGTTATTGGTCAATATCAGTAAACATGAAAATGATATTGAAAGTTACAAGTGTTCACATTGGAGGAAAATTACTTTATTACAGATTTTTTTTTTATGTATTTTATAGAATGTTTGAAGTCTTAATCATCATAAAAAACAATCTTGAAAGTAAATGACATGGGTAAATGATTATGACTTTCAAGAAAGTGGCATAAAATGCAGCAAATATGAATCGCTGGTTGTTGCTCCAAAGAAAAGAAAAACCATTTAGAATTGTGGCTCTATAACAAAAAATGTTTAAAATTGGGGAAAATGTGTATTGATGGAAGATTATAAGTGTGTGATTAGTAAAGCTTTAGATTGATTTACATATGCACCAAAGTTAATTATATGTTGCATGTTCGCAGGGTACACCCTATGTTGAATGAGCATGAAGGACCTCTTTTCACAATTTTGTAATATAACAAGTTTTTATCATTTTCTATTCATCTTGGATTTGACTTTATACCTCCTTTTATAGTTTTCAGCATCAGTGACATTATTATTGTTACCAAAACACATCCCCCCAACCTCCATTTTAGAATGTCTTAATCTTGTATTATACCCAGTCAATATACATACAGTGTACTGTATATGGCACTATTTTTCATAAACACATATTTATGATAAAATGAAAGTCTGGAAATGTATTTGTTTTAAGAATATCTTTTTTAGCACTTTTTGTGCTAGTGTTTTTTTTATGGTAATTCACATTCACCACTAATATAAGACTATTCATACACTTGCATACAAGATTATGCATCTATTCTTAAATCTGATAATTTATGATCATGTTACTATGTTACAGAGGCATTGTAAACGTGCTTCTTCAAGTGGTTAGAATTTATGGAATTTTTAAAGAAAATTTTCACTTCTTGAAGGACAATCTAATTAGAATTAGAAGGAAGTCATTTTTGTACAAATTTCTCTATGGGAGGTACATGTATGTGGATTTTCCAATGTGTGATGCTGCTGTCATCACAATTATCAGGGCATTAATCCCAGTGCAGTTTATTCTTGCCTTATCTACACTGATTTTTTTTTTTCCCACAGGAAACATTCCCTAAGAGATTTCCCTTTTCCCTTTTTGTGCCAAATATATACACACAAGTGAAAGCATACATCAATGCTTGCCTAAAATTCTCTGCTGATTTACACTTGAGGTATGTGGCTTGGAATGTATGTCACTTTTCATAGATGTACCCCAGTTACACGTTTAGTGAAATTAATTCATGAATATATATTTTATGGACTTCTACTATTGAGAAAAAAGTTTTTGAAACCAACTTAAAGTACAGACTCATATATTTACATGTAGCTTTGCATCAGAGTTTTTGAATTACCATTTTCTTCTCTAAGCCATACAGAGATAGATGATATGATTCGTAAATCAACCAATCTACTGTTGACGAGGACATTGGGCAGTTGTTTGTCATCATTAATCAAGAGATCAGATTTAACTTTACTACAGGTAAGAATAGACGAGATTCTGTTGACAGAGCAGTAATATGAGGGAATTTGTAATGTACATGTGTAGTGTGATGATTGCCACTTTTGTATTTTGTCCTTGTAGTTAATACAGATTGCTATAAATATGAATTACCTGGAGAAATCCTGCAGTTACCTGGAAGAATATATATCAACTATAACAGGGTAAGTATGTGTTGAAGAGCCGTGTTTTTTGTCTTAGGATTTGCTTAACAGGATGTTGTTGCTATGAATAACTTGTCTTAGTCAAAAGCATTTAAACACTGCAAGTTAAAAAAGTAGGAATTGTAAGTGAAAAGGCTTTTATATGTAGTGGCTGTAGTCCTTCTGAAAATGCCTTTCCATCTTGTTGGACAATCTTGAAGCCTGGCTTTTGCCATCTACCAAAACATCAACATTGCCTTTTCTTAGGTTACTGGTACCTCTGAGCTAAAAAAAGAAAAGGGCTCTAATATTTAGTGACCTGGAAACATTTTATGACCTTTTGACCTCAGAAATGACTTTAACCCAGTTATCTAAAACTAACATTTTCCATCACTTAAAGCTTTAAGTCTAGAATTATAACACTGCCTGTTAGCATCACACTGTAAGGAAAAACGCTTTTCAGCTAAGGAGATAGGGTTTTGATATGTTACATATAGATGCCCCATGACTAGGTCTTTGATTTGTTACAAAGACTTTTGACCTAGTGATCTATCCTGTGGACTGACCTACTTTTCAGAAGCTTTCATCGTATATCATTTGAACCAGGAATGATTAGGCTTTGATACTTCACATATAGATGCTTCATGACCAGGCATTTCTTTGGTATTAAGACTGGATCTCTTTACCTTGAATTCTGACCTGCTTTAAAAACTTTTTGACATTTGCCATTTCTGTTGGACCAAGGTAGAGAGGGAATTGATACTTCTCATATAGATGTCTCATGACTAGGCCTTTCATATGAAGTACCAAATCTCTTAACCTTGAACTTTGACCTACTTTTCAAAAACTTTAACTGGCTATATTATTGGAACTAAGCAGGATAGGACTCTGATATATTTCACATAGATGCCTCATGATCAGGCATTTGTTTTGGTATCAAGACCTTTGACCTAATGATTTTGGATTCATCCTTTAACCTTGGCTTTATCTGGGGATACATCTTGGATATTTTACATACAGATTCGTCATGGAATATTTCATTCCAAGTTATCACTCCTTATTTATCTGATATTGATGTGATTTGCTGATTTAGCTTTTTCTTGAGTATTATTTACTCCAGTAATTACTACAAAGTGATTTGATTTTTAGCTGATTTATTCAAGAGAGTAGTCATGCCACCGAAATCCCAATATTGTTGGCATTGAAAAAGGGAAATTCATCAAATGTTGACTTTGTGATTCAGCATTGAGTTATCATTGAGTTATTGTTCATCAACTTCCAACTTACTAAACATCTGAGTCCTCAAACTGAGGATTCAAACAACAGTGCATTATCGCAAAAGGAAGTTTAGTTTCTTTTTCAAAGAAATTGGGCCCCATGCAATCAGAATAAATCACAGCAGCAATTTCAAATATTACATGTATTTTAAAAGCTGGCCTTCTTATCACCAAGCTTTGAACCCAATTGTCAAGCGAACTGTATTGGAAATTGTTAATCACAAATAGATGTATTACTCTCTTGATGCAATTGTTTTACAGTGTTAATTTTCTTGAATTCAACCAAATAAATGCATTGATGACTTGTTTATCTTGTTTTATACATCTATTGGTAAATTGCAAAATCATCAAAATTAGCTAATTACAAAACATTGAGACCAGGATGTAATGTGTAACATTATGTAAAATAATCACTCTCTGTGGATGATAATAACCTTCAGTTCAGGTTTTGCAGAGTTATTGTTCTTGTCCATAACTTGAGTGCTTCAAAAAAAAGGAGTTTTATTTGTCCAAAGTAAATTAATTTCTTCAAACTTTGGATGTAAAAATTGCCTTGACATACATTTAGAAATTTTTGCATGTACAACAAATTTTATTTTACAAAAAAATTGACACAATACATATTTATAGGTTAATGGTAGATAATAAATTATATTGGAGTTTATTTTAAACATCAAATATTTGAATACATTTCAATACTATCATTGAATATTCAAATATGAATTGTTATTTTTGACATTGCTTATAGAATACATCATGTAGCTAAGCAGGATTGACATTTTATGCCAAATTGCAAGATCTAATACGTTGTTGTGAATACTCAGGTGACCATTAAGACCTGTGGGCCTCTTGTTGAATGAAATCAGGTAAACAAGTGTAATAATGGTTATGTTTGATTTGTGATTTTCAGTGCTCAGAGTGATTGTGCACACATGGCAAGACTTCATGGTACATCTATGTTTAAGGTATGACATTGAAAATTATTCACATTCATCTTGGCAGATGCATGTACAGGTATACAGTGTACATTTGCATGGGGACCATACTGTCAATGTCAGTTGATTGTATTTTGTTAATATCTTTGTCAGGTCACTTGAGTTACTCAGGTGACCAATTTTTATTGTTCGTCATCTGTTGTGCATTAGTAGTGGAACATTTCTAATTTCTTGGTAACTATCATTCCAATTCATTTCAAATTTGGTTTGAAGTATCTTGGGGACAAGGGGGGCTTAAATTGTAAATTTCAGGATTCCTGGACCCATGGGGCCTCAGATTTGGGGCAAAAATTTATTAAGTTTTGAAAAACTGCTCATTTGTAAGACAAACAAAATACATAGGCTTTTACCAGAATTGTAAATTTCATGATCAATAGGGTAGAGGTTCTGACTCCAGGGTGGGCCCAAACTTTGTATATTTATAGTGATTATGTTTAAACATTTAGATATCATCTTCTTTAATGCTGTTGATACTAACTTAAAAGTAAATAGATATTTAGAAGAAGCAAGTAGCTTCTTATCAAAATTGTAAATTTCATTAGGATGGGGCAAAAATAGTTATAGTGATTACATGTGTATATTAAGAACTGAACATTTTTAACTTCTTTTAATTAACCACTCTTCCAATTCTTTTCAAATGGGGTATGGAACATATTTGGGACAAGGAGGACTGAAATTGTAAATTTTAGGACTTCTGTACCCCATGGACTCTAGAGGTGGAGCATAAACTGCTGAAAATTAACAAAGTCCATCAGTATGAGTACTTTCGGAGTAAATTTAGAACATATCTTTTATACTGCAGCTGAATATTAGAATAGAGCTTACATATGCAGAATAGGAAAATCAATTTAGATTTCATAGCCCTTTTGGGCTTTTGAACTCAGGTGACCAATAAGGCCTATTGGCCTCTTGTTATATTAGTGTTGTGTTAAATAAGGTAGAACAAGACATGATTTAAGTTGTGGGTCTTGTGCAGGATGCCAGAAGTGATGCAGAGGAACACATTTACAACAAACTGAATTTGAAGATCAGCGAGTTTATAGAATTAGGTAAGATACATGTAGCAGTTTATAGAATTAGGTAAGATACGTGTAGCAGTTTATAGAATTAGGTAAGATACGTGTAGCAGTTTGTAGAATTAGGTAAGATACGTGTAGCAGTTTATAGAATTAGGTAAGATACATGTAGCAGTTTATAGAATTAGGTAAGATACATGTAGCAGTTTATAGAATTAGGTAAGATACGTGTAGCAGTTTATAGAATTAAGTAAGATACGTGTAGCAGTTTATAGAATTAGGTAAGATACGTGTAGCAGTTTATAGAATTAGGTAAGATACATGTAGCAGTTTATAGAAATAGGTAAGATACGTGTAGCAGTTTATAGAATTAGGTAAGATACGTGTAGCAGTTTATAGAATTAGGTAAGATACATGAAACAGTTTATAGAAATAGGTAAGATATGTGTAGTATTATCACATCTGTAAAATGTTGTAGCACAAAAATAAATGTTTGAAAAATGTGAAAAAAAGTATGTAATAGTATCCTTATGTCTGTGGAAATTAAAACAAAATACTTGTAAATATACATTATAATGTCTCCAGGAGAACAGAAATAACTTGGTGCAAATTGAAATCTGTAAACAGTTACAGTAGTCTTTCATGTAGTGTAAGATGACCCAAGCAGGTGTGTGTGTGTGTTTGCATGCGCACACTGGTTAAATGTCATATTCAGTTCTTAAAATAATTTCTTCTTGTGATGGAAATCTTTAGAGCATTGTGTTTTAACAGCTCTAACATGCAGTATAATTCTAGTCATTCTGATCTTTCAGCTAACTATGATTGGTTGTTGCCAGAGTCTAGGGGTCATGCCAGTGGATACATCACCGACCTTGTCGCTTTCCTTCAGAGTACCTTCATGTCTTTCACAAATCTCCCAGTAAGATTTTGAAAATGTTTCAATCCACATATTATCCTCCATTAAAGTCATGATACATGCTTCAATCAAATGTGGTCAATATATTCAGATAAAATTGGCCCATTTTCCAAAGATTTGGGTATTTCCACATTATCCAACCTGAAAGTGATGTTTTCTCCAAGATTGTAACAAATTATAGTAATGCTTAATTTCAGGATATAAGTTTTAACCCATCGGTAAAAATTTTATTTTTGTTGGTAGTTCAAGTTGATTAGAGCAACTTTCTTAAGCTAGAAGAAGAGTTAAAAGGAAGATGAGTCTAATTCACAGAAAGGAAAAGGTCTTGCCAGTTTAGTTTTGCCATTGAGTTACTCTTTGGATTATATGGTTGTAAAATTTTAGAGTATTCTTTCCATGATGATTGATCATGATCTTATTGTGCTCTTCAAACCTGAAAGTGAAAGTAGTGAATGAATGTTCTAATTCAGGAAGAATTTTTTAAAGACAGTGTCAGGCCCATAGGAGGAGGAAGGGGCACTTTTAAGAAATTTTAAAATCCACTCAAAAAATTTGTTTAAGACTCATGAGAATTTTTTCTTTCCTTCCGACTTTGAAATTTCCTATAAGCCTGAATACAGAGCATTTTTGTTTTGGGTTGTTTTTTTAAAAAATTTGGGGGGGGGGGGGGGGGGGTTGTTTTGTGTTGTTGTTGTTGATTGTGGTTTTTTTTTGGTTTTTGGGTGGTTTTTTTATTATTATCAATCTATGAACTGCACTAAAGAATGTGTTAATGAAACAATTACTCTAATATTATACATTGATATTTTTTAAATGATGTTATTTATTTAAGAAATAAATTTCTTTTTTAAAAAGATGTGAGGACATGAATTGTGATGTTTTACACCAGCATACTTCATGAAGTACGTCAGTGATTCATGAAAAGTATGCTGGCATGAAACATTACAGTTCATACTCGCATGTATTTTTCCAAAATGAAATTTGTTTTTCATCTTTACATTTCACTTTCATTTTTGTTGGAATTCCCACCTTTTAAAATAGACATACTACATATGTACATTTATCAAGATTCATACACAAATTGTTCACATTAAGGAGGAAATGGCTGTTTCAGTTGGTAAAGATATCGAGGCAAAATTAATGTGTAATTTGTACAATGACATGTAGTTTGGAAGAGTTACTCAGACCTCCAGTGTACATTTGGTGCCAATGTCCCTTTTGAACATTTTTGGAGCACAAAGGGACCCAAGGTCCATACTTGCATGAATGATGCAAATAAGAAAATGCACTACCTGCCATGCTTTAGATGTTGCATGTGATCCACATTTTACAAATTAAATGTCAAGGTTTTAGGGCAAGTCATATCCATTTGATATTGCTTATTACTGACACGGATGTTCTTGATGTCACAGATGGGGATTCAGACTCCATTTACGCTTCAAATGCTGCACATTTTCAGAATTTGGTTTCTGAAGCAAGCTGACAAGTGAAGAATTTACCAACCTAAATTTTTATATCCATTTGTGTTTTATCTGTAATAACTCAACATTTTAAGAAATATGGCAACTTTCCAATATGCTGATGATATGGTGCTTCTTACTTTGGCTTTTCCTAAATGTTTTGTCCATAAAAGATCGTAACACAGAGTGGGGCAGTTTTACCTCGACTCATTGTATAGTAAAGGAAGAAGTACAGTATGATTTCATTATATTAATCTTAATATTTTTAAAAGAATTAGAGAACTTGATATATCTGATTGTAAATATCATAACTGTTTAGTTTTTAGGATAGGTGGAGATGATCAATTGATTTAGTCAGGTGGTGATTCTTGAATCCACATGCTTTAGTTGATTAAATGACCAGAACAAGACAGTTATTCCTTAAATTAACCAGACTTGGATATATCATACCTACAAAGATCTTGCTAACTACACTATATATATTTCAGATTCATTAACACTGTGATATGAGACCTTGAAGATGACATTGTTTAAATGAACAGGTAATTAAAAGAGGGCTTTGCGAAATTGTAATAGTATGCTTATTTGACTTCTAGGAAAAGGTTGCCAAAACCTCATGCATGTCTGCCTGTAAGCATGTGGCTGTATCATTAATGGAGTTCATCATGGATAACAATGTCAAACAGGTCACAATGGGGGCATTACAGCAGTTCAACCTTGACCTTATTCAGTGTGAACGTAAGTGAAAATATGTGTGTTTGGTAAATCCTGTATGTGTATTTATTTCAGCATATGTAAATTTTAGTGAAATCAGGAATGTTGCACTTGGTGTAATCATGTCTTAGCACTTGTTCTTTGTTTCGTAATAGATAAACAGAGATTTTCACATTTTGGTGCAACCATAAATCAGTGGTCTTGCATCACTACCAGAGACTCGAAAACTTAAATAAATACGTGAAAAGTATATCAACCAGTTGATTGCATGTTGTTTGTTGAAGAGAAAATTCTGAAACAAATTATTTTTATGTTTGAAGTGTAGAATTATTTTTACTTCAGAATTTGCAGCTTCAGCTCCTGTGCCTGGAACAAGAGACGGAACACTTTTAATGGCCTTTGCTGATCTTAGACAAGTAATTTCAAATATTTCTATCATCAAAGGATATAGTATTCTGGTCACTTAGAAATTTGTTTTTAATTCTGTTGATTTCAACCATGCTGTCTGAAATTATAATTTTCAGCTCTTGGATCTCTTTCTCAATTGGGATTGGTCCATTTATCTGGCAGATTATGGTCAACCCACATCCAAGTATATCCGAGTCAAACCGAGCGATGCCATCAGTTTGCTAGAAAAGTAAGTACAGTCAAACTTGTATTAAGAGACCTTTCAAGGGACATAAGAAAAAAGGTCACATATGACAGGTGGTCACTTAATTCAGGTGCCCATTTTTCAGAGGATAAACGAAACTGATATGTTTTAAACATGTAGTATATTTATTTTGACATCATCAGTTAATGGCATTTATTACAAATTGATATGAAAGCTACATGTATATTCTATTGAAAACAAATAATTACATGTACTTTGCTTTTATGCATAATGTTTCTTGTTTATATGTACGTGTAAAAGGAATGTTAATTTCACAAAAAGTCTGGCCTGTCATTTAATTACCGACAATGTTCAAAGAGTGGCGCCTTTTGTTATCTGCCCTTTTCGTACCGAGAAACAAAAACGAAAGTACATAACGATGAGTGAGTACATAATTTGATTTAATAGAAGCAGCTCCTTTTGTTGTTGTCGGTCCTTTACTTAGTGAGAATGGAACAGGAAAGTACATAACGATGAGCACATAATTTGATTTAATTGAAGCAACACCTTTGGTGTCTGCCCTTTACCTACTAAGAAACGATAACGAAAGTTCAACTTCACATTTCTGCTCAGGAAAACGCCGTTTTTAATATTTCTCGGGGAAATACAAGGTCGCTAACTGGAGGTAAAATAACATGAAAACATGCATTTTGGGACCAAAAATTACGGTCGTTAGTCGCGTTAGACAGGAGGTCGTTTAATTCAGTTGTAGATGATAGAAAATTGTCTTGGGGGGGAAATTTGACGGTCACACATGACGGGAAGTCGCTTAATACGGTGGGTCGCTAAGACAAGTTTGACTGTATATGTAAAGGGAAGATGGCTGTAGAGAAGGAAACCTATTGCTGCATTTTGAAAATACCAAGATACTATTGGATGAGTTCAAATCTATGTACATGTATAAATAACATGTATGTATAATTGTTTCTTACCCAATTAAATTCTGTTAATGTTGCCATACTTTCCAGAATTGCTGTCCAACAAGGTGTCAAGAATGGATGCTTTTTAGGGGTGGGTGGGGTCTGCATATGATAATATCCAATGCCTCTTATTCATTTTTTATGCTTGTATGTTTTCTAAGAGAGATGACAAATGTCTGTATTTGCTAGTACATGTAGTCAATTGCATCAACAACAGATGACAACACCTGATATACCTCATTGATGTGAAAGCATCTCAGATTTGAATATATGTATATTTATACATACACATTCATTTATGGGTCAAGGAGTTACCATATGTAGAAAGTGTATCAAAATTATCATCTGATATTTAAAAAAAAAAAAAAATGAATAAATAATGTGGACATCACATTTTAGGTTGAACAATACTGACAATAAGAAGAAGAATCTATTTACGGCTTTGAAGAAGAATGAAAGAGACAAGAAAAAACTTATAGATACTGTTCTGAAGCAGCTCCGTGGTCTAGTGAATGGAACAGCCTCAATATGAAAATTGGAGGTGGTGAATGGAACATCCCAATATTGGAATTAGTGAATGGACAGCCTCAGTATGAATCTTGGAGTTGGTACACATTGCAGTGTATGCTTATATAATAAATACAATAATGAAAAGGGTTAATATCATGGAAAACACCCTTTATGTTTTTCCTACAAATTAGTTTCAACCCTCAGATTCCAGGGGCAATACAGCCAACAGTTTTTTATCATTTAGTGAAATTTAATGGAATCCAGTAAAAATGTCTGGGGGAGAGTTAAATGTGATATTTGTATTGTCATATGGTTTTTAACTCTGATACAGTTACACTACCAATGAATTGAAGTATACCTGAACTTTTGTACTTCACTTGTACTTTTGTTATTTGTTGCATATTGCCTGATCATATGCAGGATATTTAGAAAAAAATCTGGTACATGTACTTCACAGCACTAAAAACCTTTTGTACTTTATAAACTATACTTGTATAATATCCGTACCCATATCTATCAAATGCTAGCATGGCTCTATTTTAAAGTGTATGTATACTGTTTGCATTCTGTTTAGGTGTAATTCTGCTTCTCTGTACAGAAGAATAAGTTTTTCAAACATGGAAATTCTTTAACAGTGGCTTACAAAGGGTTTGGAACAGAGTTCAAGTTAGTAAATTACGAAGGACAACAGTGCAGATATTTTATATATAGGAACATTTTGCAAATTTCATTTCTGTATTGTAATTAGAAAAAAATTTTAAGGGTTGTACAGGGAATGGAAAGTTCCACCTTTAGTATATATTGATTATAATATTTCTCTGCATTTAATAGTCCATTTTCGAGTTACTATATTCTGGCATGATTCTAACATTTACTTTGTACTTGATGTGGGCACATCAATATCCGGTTTTCAACATGAATTTCAAAAGTTTTAAAGTACCAAAATTAAAGTGGTTTTTACTGGATCGGGGAGTAAAGTGTTACTTTTTATAGAAAAGATAACATATTAAAACTATGTCAACTTGCAGCAGAATTGAATTTAAGTGTATCAAGGAAAGGTGCGTCTCCAATTTCGATGGCATCATCATTCTGGTGATTGATTAATCTTTTCTAGATAGATAATACTCTCAGAGTTCCCTGCCAAAAATTGTATTTGTTATACTGAAAAAGCATGGAGTTAAGGCGATGTGTTGTTGGCTCACAATCTACAAAATGTCTGGAGTCTGTCATGACATGAGCGGTTGTAGTCACGGGACCTTGACAGTTAAAGCCATTTTCTGCAGAGTTTGGGCTGTTTATAAGTGGGAAATGGAAAGAATTTCACATCAGCCATGAACCCATATCTTCCCTTCTTCCTCGTAACTGACGTACATCCTTCCACAACAATAGAACGTGGGCATTTCACAGCAGACAAACTCATTTCTAACAAAAAACAATTTCAGCGGAAGTGATGCACCCCTCAATTTTACAAAGATCACCTGACTCAAGTACAAAGTAAATGTTAGAATACTGCAGGAATATGGTAACTCAAAAATGGAATATTGGGATGAGGATGCATCAAAATATCTGGAAACTGCAGCAAGTTTTAATATCTTTTGCAAGATTGAAATGGAGTGGACATTGTACTTAAAAAGAGTTTTTCTTAACCAGATTTTTGCTTGTGAAAAAACATACTAGTGCTTTTGAAAACAAAATCATTAGGGTTCCAGTTGCTATTTGCAATTTTCAAATTTTGGTTGTTGAAAATCATTTCTCATTACAGTGTTAACTAGTCAGACTGCACCAGCAAACTTAGAACTGTGATCTAATTTTCATGAACAATTGTACTGTGTGCGTATGTACTTGCCACCATTTGTTCTTGTTTCTCACAGTCTCACGTGTAATGCTAGTTGTTGATACTGCATATGATTGTCTTTCATAACATAGATATGATGCAGAAAATCTTGATGTTGTTAGAGGTCTTTGATAATCACACATACCACAATTCCACCTTTGTATATTTTGTCATACAAATGTATTTTCCTTACATCAATAAATTTTAGTTTGTGGTAACATTTTGAAAGCCACCAGTGCATATCATGTTTTTTTTGTTTTTGATTTGTTTAATTGTTGTTGTTTTGGTTTTATTGGATTTTTTTGGGGGATGGGGTTTTTTTTTCTTTTTTTTTTTACTTTCAAATTACAACCATAAATTTAATGGAAAAATATATGGGCTGACCAGAATAGTATGTATATGTGATTATTTAACTGAGAAAATTTTGAGTGCTTGGAATAAGATGGTTTCTCGATATCTATGTACCAAAATGTGCAATATTATGAGTGATCATAATAAAAATCACTTTTATTATGTGTATTTGTTGATTTTTTTAAATTTTTTTTTTTTTTTGCTTGAAAATAAGAAAATAAAAGTTAATAACTTATTCTGGTTGTTGATGTTAATGTTACCAGGGAACTACTTGGTTGGAAAAAAGTAGTCATAGACTTCAACCCACCACACCACCATGGCTTCCTACTACCCACCATACCGCTGTGGTTTCCTAACACCCACCACATCACACCACCGTGGCTTCTAACATCCACCACACAACCGTGGCTTCTAACATCCACCACACCACCGTGGCTTCCTGATCTCTTTTGTGTACAAAAAACGAAGTGGGGTGAATTAACAATACTAGCTTCCTTCTACGTGTAATGGATGCAGTTTTACATTTTCTTCATGAAGATAATTTGTGAGCACTCTGAGGCAGTCAAGCTTTTCTAATGTCTCCACAGTCTCTCTAACTGTTCACATTTGCTGATCCCCAAAAAATTGGGTTCTATTGTTGACATTACTGGTCCTATACAAAAGTTTGATAGTGATTGTTTTGTTACAGGTATAGCTGTGTTAGGTTCACATGCAAATTATTTAATAGCATATTTACTGTACCTTTGAATACAATGCCCATTTTAAGTGATAAATGTCCTTCAAAATTCATTCAACAGCCGAGATATCTCGTCCTGTTTTTCATGGTAATGGTCAAGGCAAGACATTTTTGCAGTAAATGCCCTTTAAACTGGAAGTCCTTCGTTGCGTTACTATTACTCTTACATTATCACTATATTGTGCCGAGTTTAACTTTTACACACAATATTATTTTTATCTCGGTGGTATTTCCATCCATACATTTATGTGTATAATACAACACCACAGCGCGTATCCAGTTTTTTTTCATGGGGGGGGATTCCAAAAGGCCGGGAACTGGTTCCAGGGCGAAGCTGAACACTGAAGTGCAACTGGGTGGGGAAAAACCATATATTCTTGTGGTTTGTTAGAATTTTCCACTCATAATGGAGACATCACCATTGCCAGTGTAAAAAGGAATAATGACCCCCCAGCCGTAGAAATTTAGGGGAAAAAAGACCCAGGGGTCAGTTTTCTACGTGTTATACCTGAAAAAAATTTCCCCCGTAGAAAAATTACCCCTGCCCTAACAGAGTAATATGATACTCAAAAATGGTTGATAAGAGTTGTCAAGATAAGGGTAATAAAATAACATTAATTATTCCATATCATGTGGTGCAATTTCATACCATAATGGTATCAGTGGTGGATCCAGTATTTCCAAAAGGGAAAATCAAATATTAGTCAAACGTTTCAGCCATTTTGGGTGCCAAATCTGGAAAAGGAAGAAGCACCCCCTATAAATCCGTCATTAGGTATCATATGGTATGTCACACATCCACAGTCGCATAAACCAAGCAGTTTCGGTGAGGCAGCATCGGGAAAAATCAAGAATACGCTCCGTATCTGAAGCCAGCCTTATGCTATATATTTATAGCAACAGTAACCATTCAAATCTGAAGTGAGACAATTCTTGTCTTGTCTAGTTTTGTTTGTGTTTTATTTAAAACATCCTGATAACCAAGATCAGACAACGTGTGTGAAGCTAGCTCTTTGATACATATTCATAGTCACATTAATCATGCAAGTCTGAATGGGTTAGGACCAGTAGTTACTTCAATATGTAACCAGCTCCAAGTCTTTGTGCCCCTTTGAACTACTCCAGAAAAGTTTAACCAGTCCTAGCAAAACATATTATTCAGGCTCCGAATCTGAAGCTAGCTCTGTACTTCATATACATAGGCACATCAACAGTGCAAGTCTGAATAGCATAGAACTAGTAGTTACTGGACATGTGACCTGCTCCAAAAACTTTACTTTTTGGAGCAGGTTAAAGTTTTTGAGCAGGTGCCCCGTGATGGCCATATCCAAGTAATTACTGGTCCTATCTTCACCAAACTTGGATAGATGATGCATCTTGTGATACTAATGGACTTCACAGGCTTGGATGCTAAATCTGATCCACAGGTTTCGGATGATGGGGGATTGATTGATTGTTGTTGTCCGCCACACTCAACAATTTTTCAGTTATCTGGTGGCGTCCAGTTTTTGTAGGTGGAGGAGAGAACCCAGATACAATGTACCCGGGAAGAGACCACCGACCTTCCGAAAGTAAACTGGCAAACTTTCTCATATATATCGGCGCGAGGGAGAATCGAACCCGGGCCGACTAGAGGTGAGAGGCCACGGAGATCCCCCGGATGCTGGAGGAAGTTAAAGCTTTGTAGTCTTTGGTGATCAGGTCTTCCAACAATCTGTTGGAATTTCCATTGGTACGAATTGTGCTCCTTAAAGGCAGAATTTATTCAAAAGAGAAAAAAAATCTCTTGCTGGGCCTTAAACTCGACATTTAGATATATCGACGACATTTTATCGATTATTAATAATCATTTTCATTTACAGGTATATTCGTTGATTCGATATATCCCAGTGAACTCGAAATGAAAGCCCTCCACATCTGCTTTGTACTTGGATATTTTTATTGAAAATAGATATTAACTAACAACTCAACTTTATGACAAACGGGATGATTGCAATTTCTCCATCGTCAACTTCCCATATTTATGTAGCAATATTCCATTCTCACCTGCACATGGTGTTTATGTCTCGCAACTGATTCAATACAAAAGAGCTTTTTCTGCGTATGATCAGTTTTTAAATCAAGGTAGGCTACTGACAAACAAGTTGATGCTACGGAGATTGGGTTCCACGAGTCTCGTTTAAAGTCAGCATTTCGCAACTCTATGGTCTTTACAACGATGTAGTTTGCCAGTACAACCTATCAGTGGGTAATATGCTGTCTGGAGTGTTTTATACCAATTGTTAGGCCGCTCATGGCACACTGAATCTGACTACAGGATACTCCATTTACCTGATCAAGACATAGGGTTCACGGCATGTATGACCTGTCGACAGGGGATGCTTACTCCTCCTAGACACCTGATCCCACCTCTGCTATATCCAGGGGTCTGTGTTTGTCCACCTCTCTATTTAATATGAGATTGATTACTATTCGTTATCTTTACCTTTTCATATGGGACCTGCTCCAAAAATGCTGACACCAGGGGTATAGCATAATCTCCGACGACTTCGTCTCAGTTGCTCGATAAGAAATGAGCTCATGATGTAAACATTGGTCCATTAGTGTAAATGTTGGGGTAGGGTGGAGGGTGGAAATGTTTAAAAAGTATAAATTCATTTTCCTACATGATATATAGATCACGCCCTAATACCTGATTCCACAAATTTCACAATTTTGTTAAAGGAATCCTTGCTCATTCCAAACATGCACTGATTTTGTCTGTTAAATTTCCGGTAATAGAGATGTTTTAAAGAAAACTAATGCATGTCTACTAGTACCATATGACCCAAAGAGCCCCCCTACAACACTAAAATCCCTAACACAGAGGCCAAGAGTTTCACAATTTTTGTAGAGGCTACATTGTTCACTTAAATGTACACTCTGTGTGCTCTATGCCCAGTAGTAGAGGATAAGATTTTTAGATATCAATAAAGCCCCCCCCCCCCCCCTCTTCGAACGCCAGAATCTCTTTATAACGAGACTATTATCTCGATGTATTCATTCGTAACTCGTTATGACTAGATAATTATCGCGGTTCAACGATTTAGTATCTTGTTATAACAAGTAAATTCTTAAATTTTCTAAAAAGGAAATTGCCTTAATCAGTTTTTTTTTTATTTTTAGTTAATTTAAATAGAAATGATCAATTCACTTACTGTCTACTTCATTAATGTGATAACATTGAACATTCTCCCTTAGGCATTACCACAGAAGAAATCTCTAATAAAATTTACAAGGGTCATTATTCTGTGGGGATCATTTTTCTTCATGTATAGAGTGGGTTGATTTTAATAAAATACATTTTATTTTTCTACGGGCAAAAGGGTCATTTTCTACGTCGAATAATGACCCGGGACCAATTTTCTACGTTGAAAAGTGACCCCCGGTCATTATTCTATGGGGTCATTTTCTTCTTTACACCGAGGAAGGACTGCGTAATGTAGGCCTATGCTCGGGGTGAATACGGCCTTTGTGCAGGTAGAGGTCTTTATCGTGCCACACCTGCTTGGCACGGGGCCTTGGTTTTTGCAGTCTCATCATCTTACAACAAGAAAGGGGTTCTGAGAACCTATTCTAACCCATATCCCCACGTGCAGGCCACACCATAGCCATATAAACATCTACACACTACCCGACGCAAGTATTCTATGGAGCGCCAAATTAACATAAACTCAAATAACTGAATAAATCTTTAATCATTTGAAAATATCATTAATTTACTTGATGTGCAACACAGTTCAGTTAAAGATCTCTTCTAATAATTATCTGAATTATTGCGCACAACAATTGAATTGTTGATCGCATTAATTATTCTGTGAAGAGAACTATGATAAAATTAATGCGCACATCAATTCAATTAAAGTGCGCGATAATTGAATTATAGTTCTTCATTGCAATTAATTATTTCACTAATAAACGCGGTTGATACGTGCAATAATTCTTTTAGAGAGAGAGCAATTATTTAATAAGAGATATAATTAATTCCACATATCCACAATTAAATGAACGATTTCTTTAAAGAGGCATTACAGCTCGTTTTGCACATTTTAATCGAGTGTTTTTTAAAATAATCGATAAAATAATAAAAATCATAACAATACTGACAATTTTTAACATTAGGAATGCATTAGTTTGCTCTCAAATGCGCTTTAAAGATCATCTGGAATTCAATGGCTTCTTCTTTCTGGCTCGGACATTTTACATCACGTGATTCAGCATGACAACACACGTGTTGTGTAAAAACTTATTTAGATTTCCCCTAAAAGGGTCCACACTCGCTTCTCGAGTATGGGTTTATTTCCTGCTTCTTATAATTAAGTAATTATAAATCATTATTATAACAGAAAACCTTTCATGTCCCTATAACCAGATAATGTTTTTATAAACACGCCACGTGTTTGGATAAAAATAGCACTTACCTTTAATGCCCCGCGTGTGTGTATCGTGGCTAGAGGGTCATAGTGATATCCCCACGTAAATTCTAGCGTGCGTATGTGTTGTATCTCGTTCCATTTTAACCCTTTTCTCACATAATCTGTCAAAATCCTGGGTTTAACCATTGTACGCCAACTCTCACTGGATTGTTTACCCTCCGTGAGCATGCGTTCGAAGACCGATAGAGGAAGTCTCATTGTTGTTAAAAAGGACCGTCAAAAACTGTTAATTTTTGCATTTAAAAGAGAATTTTCAACATTGGAAATACGTAATTTTTGCAAAGTTTATACATTCAACTATGCAACAATATTAGTGAAAGCTCGAGGAAAATTGTCATTTTACGATTTCGGACCAAAATGAGCTGTAGTGTCTCTTTAACTGAATCGTTGCTTTCTTTGAAAGAATTGATGCGCGCATTAACTTCTTATACAAAATCGCTGCAATTTCTTCATATGAATAAAAGAGAAAATAAAATCATTTTATAACGAGCTCTAAACTAAATTTCCTTCACATTGATGCTAGCCTAGCATCAATTTAATTGACGAGAGCAATGATTGATCTGCGTATCAAATCAACTGAAGAGAGCAAAAAGTACTTTGATGTGCGCATCAATTCAATTACTGTGCGCAATAATTCAAATGATGCGTGCATCATAGAATATTATTGTGTGCAATAATTGACTTAAAATGATATCTTCAAATAATCAATGAAATCTTTTTATTTATTTGCGTTAAGTTGGCGCTCCAAAATTGACCCATCATTAGGTCACAGGAACTAGACATTGTTGTGTATGGTCGATACAGACTGTACAATGCTGGGATTGTGCAAACCAGTGGAAATATAAACGTATAAAATACTTTTAACTATCATACATTCAAAGAGTCCAATCGTTCAGTTCCAAGACTCTGAAGAATTTTATTTGTGTTCATAAACGAACCCTTTCCACCATGACTCAAACAACCTGCAATCATTTTGCCCCCTGACCTGCATTATGTTGATTGACAGAGGGCTATTCAGACCCCTACTCCTGATTTGTAATATACCCTGATATTGAGTTTTCTGTAAATACCCAGTTTAAACAAACGACTGAGAACGCATTTATCATTCCCTCCGTCGTGTACTTCTGGTGTTCGGGGAGTCTTCGTTTCAGCTTTCAAAACAATGGATTGAAACTAGGTCTGATTTGTTGTATATCGAGGGTTCAATCTTTGGAGCTTCAAAAGAGCAACATATGGTAAAAATACAAAGCTGGTGTTAGAAGGGCGCATTGTAATCGCGACTGTCATCTTCTTGAATTCTAAATTTAAACTCCACAAGAAAAATGCGTTATTGTTCAAGCGGTCTGTTATTAATTTCATTGCATACATGATGTTTAACTACGTGAGTTGGCAGTTCTTTCAAAAAAATATTTTTGCAGCGTGTTATTTCTTTATGACAAAAGAAAATCCTTGTGCACAAGTTATGATGTTTGAACCAGGGCGACAGGCTGGCAGTACTATGGTACCATTGTACACCACAATACAGCTTACAGGTGGCCCAGGTCACCCAAAACGAGGCGAACACAATACCGCCTCTGACACCACTTGTACAAAACCAAGAAATTTGTCTTCAGTATCCAAACATTCTTTTCGTTGGTCTAGTCGATCTTAAAATACATGTCGTAGTTCTTTTATAAAAGTTCTCAAAATTTCACCGTTTGACATTTTAATGTACAGTGTATACTTGTAAATCAGTACGTTTAATAATGCATTTTAAAAAATTATTTTAATCTTGTTTGCTTGATAACATGGTAACGTTTTGATTATTACATCACAGTTGAGGATTTGGCACAGTGAAGTAATGTTGGACTACGTCACAAAATGTACAGCGGATTACCTGAGTACAGTCACAGTCGATCATGTATTATCACTCACAAAATAAGAATATACACACGGGGACATTGTATCTATGATTCATTACTTAATCCACTACTTAGGAAACTTTCATTAATCCACCTTCCACATCTATTCATTATCCACTTTAAAAGCCTTCATGGATTCATCTCCCACTTATTTCCATTATCCACATACTGATAAGAAGAATTCAAACTCCGTCATCTCTTCGCCGTGGTGAAGCCACTCCCAGATCGCCTGATTCTTTTCGGCGCTGAGGTAGCGAGATTTGAGGAGTTCAGGAATCTGAGGTCTGGGAGGTTTCGTTTTCTGAAGCTGTTCATAGCTGTTGAACTGTTCAGCTGTCAGTTTTAATCGTGACTTTGCGGAATGTGAACTAGCGCTGGCGTTGCTCATGATACTGGTTCGTGCCATGTGATGCGCTAACGACGGACGCGCGATCGCAATCTTTGCTGTACTGACGTCCTCTTCATTTTCCTTAAATTTATCATCGTTATAATCCTCACCGTCCTCTTGCACACTTTGAATAATTTTCTCCACTTCTTTTCGAAGTTTCTGAGCCTCGGGATGGGCTCGCGTTTTCATAGGAAGATACAGATTTGATCTTGTTTTCATTTGATCTAAATTGAATTCAGATCGTCTGGAGCCGCCTGCCGGAGCAGACCTGGCGTACAGTTTTCTGATTTTCTCAGACTCGGAATTAATCTCCACTGGTACAGATTTCAACAACTTTTTTGTCCACTTAGTATCTCCTGTATTTGTATCGAAATGTATTTTTGCACTTAATTTCAGTTTGTTTTCATCGAACCGGAGTTTATCACTTGCGTAAGGCTCTTGGAACATTGCCCTGAGGTCTGTCCGATAATGGTTATTAATTGAGATCTGGGACTTGTCGATTGGCAGAATATAACTAATGCCTCTGCTGACTCGTTCACGTGTGATGGCATCCTTCATGTGTGGAATGGGCGGAAGATCCGGCCATTCGTATTCCAGAAGCTCTACATGGTAGTCGTCACTGCCGCTAGTACCAGGTTTACTTCCGTTTGTCGGAGGATTTACGCTGGGGCTCGATTTTGGACGGGCTAGCAGAAGATTCGGCGATGCTATGTCACCCGGCATATTTTATGGTGCTCACATTTAAGCCATACCTGTAAAAGTTTTAAACGCATCATTTCGGGCATCAATATCAACAGCCTTACTTAAAGATAGTAAAACTAATCTTGGTCATTTTTTTCTCTCTCACTTCAAATTACCTTATTCCTTTCGAGTATCGTAAAAAAAACCAAACAAACAAAAAAAAAACCAAAAAAAAAAACCAAAACAACAACAACAAAACAAACAAACAAATGAATAAATAATGTGCATCAACTTTGAAATTATAGTTTGTTCTTCAAAAGTTACACTAGGAGCCAACTTTTGTCCATGAAGCAGGGATTCTGGGGACGTAATTTATATATTATATATTGTTTGTTCTAAATTTGGAAACAATTCCATATACAAATAAATAGATAAAATTGTTATCACTTACAGAAACGGACTTGTACGGGTCATTTGGACTCATTTTAATTCTTTCCAACAAAATTTACCAAGAAAACAATTACACCTTTTGTTCTGATCACCTATGATTGCCGGGTCACTCGCTGACATATCTACTACGGATAAACATATAATCATAAAGCGAAAACTGTATATACTAAATGATGTCTCTCTTTTAGATATTTTCCCCAAAATTATTTTATTACATTATCCAACTCGAAACAAAATTTAGTATATTTGACAATGACAAGCAACTATTAACAAATCTTTCCGGACAAGTACCTATGAACGGAGTACTGTGAACTTGTTAGACTTATTCAGTAAAATTAAGTAGAATTTGAAAAACACTTCATTTGTTTAACGAGAACAACAAATGTTACAGAATTGTGTTTACATGTTTCTATATCTACAGGCTCATTATTTTTATGGTCGGCTATAAATTTTAGAATATTTAAATTGTTTTTCAAGAGTTATCTTTTCCAGTCAACTAGATTAAATCCAAAATGTTCATAAATCGGCGGCATACGAAGATACAGCTATTCGTTATTAAAACACCGTCCTTGTTTGTTCAGAATTTGAACCGTCACGATTATGAATTACAAATAGTGTGTATATACTGACTGCAATTACAGACATCATGAGCATTACTATCATAAAAAAGAAATTCGATATAGATTAACCGTGGTCGACTATGCCATCACAATGGTATAATTCTATCATTATATTACAGCATAGTGTTACCTCAGGTCTCAGGAGTTAAGTCCATCCATAAAGATTTCCAGATACATTGTGAACTGTTTTTGTTGCTAAGTACATTCAGATTGACTACAGAACTTTTTCGGACGAGATTAACGATTAATCTAACCTTTTCTTTAAATCGTTCACGGCCTCCAGGATTATATATAAATCGGAGTCACCATATCAATGTTCAACACGAGCCTTTTTAGTCTCCCTACAAGACCAGATAAAATGCCAGCACTTTAAATGTATACTCAATATTTACAATTTAATCTGCAATATCAAAATGATTGAAATTAAAATGTGTACTTTTACTTAACACAATTATTAATCTGTCAATTTGTGTGTCTATCAAACAAACTAAACATTGTCCAATAGAAAATTTGAAAGCAATTTAAAAATTCAACATTACTTAATATTACGATGTCTAACATAAGGTTTTACCTGTTTAAGTTGCCAAGACGTGTTTAGAGCGACTTCATCCATCACTGAATATACGAATTTAAAGTCAACGTGGAAATGAGCAATATAGTCTAGAAAGGACTAATATCAATTAGGTGCCAAATGAAGTTTGATTAAAATCCTATCGCGGATTTAAAGGTCCGAGTCTCTCAATTACAACTAACCCAATTGTTTTCTTAATTTTGAAAAGATACCATACATAGAGTGCGGATATGTTATTACAAACTAGCATATCGACACGCCAAAATTTAAATACTTTGTGCATTCCTTCACACCCCATAGGTTAATAGATTTATCGTCTATCTATACTGTTAAAAATTATAATTCAAATACATGTAAAGCTATAGAGTTTGGCCATTAAGAATGTTTAAATGTTTCAGATTCATGCATATAGATAAAAAAAAAGAAGAAAAAAAGCTAGAAATTAAAATAGGTCTTATGATGGAAGGAAAGTGAATAAATTGCCCTTCGAAACAGTTTGTTTGTCTTGTAAACATGTGCTATTTCCTAATAAGGAATTTTAATCGCTACATGTATACATACTGCGGGCATGTAACAAAAGGAGGGTGGTGGTGGTGGTGAGGATGCCCCCTTCCCTGTTTTGGACAAAACACTCTTTCCTTCCTTTTAACATGCAACGTTCTATTTATTGGCTAGTTCCCCCTTACTTTTTGATGGCAGCAGTAGATGGTAATGAGGAAAATTTCACTTCAAATGAACCCATTTAATGAAGAACCATGAACCTTTCCCCTCCCTTCTTTAATTTTGTGCATAAACAGCAGTTGTACGTTTTTTCTTTCTCTTTTTTATTTATTTAAATTTTTGTTAAGGTTTTAAGTGAATTTCCCGAATGCCCTCTCTCTCCCCCACTTTAAAAACGAATGCCTATTTTACACTGCATACATCAAAGTACAAAGAGGGACCGACTAAACGCAAAAAGAATGTGATTAAGAATGACCCAAACAGATTTTCCTTGGGAGAGTCTGGATTTAGAGACTTTCAACTGATTGAATTTGACTCCAGATCAAGTGTCTGGACTTTCCTCCCAAGACAAGTGCCAACAAAGTCATTATCTGACAATGATCACATGCAAGATTCCAAAGAAAATCTTGCAATACAGAACACTTTATTAATGTTATAATTTTTGAAGTGACATTTGTGTTAATAAATTCAAAAATTACAATATGACATTTACCTCCTAAAGCAACAAAAAATAGTGGGAAGGCATTTTTACTAAACATCCTGCAAGTAGTGACCGATAGATGTCAGGATTACATCAAGAGGGAGAGTCAAACTATCCTACCAGAAAATCAAATCATCCCACAACAAAATTATTAAACTATCCAACCAGAAAATTAAACTATTGCACCAGAAAAATCAAACCATCCCAACAGAAAATCAAACCATCCCACCAGAAAATCAAACTATCTGTCCAGAAAATTAAAATTAAACTATCCCACCAGAAAATCAAACTATCCCACCAGAAAATCAAACCATCCCACAAGAAAATCAAACTATCACACACACACACACACACACAGAGAATAACTAAACCAGCACAACAATAATAAAAATAAATAAATAACAAAAAATCTAAAAAGAAAGGTATTTTAATGATTTTAAATCTTGTCAAAGCCTTTGGATTAATGTACCAAACTGTACATAAAAATGCAAGAAAAATAACTTCATTATTTACTTGTGTGGAATGGGGGAAATCCTCGACCCCATGGACAAGATTTGCTGTCCAAGACTTGACAAAGCCACCCTGTCCTAGACTGTGAATCTTGTCCCCTTGGTGGAATTTCTCCATCCCACACTCATACTGATGATTCATTCTATTAATCCTAGGGCTGATCACATTGAGAGATTAATTGTCACCTAAAGATTAACATAGGATTTCAAGGCTGATCACTATTTGGGATTTGTAGTAATCTCAGGGTAGCTTTAATTTTCAGTAACCTCTGGGATTTTAACATTATAAAATTTGTCAATGATGACATTCAACATTTATCACTCCCTGGAATTCAAAGAGCTAACAGCACCAAAGTTTTCCCCACAAACATAATGGCTGATAACACTGAAGGGTTTTACAGTAATCTGGGAGGATCACATTTTCGGATTCACAGTAAAGCTAAGGTTCATCCAATTAAAAGTAACTCCAGGGATGAGGACTCTTGGAGATTCATTGTAACTTACTAAACAGAATTAATTCCATATCATGTTGCAATATTCCATTATCACCTGCATACGGTGTTTATGTCTGTTAACTGATTTGATACACAAAAGCTTACAAGAACCTCAGGGTACTTCCCACTTTTAGATTTACAGAAACCTCAACATTAATCTTGCTTGGTGCTTCATGGTAACCTCATTGATGTAATTCATGGTAACCTCAAGGTTGAACAAACTAAATGAATCATGGTAACTGCAAGGTTGAACTTACTCATTGATTCACAGTACCTCGATTGAATACACTCCATGATTTGCAGTAACCTCAACGTTGAACAGTCAACGAATCATGGTAACCTCAACGTTGAACAGTCAACGAATCATGGTAACCTCAAGGCTGAACATACTCAATGATTCAAAGTAACCTCAACGTTGAACACGGTCAACGAATCATGGTTACCTCAAGGTTGAATACATTCAATAAATCATGGTAATTTCCAAGTTAAACATACTCTGTGATTCACAGAAACCTAAATCTGTCATATCATTTATTTTTAATTTTCATGTATACTTTGAATTAACACAATGAGAAAATAAATTCTACACTTTTATTTCAAACATTATTTCTTTCTATTTGCCATTACAAAACTGTCTTTAACAGGATACTCCAAGGATGAACGATCCAAAATTTAATAACACTATTACCAACCCCATAGCAATTCTGGCTAAAACACAAGTTATAATACACATTATCTTTACTTGATGTACAAACAGAATCTTGCTTTAAACACTCAACTAGATTTTAAAAATTACTGCACAACCATGTAGTCTCTGTAATTTATCAAATATTGTTCACAGAAGAACATGAAATGGAAAATTATAGAATACAACCCAAAATTACAAACAGAAAGCATAGCAAGTGAAATATCAATATGGAAGAAAAAAAATCATTCTCAGTATATGTCCTTGCAAATCATTTAAAAATATCATCTTATATAACATCAGAAAACATAATATAGGAAAGGTGTGTAATGCTAATTCTCATTCAAGATTTACATTCATCCATAAATCCAATGAGAAGGAGGGTGGGGGGGGGGGGGGGGGGGGGAGGGGGGGGGGTGTCCAACGTATCCTAGGGGCCTGCTGTTGAGTATCTAACAAAACAGACAAAAATAGCTATTGTTGACAAATCACTGGAAGTCCAGATCCCTGGTCCAAAATCCTGAATTCCTGACTTCCCATTCAAAGTCTAATCCCTGATCTAGCTATAAGTAAGATGTTGCATTGTGTTTTAGTAGGCTGCCAGAGTAAAAAAGTGCAACATAAAAGATTTGGGAGATGTTGGTCATATCCTGAAAATCCATAACTCTTTGATTGTACGTGTATAATTAATGAAAAAAAATGTCTCATATACATGTACATAAATAAATCTAAGAAAGATGATACATCTAAAAACGTTACAATATGTCGTAAGGCACTATGACTGAAACAGGCTATATACCACAGTAACAGGATGATGTATTTAAACAGAATAATTCAATGGACTGTTTGTGATAATTTGGACGTTTTCATTCTCAATATCATGATACAATGCCACATTTGAATTGGTAAAATCATTTTAACACAAATTTATTAAAAATCAAATAATATACATTGAAAAATCCTCATATTATATTTTCAGAATTGATCAAAACCAACCATCTATGAGTATAAGTAATATGCAAATAAGTAAAATGCATATCTAGGCAATCTTCTATCACAAAGATTTACAAAACATATTGACCACTCAACTATATGTACACAAAATAATGTAAAAATAAAACAGAGTATATAAACCTTGACATTTTTCAAGAGAAAATACCTAACAAAAATCTAAATTTTTTTTTTACAAAGATACACATGCAGCTATCCAAATGATATAATTTACCACACATCTTTGTGGATGTGTGCTGATATGGTTATGATATGTTAATTACGCCCGTTACAAAGGTTTTTTTTGTAGCTTGATATACAAGAATCTTGGAAGTCTGTCACAATATTTGTCTGAGGTCATTTTACATCAGCTTCTGCAATGTACTGCACCACGCTGTAACCGATATGTCAGCATACAGCCAGCGTGCCTGTATTCATATGTAACAAACTTCAGGTAAAAAAAAAAAGAGCTTTGTTTCAAAAAGCTCTCTACAAAACTAGCTTCTATGAGCTAAAAATTAAGGTATTAGTCCTACAAAAAGGTTGTTCCCAAGAAATCTGCACACTGGGATTCTGTGTTTTGCATCACTCCTCTTCATCTGATACCTCTGCGAGATAGTTCCTCTCTGACTTTTCTGAGATATGTGGAGTCTGGATACCCACTACAAAAATAAATGATTGATATATGATTTTTAAATGATAAATGCCACACCAGTAGACACATGACATACCTACCCACACCTGATAAAATGAAACGGATGTGCAATTCATGTGATTCAGGCATTTCAATTTATCTGGAGTGTGTGGGGACATCAATTACCTCTGATATCTGTGTAGCATCATAATGTAAAAACACACTTTGCGCATTACATTAATCGATCACAAATAAATGATTCTCTCACAGCACATCAAATACAAAATAAATCACATACTTGTTTTTTTTTTTTCATTTATGAAACTTGTTTCAATCAAAACATTCCTAACATAAACAAAGTTCATTCAAAGAGTCTACACTTTTATAAATAACTTTAGTTTAAGAAAAACGACCATCAGAACCAAAACATTTTCACTTGCAAAACTGAAATAAAATGTCGAGGAATATATGCTACATACTTGGATCCATGCACTGACGTTTTGTGTGAAACACACCATTCTACAGTTCCTCGGCTGCTGACTCTAAACACGAGATCTGCCTCGAAGGCCTGCTTTAGCAGGCGTAATATTTCTCTGCCTTCAGAAGTGTTAGGGAGGTAGGCCTTGTGTTGTACTCCCGAGTATGCACTGCGACTGCTGACTCTATCTTTATTTCTCTGAGAAGTCAAAAATAATAACAATGTATGGATAAAAAGAGCAAAATTAAGTCTTTTGTACGATAAGTCCTTACTTTAAAAATACTAAGTGGAGTGTTGCCAGGTAATTGACAATGAAACATGAACCAGTAATTATAAACCTACAGGGTGTCCTTATCTCACTAGTAACTATAAACCTACAGGGTGTCCTTATCTCACTAGTAACTATAAACCTACAGGGTGTCAACTATAAACCTATAGGGGTCAGGATTTATCTCACTAGTAATTATGAACTTACAGGGTGTCCTTATCTCACTAGTAACTATAAACTTACAGGATGTCCTTATCTCAGTGATAACTATAAACCTACAGGATGTCCTTATCTCACTAGTAACTATAAACCTACAGGATGTCCTTATCTCAGTGATAACTTTAAACCTACAGGATGTCCTTATCTCACTAGTAACTATAAACCTACAGGATGTCCTTATCTCACTAGTAACTTTAAACCTACAGGATGTCCTTATCTCACTAGTAACTATAAACCTACAGGGTGTCCTTATCTCACTAGTAACTATAAACCTACAGGGTGTCCTTATCTCACTAGTAACTATAAACCTACAGGGTGTTCTTATCTCACTAGTAACTATAAACCTACAGGGTGTCAACTATAAACCTATAGGGGTCAGGATTTATCCCACTTGTAATTATGAACTTACAGGGTGTCCTTATCTCACTAGTAACTATAAACCTACAGGGTGTCCTTATCTCAGTGATAACTATAAACCTAAAATGGTGTCAGGATTTATCTCGCTACTGCACTCCCATGCTGATACTGTACATCAACTAATATGTGTATTTGAGGTATTTACATATATATTTTGGCATCTTTGATGTTGTCTATAATAAGCTAATTTATGATCAATGGCAACTGTATACAGAGAAATATTTGCCCTTGTTTTATTTTTGCCCTCACTGTTAGTGGACAAATTTGAGACTGGGAGAAACTGTTTTTTCTCTTTTACACAACTGTGTCTGGGCAAATTCAAAATGGAGTGAAACTATCTGAAAATGTAAAAAGGTGAAAATAACCCTGTTTATTATATCTTTAATGTTTATTCTTCATATAAAAGTAATATAACTGTCTATTTCACTGATAATGCACTATTTCCCTGGGACTATTCCCTTGTTAATATTCATCAATATTTTTAACCAATCAAAATGCTCAGTAAGTGGAATGTTCCATGAATTGTGAGATATTTGATGTAATGTTTTAGCAAATATCATAAGATCAACTGGAGAAATGCCTGAAATAGGTTTAAGAAAATTAATAAATTAAAATTGTTTCTGCATAATAAAACAGTTATAGAATGGGTAACTTGATAAATAGCAAATTTAAGCCCTCCTCAACAAATAAGCTTTCCCTTCAGCAGCTATGCTGCCTTGGGAAATAGTTTTTTAGCCTCAGGGAAACACAAATTTCCTATTTCCCAAAATACCCATTCTATAACTGTATAATACATAACTTAAACATAAAGAACATCACTGACAGCACTAATTCATAACCACAACATGACTTGCATTAAATTCTGAATAAGTACATATAAAGTATAAAGCACCACAGGAACACCACACACCTTACTAGATAGAGAATCAGTTCTCTTTATGAGTTGAATACTTACTAACACTTTTCCACTGGGGATATCATACTGAATTTCAATGGCTCCTTCGCAGTACTCATACCCAGGGACAGACATATTCCTCCTCGTCATGTGCGACATTGTCCCATGGGGGGTGGTGGAGTGGGCCACTGAACTCATTAACAAGCTACGAGGTGACGATTCAGCTTCCTCAGTCTTACTCAAAGCAGAACTGGAGTACATAGCTCCACACTGTGGGCACTTTGGTCCATGTTTACGGAACTGTCCTTCAATGCAATCTGCACAAAAAGTATGATTGCATTTGTACAATGTTTTTGATTTTCTTATTTTTCCATGACATATTTTACAGAAGGAAATCTTATCTATACTGGAACTCTCCAGGTTGACAGGAAGACTGTGCAATTCTTCGTTGTAATCTCTGGCATAACTTTTGAATGCACCATTGGTAGTCTGATTCAATTTTAGTTTGGATAACTCTCTGTCAATATTAAAGGGCTCCATGGTGGATGCCCCAGAACCAGCTTTAAGAGGGGTATTTTTGGATGTGACATTTTGAGATGTCTTTGTTTTTGGTTTTGCTCCACCACTCGGTGGAGAGGTTGTGACGAGGGCAGGTTTCATTGTTGGTGGTTGTCTTGGAGATCTGGAGTCCTCTGAATGTTTCGTATATGTAGCTTGACCTGATGATCTACCTGAGCTGTGAGAACGAGGTGATTTCTTATTCACAGTAGAACTGCTTCCACTGACTTTTAGACTAGAAGACATCTTTTTACTAGAGCTTTCTTCTTGAATTTTTTTATCACTAGTTGCTGGTTCTGTTCTAGCTTTCAATCTTGACAAGGAACTAGATCGTCTACGAGCACGAGATGTCTCATTGTGTACTTGTTCAGTTTTCCGTCCAATATCAGATGTCATGTCGTCTTTTATCAGCGATCTTGCTGACACAGATCTCAGTTTGTTAGTAGTAGCTCTCCTCTTCTCCTGCAGTCTGGTAAATCTGTCAATAGCCTCTGCTGTGGCACGATCCTGCCCCCCATCCAAGAGTGACTGTAGAATAGCTATGGAGGTAGCCACACCCTCCTCGTCCGTGTTAACTAGCTTAATCTCTCTCAGGTGGCTTGGATCTCCTACCTCGCTGTGGAAAATGAGAGCACCGTCCAGGAAACATTTAATGGAGACGTCCAGAGGAGAGCCAAATACTCCTTTAAATAATTGAAATATGACATGTAAAATGCTGCAGCTTGTAGATGTTTCATCAGCAAAATAGATTTGCAGATTTCTTTTTGAGTTTCAATACGTTTTAGCATAGTAATACTTTATATTAAGACCCAAATATATTCAATCCCTATAAAAAAACAAATTAGTAAATAAATAAATGTGTCAAGTGTGACATGAATGCCCCTGCTGACATACAAATTTGAAATATTTGAAAGTCTAAGGATATGTAAATAACATTAGGTGCATATAAAACAAAAATATAATACATGTATTACATGTACTGTTTTTTTTGTTTGTTTGTTTTTAAAATTAAGTTGTGAAGAGAACTGAATTTACATTTGTTTCTGTGGACATGGAAGCACAAGGTGGACACTTTTCAGATGCAGAAGGGTCACGCTGACTTATTTCATTAGACCGAGATTTCATATAGAATATTGTATTTATCAAAGATGCTAAAACCACAGAGATACCAAAACCAAGTTCACAATAAAACAACATTTTGTATAAATCAGATTTAAATGATGTTTTTGCAATATTGTTCATTTGCCGCATTTTTAACATACCGATAAAAAAAAAAATCAAATCAACTCCATTTGATTGTCATTGCTATATCCAGCAATATGAAAAGTTCTACATTTCAACCATGGTAATTAAATAACAATGCAGTAGAATTACCTGAACTGATGCATGGCAAAGAAATTGATGGGATCCAAAGTTTGTTGGCATACTTGAAGATGTTGACATAGGTGAGGACCAGTTCATACACACACCTATCAGGCAGATTGTCCAGCCAGATGGGACCCACTGCATGCAGGACATGAGTTACCTGTCTGGGTAATCGGCCTCCTGCACGTGTGTGCATAATTTCCCCCGTGGACATCAACCCATACTTCTTGATATATTCTTCACATTCTCTTTCCATGGTGGGACTGGCTGCTCGCGCAATGGATCCTGCCACACCGGCACCATGAGCAAGACTCCCATTGGCAGAATTCACAATGGCTATAGTGTTCATCTCTGTGATGTTTCCTGTACAGACAGTCACCTTCAGTGAGCCAGCATAGAAAGTAAAACTGTTGGCCTGTGGTTGATCAGACATCATGGCTGCCCTCTGGCTCTGTCTTAGAGACTCCAGTTGAGGTTCTAGCAGACTATGAGAGGCCAGCAGCTTTTCTATGACTGAGGATGAAGAATCCTTCTTCTCCGGAGCACTGCCTATGTTGGGTGACACACCATCCATATCTACCTGCTTCAGAGCGCTGCTGGATTTTACGGATTTGGATGATTTTGATGTCCCTCCTTTCTGTTTGTTAGAGTGAATCAGACTGGAGAAGTTCTCAAATGTATGATTGGCATCATCAAACCTAATATATAAAAATTGTCTATATCAAAGGAGATGTTTTCCATTTCAGGATCACAGTGATCGCTCTGAACTAGTGACTCCCTGAGCTTCACTAATGACATAATATGACATAATAGCTGACGGTCAACTGCTGATGGCAGAGTATGGAAATATTCTGGTCTACCAGAACACAACGGCCTACACATCAGCCGAGTCCTTTATAATAACCATAATTATATTCAATTGTTTTTCTTTCAATAAATTTCATGTTTCAAAATCGCATATTTTATGTTAAAAACTTCAAACTTTTCAGGACCCCCTCCTTTGCATACTCCCCTCTGCCTTCAGATTAGTTTACACATGATCAAATTATACTATATACCATTGACATGCACCTGTCTTAAGTAAACACGCTAAGAAGCAATGCATAACTGAGTGGATAAAATGATGTTTAGTAGCTTTTGTGATGTATTGTGTTCGATGTCAAATTCAGTCACTGGTTCAGAGCTATGTTGGTGATCCAGGATTAATTCAGCCTATAACACTTTAATAATATCAATTCTAGAACTTCAAAAACCAAATTATCCCCTCTCAACAACATAAACACTGGCATGCAATATATTGCAAAAAGAGAAAAATATGAAGCTTTCTGTTATTGTTCAGAAACTATCCATGATACTAGTTGTTACAATTTTGCTTCAATATGTTAATATTATATTGCAACAATGTTAGCAATAGACATTATGATAGCATCATGTCTTTTTTTCACAGTCACTTATAAATATTTAAATAATTATTTATACATTGCATGATATATGATTGTATATTATTTAAGGAAGAGGATGAACTAAGTTTTGGAACTTGTTTCCAGTCCTTTTGACTAATTTGCAATAAAACATGTTCAAATCAATATTATTAGTTATATGGGTCTAATCCTGGGTGTACTGGATTTTACACCTGTCTGTAAATCAATACACCTTGAGGCCACAGGCCAAAGGGTGTACTGATTTACAGACCAATGTATAATCCTTTACACCCCTGATTATTTAGACACATATAATGAAATTATTTCCTATGTGACCTTTAAAGATAGTGTAATTGCCATATATAACCCTAACCACCTTTCTGAATCAGTGTGGGAGGCAAATCTTTTCGCCATAATTGCAGGCAACGTTAAATGCGAGTTATTCTCGACACAGTGTATATGCGATGACGTAACAATGCATTGGCGCTATTTTATGATTACTTTGCAATTGTGACGTACCTGTGTGACGAAGGATGTCATTTACACCTGGGCGTAGCTGGGTGTAAATAAATTTTCGTGCAAAAGGCGTTATTTACACCCAGCTCTGTAGCCAATCAAATGCTGAGATTTTGGTTACATAGGAAATAAAGCTGTATATCATTCCCTCTAAACAGAAACACAGACATACAAAGGAATATTTAAAATCTCTCATAATGTAACACAGATATAGAAGGGAACATTTACAACCTTACATAATGTAACACAGATTTTCCTTCCGTACACCTGGTAACTCTACTCACAATCACTATGTCTAATCTAACGAGGACTAGTTTCCATTGACAGGACACTTACCTTTTTGTCTGTCCTTCAGAAGAATCCTCATCTGAGCTGTTGTCTATATTTGAAGGAAACGCATGGATTGATTCTCGACCATTGTTACTTTGTAGATTCAGAGAATCATCAGGATGATTCGGTTGGTTATAGTATCCATGGGGATCAACAGTGTTTTTGGTTTTGTTTTGATACAATGTTGACTGTTTTGCAATCTGATCTTGATATTTACTTCCTAGATGAGATTCAGCAGATGCTGGGATTTTCTTTGATTTGGTGAAAAGTTTATCTGATTTACTGTCAAGACCACTTGACTTGGAAGACTGTGAAAACAAGTCTGTAACTCGATCGCCTGAAAATGAGCCTAGTTCTTGGGTCCACTCTGCTCCAGGACTAGTGATAGGACGGACATTACTGATCGCTGATTTCACCTGAGTTTCATCATCAATTTCCATGGGTAAGTTCCTTCTGTCTCTGAACTTGCCGTCTCTGGCTTGACTTTTAATGTGTTTACTTATTTCTTTTTCTCCGAAAAATGAATCATTTTCATCTTCATTGTCTTCAGATCTATCTCCATTTTTACTCCAGTAAGGAGCTGAATTCTCTTGCTTGCCACTGCTTGACAGAAAATGTTCTGATGACTCCAATCTATCTGATTTTCCGTCATGATTTAAATGGGCAAGATTTTTATGTGAGTTATATCCCCTGTTTGATGCTTTAGAATGAATTCTTTCCTGCTGATGTAAATATCGACCAATAACTTCCCATGCCATTTCAATCTGATGCATATTCCCCTCCAGTATACAACACCCTGTGGAGTCTGAGGTCAAGGTCAAATCAATGATGTACAGAAGGTGGTCCTTACAGGCAGACACCGATTCAATCAGTAGTGATACAGCAGGATCTACTCTGGCTTGGATGGTGGAAAAAATCTGAAGAATATCAAGAATTTATTTGCAAAAATATCATAACCCAGGTGATGGCAAATCAGTATTTCAACCCTCACCCCCCACCTTCAGTTTACACCCAGAGTCTCAAATCCCATGTATATATTCATGTATAAAGTTTTTCTCTATAGATATGTTGAAAGTTGTGAGAAATTTGAGTAAAAGGAACTAGAAAATTCAGTGCCACCATAGATGCCTTACCAGTTTTTGGGTAAAATAAGACCTAAATAGATATATAACCATGCCTACTTCAATTTCAATAGAATGAAAGTTTTCCAAAATTTGAAAATTTCAATTCCTGTTAATAGTGACCTTGAGTTTGGATTTTGTAACATCCTCACATGTTATGTAACAATATTTGGTTGTAATCACATTGTAGTTTGGCCTTCCTGGGAAAAAAATTACAAAATGTACCTCACTGCATTTCACACTAGTTGATGTCATAATATAAAAGTATGTCACGGCGTACATGTCTCTAGTTGTATCACAGGGAAAATGTCAAAATAAGTTGTAGTTACTTATTAGCATTATCAAGTGTTCAAGCTGTATATGTGTAAATCTGCATGTCAGATGCTTTTCAAATGATTTGTTTTCAATTTTTCTTTGATAATACATAAGTATCCCATTTTTATACTTAGTATGCACTACAGAAATGTTTATATTATATTGTGACCTTGAAATCACACTGAATTTGCAAAGTAAAGTTCGTGAGAGAGTTGATGTAGCAATGTTTGATGCGATGGTACAGGTAAAGATGACCATATTTTCTTTCAATCAAGTCATATTCCAGAAGCTAACTACTTGCAGATATAGGATTTTGACATGGAAGGTAGGATTTTTTGCCTCGTTTACATAAGATTTGGCAATGAATATGGGAACTATCCTATATTTTGATCAAGATTATGGAAATTGTTAAGACTGAGAGGATATTGTCACAGTCTCGAACACTTTTTTAAACTTATTATATCAATATCGATGTGTTAAGCCCAAACTGTAAGTGATATGAGTGCATGTTCCACCTGTACTGAAGTGATAATCAATTAAAAGTCTAAAGGATAAAAATAACTCTACGTCATTTGTATGATGATGTAATGGTTCAACGAGGGGTTTCCTCTTGTAGCATTATATTTGTTTATATACTGACAAACGATTATTAGTAAAATATGCGATGTTTAGAAGAATTTTACTTTAATTTGAACGTCCTGTTGTGACTTGTTAATTTTACACAGGACACTTTAACCCTACTGTGATTTTGATCCAAATATTTAAATAAGTGTTACCATGAAAAGTAATGCACTAACCAATAGGGACATAAGAAACATGAGTCATAATTCATACATTCAATTTGTCAGTCAGGTATTAATGTCTACCTACCAGATCACACACCTAAAAGTCATGTAGTAGAACCATAATATGATTACACAATGTACTTCTTTAAAACTTAATATATAATTAATAAAAAAAAAAGGGGGGGGGTCCAGTGATAAATCTTACATTAGGAGGAAGAATGTACAGTTCCACTTCTCTGCTGGATACAGTGTGCTCATCAATGGACATAACCTGTGCTGCCACTGACAAAAGATATGAAACTGTCTTACACAAAGTTGATAACACAGTGGCAATTGGAAATTAAAATCATCCATTTAACTTGTATAATTAAAGCTTTGTTATTAATATCAACCATTTAGTATGCAAATTTTTACATAGCTGCCAACTTTAACAATCTGAAAATGGATGATTAGTTTGCTGTAAGTGAGAGATATGTTGAATTCTGTCATTAAGGAATAAATGTCCAGGTTTATTTTCATCATGGGGATATGAAAATACTGAAAGTATGAGGGAATACAAAATTGTAAAATTATACAGAAATAGCCCCCCTGTTTGTCTCCATCGCCCTCATAAGACATATACTGTGGAATCATTATTGTTCGTGGGGGCTCAATGTTTGTGGATTTCGTGGATAACTTTTACCAATGAATTTATGTCCCTACGAACCAGTTATTTTTTGCAATAGCTTCTATAGTATAATGTTGTATATTTTCAAAATAATTTTAATCCTCAAAATTCCATCCCCACAAACTAGTAAATATTTGGCTAACCAAGAACAATGGCCCCCACAAACTTTAATGATTCCATAGTAACCTGTACATTTATTCCAAATGTACTATTACTTTGAAGTTTACTTGTCCCCCCCCCCCCCCCCCCCCCCCCCCCCTTCCGTACATTTGGCAGTCTTTATTTCAAGTTGAAAGGAAGTATTTTGATTGAGAATTACATAAAATACATTTAAACTGTTTAGATTAACTACATTGATAAATGTAAATATCGGCACATGGAGTTTTAACATTCTCTAGACATTCTGCCAATTAATTTAAACATCAGCACCATCAAAGATAAATGTTTTTATGCAAAGGAAACAAAATGCATGTACGTAAAAAAAAACCTGAATGGTGTTCTAGGGTGCATTTTGCATGCTAATTAGTAATAGCTATTATGCCAGCTAATAGTTTTATTCTTTGTTTATTTGTTCATATATCATACAAATCTTGGTTGTATACAAACATGGTAATGTCAATAAATAAATTGAACTGTTAAATATTATAATCTAACAAATTTTTTCTAAAAGATCTGATCATACTGAATGTGTACTTATTTTAAGGCATTTGAAAGTCTGTGCGATTGGAGCTGATGCACTATATAATAATGATTTAATGCGTCTTCCATGTTTCATAATGGAAAAATAAAGTTATAAACTTTATTCTTGAGAAGAATTAGAGAACAAACTGGTTTCAAAATCAGAGCCTTAAGATTGTCAGGAGAAGACACTAAAATTGGTAGTCATATCTCAAAGTTCCCAATGTCTAATCAACAATGTATTCCATAATTCCAACACATCCTATAGATCACAGGAATTCCTGAAATTGAATAAATTATTATTTTATTTTTTTTTACCATGACTCTCTTGGAATATGATGACAGCATCGTTGTTCATCAGTGGGGAGTAAATCTTTTCTATTGGGCCTCCACCATTCTCTGGCTTACTGAAATACACCTTCAACTCATCCTCCCTGGTCGTCGTTCCCAAACCAGTGACACGTATACTGGACATCTTCAAAAGCCTCCAATCAGCAGCTAGCTTACATTAGAAACCATGACAATGCCTACAACATTAGCAGTATGTCCAGTTTCAACTATTTTGCTACAGGTATTTGATTAGATGTATGACAATCTAATTAAAATCAGACTTCGATATGCACCATACAATCTGCAGGTTATGCCAGATCTTATGCAGAATATATATGGCACGGATCTAGGACTTCTGATTTTAATCAGATCTATTGCAATGTTTGTCTACTTTCCTTTTCTTATTTATTATCACACAGGTGGAGTTCTGCCCATTAAGGTCCAAATTTGGTATCACCATACCTTATCTACTATTAAATAGCTTACGTCTCATTAAAACAAGGCAAAGTTCTCTTCATGTGTGCAAAGGACTTGTGCAAGTGCTTTTTCTATTGATGAAATATGGAAATGAAAGGTGGCAGTGATGTTGCATCTTTCATTGCTTTAGCAATCAAGTTTATCCCAGATACCACTCATTTTTAACTTACCATGTATACTTTTACTCTTCAACCACATAACAGACATTCGATAACACATATATAAGTAAGGTGTAAGATTGAACCACATTTTCATTTGTCAGTCACATAACATACTTCAAATTTCTTACAATTTACATGGGGGATTTTATGCAAATAGTGGTATATCCTTTCCAAAAGGGAAAAATTCATTAACAAAATTTAGACAGCCATATCTTTTCATCTACATAACAAAAGAACCATTTAAGACAGTGAGACGGCAAATGCAGATTGAGGCGTTTCAACTGTTCATCTGTGCAACTGTTCATCTACACATCACAACTTGAAGTGCCATGGACATGATTTTGGTAAAAAAAACCCCCAAAAAACAAGAAACAAAAAAAACAAAACATTACTTTGAAATTTAATTGATAATATGATAGGACTTGATATGCATAAAATATAACAAACTAAATTTCAAAAAGTGACACACACACACATATATATATATATATATATATATATATATATATATATATATATATATACATATATATATTTAAGACATAAGTCTAAACTTCTCATTTTCAAAACATGTAAAACAAAGCAAGAGCCTTGTTTATGTTTACATGTTATGTTACTTAACTATCAACATGATGCCAAAGTGGACTGATTTTTGGTAAAGAAAAATTTTAATACCACAAAATTTTCATTTCTTTATTCTTCCCTAAATTGATTTATCATTAACCTATGTAGAAATTTTGAATGCTTTTGACAAACTTTTTAGAAATTGTGAGTGTTATCCCTCCAAATATGGCTTCCTGACTAATGACAAGCATTTGTTTACAGTCCTATGAAAAGTGTGCACTTTCTCCTCATAACAAACACCCTGTTTGCAAACACAATTTTGTGTAAATGCAAAGTGTATCCAGTGTAAAAAATATTTTTGATCCACTTATTCATAAAAGATCTTTATTTTTCTAACAAAAGGTTTCAATTGATCCAAGCACCTTTAAGATAATTCAAAACACTAAATGTAGAAACATGTACTGACATCCATTATATAGGCGAGTCTCACATTGTACAAATGAAGGCATTCTCTCACCAGATGGCATATTAAGCAAGGTTGCACTCACACCTCTGTCAATGCTTGGAATCACGTGACAATTTAATGACATGATATACACAATCTTTCTCATTTTCTTTCCCTTTAAAACAGGTGATACACCAGGCTCTTTTCAAAGCCCACTCATAAACTGTACATGTCACCATTTAGCTGTTTGTCTCTTATTTTCCAAGTTTTATCATATTTTTACAGCCTCTTTTACTTTACTGCGTATTACAAAGTAGTTCCAAATTTTGGTTCAGAAAACAGCAATTTTACACAATTTACAACAAAAAAAACATCAATTTAATTACACCAAAAGCATATCATAATATGACTAAAAATAAATGATGCATATTAGAAACTTTTACAACATTTCTGTAAAAAGTGGTTGACAGAGGTGTAGTGCCCATAGTGCACGGAACTCTGGGTAAAGAATGCAGATGAACGGTGCCTGATACATTGTAAAGCAGTGAAACAGGTTCAATCACCGTAGGCCAGTAAGCTCAGTTGGTAGATCAACTGACTAGAGATTCAGGATGCATAAATTTGAGTCCTGGTCTGGTCTGTTGCATTTTCTTCCTTGCTGTTACATTTGGTGCCATTTACCACCCCTGGACTTGCAGGTGAAAGCGAACGCCAGAGGCAACACAACCTGGGTTGCAAGTCTTAGAGGATGAAGACAATTTAAGGAAGGAAGAATGTAGCTGTCAGAAGGGTTCAATCACCGTGGCCGCCAAGCTCAGTTGGTAGAGCACCTAACTATATATTCAGGAGGGGGAGGGGAGGGGGGGGGGGGGGGGGGGGGGGCTGGTTCGAATCGTGGTCTGGTCCATTGCATTTTCTCCCTTTCTGTTACAAACTGAATGAAACATCCCAATGCCTAACTACTCATCCATACCCCGCTGTACATCTGTAAGACTCTATTGCATTTCAAAGAACCAAAATATTATAATGCAAATCCCTCTAAACTAAACTCAAGGCTTTCCAAAAATCATAGCACTGGGTCAACATACAAATTTAAACTTGTAAATTATAAAGACACATCACTGTTCCTAAGGTCCTGTACTTTAAATCAATGGTCTTCAGCATTCTGATTTGGACTATATGGAAATCCTGACCCAACTATAGGATTACCTACTGAAACACTAACTTGTCCCATCAAATGCCAACTATTGCTAACAGTATTCAGTACAAACACGGCTATCCTGTCTATTGCTAACAGTATTCAATACAAACACGACTATCCTGTCTACTGCCAACAGTATTCAATACAAACACGTCTATCCTGTCTACTGCCAACAGTATTCAATACAAACACGACTATCCTGTCTACTGCCAACAGTATTCAATACAAACACGGCTATATCCTGTCTACTGCCAACAGTATTCAATACAAACATGTCTATCCTGTCTACTGCCAACAGTATTCAATACAAACACGGCTATCCTGTCTACTGCCAACAGTAATGAATACAAACACGTCTATCCTGTCTACTGCCAACAGTATTCAATACAAACACATCTTCCTGTCTACTACCAACAGTATTCAATACAAACACGACTATCCTGTCTACTGCTAACAGTATTCAATACAAACACGGCTATATCCTGCCTACTGCTAACAGTATTCAATACAAACACGGCTATATCCTGTCTACTGCTAACAGTATTCAATACAAACACGGCTATATCCTGTCTACTGCTAACAGTATTCAATACAAACACGTCTATCCTGTCTACTGCCAACAGTATTCAATACAAACACATCTTCCTGACTACTGCCAACAGTATTCAATACAAACACGTCTATCCTGTCTACTGCCAACAGTATTCAATACAAACACGGCTATATCCTGTCTACTGCTAACAGTATTCAATACAAACACGACTATATCCTGTCTACTGCTAACAGTATTCAATACAAACACGGCTATATCCTGCCTACTGCTAACAGTATTCAATACAAACACGGCTATATCCTGTCTACTGCTAACAGTATTCAATACAAACACGACTATATCCTGTCTACTGCTAACAGTATTCAGTACAAACACGGCTATCCTGTCTACTACCAACAGTATTCAATACAAACACGTCTATCCTGTCTACTGCCAACAGTATTGAATACAAACACGTCTATCCTGTCTACTGCCAACAGTATTCAATACAAACACATCTTCCTGTCTACTACCAACAGTATTCAATACAAACACGTCTATCCTGTCTACTGCCAACAGTATTCAATACAAACACGTCTATCCTGTCTACTGCCAACAGTATTCAATACAAACACGGCTATATCCTGCCTACTGCTAACAGTATTCAATACAAACACGGCTATATCCTGTCTACTGCTAACAGTATTCAATACAAACACGACTATATCCTGTCTACTGCTAACAGTATTCAATACAAACACAGCTATATCCTGCCTACTGCTAACAGTATTCAATACAAACACGGCTATATCCTGCCTACTGCTAACAGTATTCAATACAAACACGGCTATCCTGTCTACTGCTACCAGTATTCAATACAAACACGGCTATCCTGTCTACTACCAACAGTATTCAATACAAACACGGCTATATCCTGCCTACTGCTAACAGTATTCAATACAAACACGGCTATATCCTGCCTACTGCTAACAGTATTCAATACAAACACAGCTATATCCTGTCTACTGCCAACAGTATTCAATACAAACACATCTTCCTGACTACTGCCAACAGTATTCAATACAAACACGGCTATATCCTGTCTACTGCCAACAGTATTCAATACAAACACATCTATCCTGTCTACTGCTAACAGTATTCAATACAAACACATCTTCCTGTCTACTACCAACAGTATTCAATACAAACACGTCTATCCTGTCTACTACCAACAGTATTCAATACAAACACGGCTATCCTGTCTACTGCCAACAGTATTCAATACAAACACGGCTATCCTGTCTACTACTAACAGTATTCAATACAAACACATCTATCCTGTCTACTGCTAACAGTATTCAATACAAACACGACTATCCTGTCTACTGCCAACAGTATTCAATACAAACACGGCTATCCTGTCTACTGCTAACAGTATTCAATACAAACACAGCTATATCCTGTCTACTGCTAACAGTATTCAATACAAACACATCTTCCTGTCTACTACCAACAGTATTCAATACAAACACGACTATCCTGTCTACTGCCAACAGTATTGAATACAAACACGTCTATCCTGTCTACTACCAACAGTATTCAATACAAACACGTCTATCCTGCCTACTGCTAACAGTATTGAATACAAACACGTCTATCCTGTCTACTACCAACAGTATTCAATACAAACACGTCTATCCTGCCTACTGCCAACAGTATTGAATACAAACACGTCTATCCTGTCTACTACCAACAGTATTCAATACAAACACGACTATCCTGTCTACTGCCAACAGTATTGAATACAAACACGTCTATCCTGTCTACTACCAACAGTATTCAATACAAACACGGCTATCCTGTCTACTACTAACAGTATTCAATACAAACACGGCTATATCCTGTCTACTGCTAACAGTATTCAATACAAACACGGCTATCCTGTCTACTACTAACAGTATTCAATACAAACACGGCTATATCCTGTCTACTGCTAACAGTATTCAATACAAACAAGGCTATCCTGTCTACTGCCAACAGTATTCAATACAAACACGGCTATATCCTGTCTACTGCTAACAGTATTCAATACAAACACGGCTATCCTGTCTACTGCTAACAGTATTCAATACAAACACATCTTCCTGTCTACTGCCAACAGTATTCAATACAAACACGGCTATCCTGTCTACTACTAACAGTATTCAATACAAACACATCTATCCTGTCTACTGCTAACAGTATTCAATACAAACACATCTTCCTGTCTACTGCCAACAGTATTCAATACAAACACGGCTATCCTGTCTACTGCCAACAGTATTCAATACAAACATGTCTATCCTGTCTACTGCTAACAGTATTCAATACAAACACAGCTATCCTGTCTACTGCCAACAGTATTCAATACAAACACAGCTATCCTGTCTACTGCTAACAGTATTCAATACAAACACGACTATCCTGTCTACTGCCAACAGTATTCAATACAAACACGGCTATATCCTGTCTACTGCTAACAGTATTCAATACAAACACATCTTCCTGACTACTGCCAACAGTATTCAATACAAACACGTCTATCCTGTCTACTACCAACAGTATTCAATACAAACACGGCTATTCTGTCTACTGCCAACAGTATTCAATACAAACACGTCTATCCTGTCTACTGCTAACAGTATTGAATACAAACACATTTATCCTGTCTACTGCCAAGAGTATTCAATACAAACACGGCTATATCCTGTCTACTGCTAACAGTATTCAGTACAAACATGTCTATCCTGTCTACTGCCAACAGTATTCAATACAAACACGGCTATCCTGTCTACTACCAACAGTATTCAATACAAACACATCTTCCTGTCTACTGCTAACAGTATTGAATACAAACACATTTATCCTGTCTACTGCCAACAGTATTCAATACAAACACGGCTATATCCTGTCTACTGCTAACAGTATTCAGTACAAACATGTCTATCCTGTCTACTGCCAACAGTATTCAATACAAACAAGGCTATCCTGTCTACTGCCAACAGTATTCAATACAAACACGGCTATATCCTGTCTACTGCTAGGAGCAAAAGCCACACTAATACCATTGCTGTACCTTGCCTGTGCTGGTATTGTGTGGTGTCCCAAAGTATACTAGAAAAGTTTGTGCAATATGTATATTAGATTTGGTTTCATACTGTTATGAAAATGTCAGTTCTGACTTTTGCAAAATTTCATTTTTATCTGTATAAAAATTGGGTGGGTGTAATTGTAGTGCGGGACATATGTCACACGATATCCGACATTAATGTTAGCCAATTTTTTGCTATACGTTAGTTTTTCCTCAAATATCTTACTGAATATTTTTTAAGATGATTATCAAGAATCTTTGTTGTGAATTTGGTGTATGAAAATTGCCTAATTATTTAACAAATGGCTTTTATTTATTCTTCAGGGTGTAAAAGTAGTCCCAAAGATTTTATGAAGAAAATGCATTTCTGGTTTTTGGTTTCATCTTATTTATGTACAAAACACTAATAATCTTCAAGTATTGAGTCCTATTAATAATCACAAGACACCATTATTTTTTATGACAAAACACCATTATTTTTTTATTATATAATCACACTAATTAATACAATAAACTTTTTTAAAATCATTTTTTTTTCTCAGGACATTGCAGCTAATTGAGATAATAATGAATGAACTGGACTGAGATGAAACATTAAATCCTCATTCTGGTAAAGATTATATTGTAATTTTAATCATTTTGTTAAAAACTCAAAATAATGAATCAAATTAATTAAAGAGCAATGTTAAATGTATTTCATTTCATTTAAATGTAATTTACACATAATAATGTGGAAAGACCAATAAACTGATGTTGAGGGTTGTTAACCATAAGTTAATTAAATGTGCAATTTAAGTATGTCTAATTCAATTACGTTGCCCAGCTCTTGCTACATAGAGGCCATCCCTCAAAAGAGTCATATTTTTATTAATTTAGTGTTTTAATAAATTTGCATCAACTTTTACTGGTATTTGAAACACGTATATACTTAGTTGCAGCTTTTGAAGTAAACTCGTGTACTCATTTTTGCATTAGAAAAATTGTGCCATTTTATTAGAAATCTGCAATAATGAGTTGTGAATGACGTGCAGTCCACATTCAATAAATGAACTTGAAAATCAACAAGCTTATTGCCCACACATTTCAATGCTGAGTACGGGTGGTGAAAAACTTTGCCATCCAATAATGTTAAACAGTCTGGAAATCCAATTTCAAGGCTCATTTTTATTACAATTAATTTTGATAATTTAGATAATGGGAAATCATTGTCAACCAATTAGGTAAAACAGGAGCAATCAATTTACTTCTCATCACTTTATTTATTTTAAAATTTTTTATGCACTTCTGCATGTGAATAATCATAAGACAATAATTAATCTCGATAGCAATACTCATAGAATGAAATGACATGATTTGATTAATAACGATGCTAGAATTTGGTATTCGCGTTTTACACTTTTAATGATATTGAAGAGAGAAATTCAATATATATTTTTACATTTGTTACAAAATGCTACATCTACATAGAGAAGAAAGCTGATATATTTAACAAGATATGTAAATATCACGTCTTATTATTAATTTATTAATTATAATAAACTTACATTTCAAAACACTTGCATAGCCGTTCATAAAACGGGTTCAAACTGTCACCTTGTTCCGATTTTATTTTTACACTCTTCATGTCGGGTCTACCATTGAAGGATGGCCAATAAAAAGAAGGATGAGTATTCATATAACATGTTGAATATTTAGTAAATCTTTTTGTTATGATATAAAACAATTTCTAAGCGAAAACATCAGCAATATAAAACACATTAATAATTTTATTTCAATTATTAACAAGGTGAGAACAAAAACTGGAAATGCATTTTCTTTGTAAAATCTTCCGGACTACTTTAACACCCTTAAGAATAAATAATTAAATGTCATTTATTAAATAAGTAGGCAATTTTCTTGCACCAACTTCACAATGACGACTCTTAGTGATTGTCTTAAAACATATTCAGTACGATATTTGAAGAAAAACTAATGTATAACAATGAATTGGCGAACATCAATATCAGACATCGTGGGACATATGTCTCAGACTACAATTACACCCACCCATCAAAATCTATTTAGGAATATCATTGTCCTTCAACTCATCTAGTGAATCACTTTCAAAGACTGTGAAAAATTGCACAAACTAACAGTAATGCTTAATACGTAGATAGATAGACCTACGCTAGTCACAGATTATAGCAAGAGCTACTTTCACACTAGCATGAGAGGCTTAAATCTTTTGCTCCCATACATACCATATATGTGTGTGTATATATACACATTATATATATATATATATATATATATATATATATATATATATATATATATTACACATACTTTTTGAAAGCGGTTACTGACTATAACATCCTGAGATTCAACTTACCATTGGTAATTTTCTTTACTTGTATCTCTTACTTATTGCTTTGAAAAACTAAGATAGTATAAAAAAAAAATTCCATAGTGACTGTTTGTATTTCGAAAATGAAAGTGATTCTCCAAAGGTCAAGGGAGATAACAATGAAAAGGAAGAATCTCGAGTCCGAGTTGTATTAATATTTATTTACTAAAATGTAAAATCTGTTTTGTACTCATGTAAAGTTAATAATTAGACACTGAAATAAAATAATTTCATATTGCACCCACCCACACCCATTTGCTTTAATTATCTTTAGATATACAATCAATTTATTTTTTATATCGGGCATGGTATTGAAATTAATATAAATCGCATACCCTGCCATGTGCGTCTTCAAAACACGATTGACGATAGACTGAGAGCTGGGTGAATAAATATATTTGTGATCCCCGAAAAAATATCAGAAGTTGTCTGTAGCGTTACTGTGAGTAGCAATTTTTTTGAGTATCGAAATGTACAAGAACTATTGAGTAAACTATACCGTCTGTCAACTTCTAAGTGTATTGTCAAATCACAGGGGTCTGGTAACATTAATTGTAAACATGAATATCTTTGGGATCAGTTTTTCTGTGTAGTAAGTTTTCTGCCCCACCTCTTCTGAAATGTCTGTAATTTACATTGATGATGTTACTTCTTGTTGTTAAATGTTTATATATTCAATATACATGTAGGTAATGCCACATAAAAATGCAGATGCCTCTTTCAAGAGAGGCAAAACAAAATCGTCAATCACAGAGTCCACAGCAGTGAAAAAGAAGAAAGTGATAAAAGATGAAAACTTTCCGAGAGGTGGAAATGTCAAGACACAATTGGGAATTGACCATGCATCACTGGAGAGTGTGGCCAATCCAGAAGCAAGCCTCTTTAAGGTACTGTACATATCTGACATATTTTAAGGTACTGTACATATCTGACATATTTTAAGGTACTGTACATATCTGACATATTTTAAGGTACTTTACATATCTGACATATTTTAAGGTACTGCACATATCTGACATATTTTAAGGTACTGTACATATCTGACATATTTTAAGGTACTGTACATATCTGACATATTATAAGGTACTATACATTTTTTTTTTTGACCGGTCGTGGTAGCTCAGTGGTCAGAGCATTCGCTTCGTAACTAGGAGGTTGTGAGTTCGAGCCCTGCTCGTGCCATGGCCGCGTCAAACCTAAGACGAAAAATAGGTAGTGATTGCTCTTCGCCAAACGCTCAGCATTTAGAAGTGAGAATCACGGGTCTTTCAGATATGACCTTAAAAACGGAGGTCCTGTGTCACGGTAGGCATTGGCATGTTAAAGAACCCTCACTGCTATGGCCCAGGGTGCTACGCATAGGTCTAAATTTGTGGTACTTCACCTACAGCTGGTGACGTCTCAATATGAGTGAAAATTTTTCGATGGGACGTAAAACAAACAATCAATCAATCTGACATATTTTAAGGAACTGTATATATCTGACATATTTTAAGGTACTATACATATCTGACATATTTTAAGGTACTGTACATATCTGACATATATTTCATTGATAAGTAAACATTCATCATTACAGTATTTAGGATAAGCTAAGACTAGTAAGGGGACTTTTAAGTTTTGACTATGTATTACATTTTAAATCTTTCTAATTTGGAAATATATTTTTATGATTTTCATCAGGACTGTAGTTTTAGCTTATCAGTTTGGTTTATGTATAGGAAGTTGAGGAAGAACGCATGGCAATACAGTCCAGGAGAAAGAAGAAGGAAGAGGCCAAGAGAGCGAAGTCTCTAGAGAAACCTAGAGAGCCTAGTTTGGTGGACACACAACCAGAGCCCCATCTTCTTACAACACAGGTAAATGATTAGATATGTTGATACAATCAGAACTCTACATTATTCCTGGCTGTGATGCCCATAGTTTTCACTTTGCAATGAACATCATATTTATGAAATTTAAAAAAAAGAATGGGCAAATCATGAAACCAAATAAATTGTAGTTACCACGGTTACAGTAAATAATTTAGTTTTGCTTATTAGCTCACCTGGGATGAAATCTCAAGTGAGCTTTTCTTATCACATTTTGTCTGGTGTCCATCTGTCCCTCTGTAAAGGTTTAACAGTTTCGACTTCTCCAGAACTACTGGGCCAATTTCAACAAAACTTGCTATAAAACATCCTTGCTTTTAAGGGAATTTATAGAAGTTCAAAAGTCACACCCTTTTCAAAGGGGAGATAATGAAGAAGTAGGGAAAGTATGATGGCATCTTTTAAAAATCTTCCTTCCAAGAATCACTGGACCAGAAATGACAGAACTTATGTGATAGCATCCTTAATGAGTGGAGATTCATTTAAGAGTTCAAATGATGCCCCCCCCCCCCCCACCCCAGGGGGGTGACCACAATAGAGAATCAACGTTTTACAAGAGGATATACAGGAAATATTGTTAAATCTTTAGATATCTTCTTTTTAAGACCTGCAGGGCCATGATTAGTCATATTATTATTCAAGTATCCTCAAATAGTGTAGATTCACGTTTTTTCAAATCATGCCCCCTTGGGGGAGGGGCGGATGGGGGAACAAAGTTTATATTGAAATATACACTGATCCATGTATATATGGAAAAATCTTATATTAAATCAAGTCATGGCCTCAAAAGTGGATCACAGTTTTTCATCACAATATATGGGAAAAAGTCTTCTCAAGACCAGCAGGGCAATGACTAGTCATATTATTTAATATGTAGGCATCCTCAGGTAGTGTATTTTCCAGTTTATTCAAATGATGGCCTTGGAGGGTAGGGTAGGGTCACAACAGAAATAAAATTTTTACATGGCAATATATGAGGAAATCTAACTTAAAAAATCTTCTCATGACCAGCAGGTCTGTGTTTAGTTTTATAAATATGCAAGCATCCTTAGGTACTGCAGATTGCAGTTTATTCAAGTCATGGCCTAGGTTTGGGGGGGGGGGAGGGCTGTGGGTGGGTAGGGTTGGGCCGCAATAGGGGATCAAAATTAGAATACATAATGTGCTGCCTCGAATAACAGCCAGTTAACCAATGCAAGTTTCAATCCTTTATTTTGAAACATGTACACATCAGTGTTTGTGTTTGTGGTAAAAAGCTGTAACAAAACAAAATAAACAAAATAAGTATCAGAATTGACAGAGTCGTTTACATAATAATAGTTAAGATCTGATGTACATAACTGAATAAAGATAGGAACAGGTTTCCATAGATTTAAATTTGGCGCGAAGATTACCTATGTAAACAATACAGAAATTACACAAATACTCAAAGAAACAACATTCAAAGTATTTCTAAAGAACCTAGATATACAATACGTCTTTTCGAATTAATCTGAGTCGAAATATGACAACAATAGGCTAGGTACAATACAATCATGACTGTAACCCTAACGTGAGGATTTAAACCTATTTTGGGGTATTTAAACATATATAACAGCCAGCATAGGAAAAGTGAACATGTTTACAATTTGAAAATACACAAAAATATGAACTCACACTGTGGTCAGCAGTTGTTTCAGTCAAATGAACGAAAATGATAAATCGTTAACATCCATGCGGTTAAACAGGAAACAGAGAGTCACGAATATACAACTACTGGAGCCGGGACGGAACACATAATGCACATATAATCATCTATTTTCATTTTCATCCAAAACCATATGCAATGATTAGTCATTCCTTTGTAGTGTAGATTCATATTTGACTCGAGTTGGGCTTCAATAGGGAATCAAAGTTTTACATAAGGATATATATAAAATTTGGGGGAAAATCTTTCCAAGAGTAGTAGGGTCACACTAAAACATGTCAATATGCAAATTTACCCAAGTTGTGTGAATTCATTGTTTTTCATGGACCCTTGGGCTAAGTTTAGGCTAAAATCAGAGATTTTACCTAAAAATGAACATAGGAGGAAAATCTTTAAATAAAATTGATATTCTTCTCCAGAACAGCAAGGTAATATTAGTCATATTGATAACGAAGCATCTCTATGTTGTGTGGATTCGATTGTGAATAAAATTATAACCCATTCAGCTTGTTGGGGGCATAAAATGAGGTGTCATGAAATTAAAGGGGCAAATATCTTCAGAAGAATAGGAAGGCCAAGGTGACTCAGGTAAGCATTGTGGCTCATGGGCCTCTTGTTAATGCATCAAAGAATAAGGCAGACAAAAAATAGGGCCATGATCAAGATACAAGGGAAGAAATATTCAGTAAATAAAAATGTGTTGCCAAACATACATTTACAGCGATTATAAGAGATATGCATATATACACTGTACATTAAATGTTGCTTGGTTTATTAACAGTTACTCACCCCAGGAATGTTGGTCTTGGGAAGTGTAAAAGAAGTTCATGAGTACAGTCTGGCCATTAGCTTGCCCAATAATCTGTTTGGGACAGTGGCCTTGACCCAGATTAGTCCTGCCTACACTCAACAGCTACAGCAGCTGGCCCAGATGTCGGAGGAGGACGTAAAATCAGAGGAAATAGTCAGTGAAGTTAATTTCAAGTGATGACTTACATGTGATCATAGTATTTAAATAGTGCTGTATTCTACCATTTATGGAGAAGATACTTATTTCATATGACAAATAAATTATGGCTCCCCTCTTCCAGGGTGAGACTTTCTGTCTGTCCATCTTTCTGTCATTTAATATTGTGAATGTTTCTCCTCCTATATGGCTTATCCAATAAACTTGAAACTTTGTACAGTGCTTCGTTGCCATTTGCAGATGTGCATAGTTTAAGGACAGGAGGATCCAAATGTTATCCTAAAAGTTGTTATGGATCTAAGAGACCCTAAAAGTTGTTATGGATCTAAGAGACCCTAAAAGTTGTTATGGATCTAAGAGACCCTAAAAGTTGTTATGGATCTAAGAGACCCCTCTTAGATCCATAATGACTTTTAGGATAACATTTGGACCCTCCTGTCCTTAAACTATGCACATCTGGGGATGTAAAATGTAAAAATAGCTTGTAAACACTTTTCCTCCTACATGGCTTATGGATTTGAAATTTTGTACAATATTTCATTTAATGATGTTCACAATATTCTGACATAGGAATTTGATATTTTCCAACAATTTGTAGTGGATCAAAGAGGAGTGATTTATAGCTTTGTTTCCACTTTCCTACTGGTACTTCAGCATAACAGTCATTATTTTTGTATCATATACAATAATGACATTAATCACATCAATGATGAATCTTTACGTCTTTTCTCCATCTTTTTCCTCAATGCACAAAGTACAGTTCATAATGTCTATGTTGGGAGCTGGGGAGGCATTTGTTTTTAACAAATCAAATGCTATTTTTTTTACTTATTTTATTTCTGAAATCATTCTCATCTTGTTTTTCTAAACATGTTTGCTTTAGGTTCTGTTTAGTGAGGGTTTATAATACTAATATCATATTATTTACATTGATTTCAGGATGTAGCAGACCTTCACACATTATTTAAAATCGGCATGATTGTACCTTGTAAGATCCTGTCTGTACAAAACACCAAACAGTCAGGGGTCAAGGTCAGATTGAGCCTTTATCCAGAGGACATTAACAAGGACCTGACACCAGAGAGCTTGCACAATGGAATGGTCAGTAAATAAATTTACAGTGTGTACTATTTAATAAATACATGTACAGTATATATGGTATGAATTAGTACTTTGATGGTCTGTAAATGCATGTATATATGGTACGAATTAGTACTTTGATGGTCTGTAAATGCATGTATTTGTTGGTTGTGTAATGTTTAATGTCCTGCTTGAGAATATTTCACTGATGTGAAGACGTCACCATTGCTGGTGAAGGACTGCAAAATGAAAGCCCAATCACGATGTTTAAGTCTTTGAGCAGGGAGGGATCTTTATTGTGCTACACCTGCTGTGATGCAGAGCCTTCTGTGTTTGTGGTCTCACCCAAAAGACCACCCCATTTTAGTCTCCTCTTACAACACAGCAAGGGGTACTGAGGACCTATTCTCACATGGATCCCCATGTGAAACATGTGCATGGTACTAATTAGTACTTTGATGGTCGGTAAATTCATGTATATATATATGTACTATTTAGTAATTTGATAGTAAGTAAATATATTCACATTTATAATGTACTGATTGGTACCTTCAAAATATGATCAAACCTTTTCTACACTCTCTCAATTCATCAAATATTTCTTCAGATTAAATGTGTATGCAATTTTAATAATGATTATCAATAGAGACAACTCAAATTCTAAACCAGACATTTCTTCTCTGTAATTTTAAGAAATTTGATTTGCATTACAAAAATTTTAAATGACAAGCTCCATTTGCTTCTCATAATTTAAGTAAAACATGGTATGTATACATTTTCTATCAAAACAGACAAATTCCTCGGGTACCTGATCTGAAATGTTTTATGATTTTTTCAGGCACTCTTTGGAAGCATTTCCAGTGTAGAAGATCGAGGTTATGTAGTAGATCTGGGAATCAAAGGAATAAAGGCCTTCATGAAGAGCATGGATGCTGAGAAATTTATACAGCTTCACAATGAAGGTAAAACTGGATTGAAAAATTTATACAGCTTCACAATGAAGGTAAAACTGGAGTGAAAAATTTATACAGCTTCATAATGAAGGTAAAACTGGAGTGAGCATTAATTTTTTTTTACACTGTACCTGCTGACCTGAGCAAAGTTTGTCATCAATCTGTTTGTCTTCTGGTGTCTGTAAATGTTTCACATTTTCTACTTCTTTTCAAGAACCAATAATAGACTAATTTCAACCAAACTGGGCACAAAGTATCCTTTGGTGTTGGAGATTGAAGTTTATTCAAATGAAGGACTATGGCCTTTTTCCAATGGGAGATAATTAAGAATAGCAAATATAGGATGAGTTTTTAAAAAAAATCTTTTTTCAAGAATCGCTGCACCAGAAAAGTTTTAACTTACATAAAAATTTGCACGTATAATGAAAATTAAAATTTTTTCAAATCATGATCTCCTGAGCAAGGATGGAATCAAAAAAGAGGTTTAAAGTTTTACAAAATGTATATAAGAATTTTAAAAAAAAATGTTTTCCAGAATTGCAAAGGTATAATTTGTCAAATTATTGTTCAGGCATGCTCGTGTAGTGTAAATTCACACCAGGGGCCAGGACAGCAGCCACAATAGGGGTTCAAAATTTACATAGTAATGTCATGGAAAAATCTTTAAAACATCCTATAGTGAAGATTCAAGGTCACGTTTCAATCTCCCGGTTCTTATTAGCACCAGAAACAAGATTTAAAATTTTCACAGTAAATTCTAGAAAATTTCTGGGAAAAATTTTCTTCTAAAAAATTTTGAGTGCACAATACGTCAAAGTAATGTGTAAGCACAGTCAAGAGGTGGAGATCAATGACCCTGAGGTCTTGGTAAGAGTACAAGAGGGGTTTACATTTTACTTAGAAATTTCTGGAGAAATTGTCAGAAAATGACCTTTTCAAGAACCACAATGGTATATGTCAGATCAATAATATTCCTTAAGTAGTATAGATTCAAGATTGTTTACAGCATGTGGATAAAAGGGTCATAATTTGGATTCATTGTTTTACATGAGAAAATGCATCTATGAAAGTAGAATGTAAATATGAAAAATAAATTTTATTTCTGAAAGTACATGAGGGTATGAACTGCAACACGTAATGCAGGCATACTTTTCATGGAGTGCCAATGTGCCTCATGAAGTGTCACAGTTCTTGCCCTCATGTATTTTCAAAAGTTAATATGATTTCTTTAAGGGCAGCAATTTAGTACAGTATCCATTTACAGGATAATTATTGTTATTAATAAAGTTTATCCCATTGCAACAGAATACAGGAAGAAACATATTTTATAATGTATAGAAGAAAAAAGAACAAGTGATATTGTATTAAAACTAAACCTTGGAGAAAGTAAGCATTAGAGTCAGACAGTAATGTAGTTTTATGGCAACCATTTCAGTGTTTATACCATCAAATATCTTTCTTCATCATGCCACACTTTTTCCAATAAATATCGAAAATCTCTTTGTAGAATATTCATTAAAAGTTGGTCAGTTGGTTTGTTGTGGACTAAAGTTAGGGGAGGATCGAATGGAGCAGGCAGCGGGAGAAACAAGGACCGTTAATGTCACAATAAATCCTTCAGAGGTCGCAATCTCACAGGTAGGCAGGAGGAACACACATAGTCAGTATCAGTCCTTAAAAGGAATGTAACAGGTAGGCAGGAGGAACACACACAGTATGAATAAAGGAATCTCACAGGTAGGCAGGAGGAACACAACAGTCAGTATCAGTCCTTAAAAGGAATTGAATAGGTAGGCAGTAGGAACACACACAGTCAGTATCAGTCCTTAAAAGGAATCTAATAGGTAGGCAGGAGGAACACACAGTCAATATCAATCCTTAAGAGGAATCTTAACAGGTAGGCAGGAGGAACTCAGTCAGTGTATAAAAGATCCTTATGAGGAATCTTAATAGGTAGGCAGGAGGAACACACAGTCAGTATCAGTCCTTAAAAGGAATCTCACAGGTAGGCAGGAGGAACACACACAGTATGAATAAAGGAATCTCACAGGTAGGCAGGAGGAACACACACAGTATGAATAAAGGAATCTCACAGGTAGGCAGGAGGAACACACACAGTATGAATAAAGGAATCTCTCAGGTAGGCAGGAGGAACACACAGTCAATATCAGTCCTTATGAGGAATCTTAATTGGTAGGCAGGAGGAACACAGAAATCAATGTCACAATACATGTAGATCCTTCAGAGAAATGTAACAGGTAGGAAGGAAGAACCAGTCAAAGTCACAATAGATTTCTTCAGAGGTCTCTATATCACAGGTTGGCAGGCGAAATACAGACACCCAGAGATGCCTAACATTTGTATATAAATATACTGTGTAAATTTTGGATTGTATAGAATTCAAGGAGCATTAAAAATTCATAAATCTTCATATTATTCATGATTGTTTGTGTATATATTTAATCATTGCAATGTACCCATTCATGTGAATTCCATATTGAAAGGAATTGCGTATTTATGTTCTCATGATACATGATTTAAGCAATTTATTGTTTATGTACATTGCATAAAGAACAATATCATAAGAGATGATATAAATAATTTAAAATGAACTGCATTTTGTTAAATGTTGTATTATATTTAACCTGTAGATGAAAGAAGGAATGGAAGTTAAATTTAACTGTTTGGTGCCAGGAACCAGGATGAATGTCAGAGTAACAAAGGTAAATGTTTTCCTGTATGTTGATTTAGACAGTGAAACCTATTTATAAGGAACTTGGTAACTTGTTTATAAAAAGAATATCATCATGAATTTTTATAAGAAATTCTGAGTTATAAGAAACTCCCAGTTATAAGAAACTCTCAGTTACAAGAAACTCCCAGTTATAAGAAACTCCCAGTTATAAGAAACTCCCAGTTATAAGAAACTCCCAGTTATAAGAAACTCCCAGTTATAAGAAATGCCCAGTTATAAGACATTCTCAGTTACAAGAAATTCTCAGTTACAAGAAACTCTCAGTTATAAGACATCCTCAGTTAAAAGAAACTCTCAGTTATAAGGAAGTTTTGTTATAAGAAAGTCTCGGTTATAAGGAAGTCTTGGTTGTAAGAAAGTTTGGTTATAAGAAAGTCTAAATTATAAGGAAGTCATGGTTATAAGACTGTAACTATTTATTTTGAAGTACTTGGTATAAGGAACTTCCTTATATGGACATAAGTTTACGTTTTTTGAGAAACATCTCATTGGTATAGTACAGTTATATGATAAAATACTCATGTGACAAAATATGAAGGATGGACAGACATATGAAATCTTTATAAGTTCTTTGGCTTAGTGCCTTTATCAGAAACCTTGCTAAATTACGTCATGCTTTTCTGTTCCTTATTGAAAAAAATTTCACAAGTTTAAACATGGTTGATCGAGTAAAATAATATTCAATTTGTTTGATGTATATATGTCGTAAATCAGCATAGTAAGGACACGACAGAACAAACTGGTACATAAGGAATCTCGGAGGAAATTAAATATAACCTGATGTCCCCAGATATTCCTCACAAACAAATTTTAACATAGTAAATATTACTGTGAAACATAGTTACAGGAAATGAATTTTATTTGTGAGAATTTTGTTTTTGTGTAAAGCAAAAGAAGATTCATATAAATAATTTTGTATATATACTATACTTTATAGCATATATACTATACTTTATAGTATATTTAGTATATATAAATATACTATACGTTATAGTATATATACAATACATAGTGATAGACGATTAAAATGTTAGAAAAAAATTATATATCTCTGTTGAAACCAACAAAGCAAGTTCATGGAAATTAGGTTGCATGAAATATGAATTCAATTTACAGTACATGTACATATATTTGAAATTCTGTTGTGTTAATCCATACTTTAATACCACTTGGACTTTGGCATACACAATTTTATGGTTTATTAATCCATGATACAGTGACTGCAAGATAAACCATGTTTAGGAAATCCTTGCAATGTATAATAATAGGAAACGTGTGCTGATTTTCATTTCAGGTGTGTGATAATGGTGGAGTGGTAGTAAAATTCCTCAACTTCAAAGGAAGTGTCCCTGTGACACACCTTAGTCACAGATCTCCAATGAAAGGGGAACAGGTTAGTTCAGATACAGTCATTTACAGTGTAAATCAAAATGCGTAAAACAGCATACCTCCATTTTCAAAAGGAATATTCTAAGTCTGATGTTATGAAGGTTCTAGCAAGAACATAGGTTTACATAGTCTTTGTTAGTCACTGACTGCACGTGACAATGGAATTCCGGGGGGGGAAAAACCCGGCAGTGGCTCATATCCCATTGCTGTATCATTTACTCTTCTATTTTTTGTTTTGGTGGAAGGTGGGTGAAATTTGAGTTTTTTCCTTGAACATGTTACAGATGTTAGCCAGAGTTCTCTACGTACATCCCACTACAAAGGCAGTGGTCCTGACAATGTTACCTCACATTGTGGATTACGGAGGATTTCCTCTCAACTCCTCGCTGATGGAGTATGACAAGGGAGATATACTGGAGGCAGCCAAAGTCCTCTACACAGATCTCAGGAGAGGGGCGTATTTATCCCTGGAGGATGGAGTTACTGCCCTTGCCAGTGTAAATTTCAATTTGTGAACATAGCTAATTTGATCTTTTTATGCTTTGTTATTTAGAGCTGTGAATTTATTTAGTGCTTAATATGATTTATATGAAATGGTTTGTTGCTGAAGCTTATGTTTAATTTATTTTTGTGTTGATGATGTAATGTGTTGTTCTGTTCTTTCAGCCAAAGAACTTGTTGGATGAAAAAGTTACAGATATGAAAACTCAATTTAAGCGTGGGACTGTTCATAGGTACTATGAAATACACATATCTATAATGTTTTAGTGATGCCTTAATTTATTTTTTTGTTTTTACAGTTTTTATTATTTAATGATCATAGCAATGCAGGGAATGTGATTAATGATTTTTTTTTTTTATTTTTTTTTTTGCAAAAGTATTGAAATCTTTGATATTTTGCATTTGTAAATCAATCTTAATTTGTACTCATTTAGAGTTAATGAAAGTCAAATCAAGAACTGTAAACATGAAAATAGATAATGGGACTTGATGAAAGTAATTTTTTTCAGCTGTGCAATAAAACCCATGCTTATAAGCAGTGTATCGATACATGTAGTATTTTGTTGTTGACAGGTGCCGTGTGTTAGGTGTTGACTGGGTGGACAATGTTGTTCATGTTGGCTTGAGAAAGTAAGAAATATTGTAACAGACTGGCCTCTAATAATCCTCATCACTCAAAGTCGAAGACTCTTCACAGATCAAATGTTTATTTTCTTCACATCAAACAATACATCATGTATGAATACACAAGACTGTGTTGGTCCATCATTACACAATGTCATCTTGGAATCACAACCAGTGTATAATCATAATCTTCCACAGAGTCTTATGAGTGTAAGATATTTAAACTAAATTGAGGACAGCTCAATCACTTTGTGGAACATTTCACATTGGTAAGCATTCTAATTAAGTCATTGATTGTTAACTGTAGGATGCATTACATTCATAGAAAACAAGTGGAAAACATAATACAGCTGGACCTTACATAAACAATAAAAATAAAGCAATCTCTGAACCAACACAGTCAAAGACAATAATAAACCATGACAAGTCTACAATGGCATCATAACTTTCTACAACATACAATAAATGTACTTTTGCTTTTCTTCAAATTGGGTTGTTATGCAAGCATAATGCATGAAATATGTATCTAAGGGCCACCCCTCCCCCCCTTCAAACACACAAGAGAAGTTGAAGAAAGACCTGTCTATTACAATATGCACAAAAAAGTCATGCATTATGGTTAATATTTTGTACAGTAAAGAATTTGGCCATAATTTGTAAATTCTCAAAATGCATAAATCTTTTTAAGAAAAAGTGTTTATTAGGAATTTAGAAGTGATCAGATATTAGATATCTTAATTATAAGGAAATTGCATTTATTTCCTCATTGTTAATTCCACAATTTCTTTGAAGACTATTTGTGTGTACCAACCTCATTCTAGACCCTTTCAAGCAGCAAGTGGAAAAAACAACCTTGAATGTATTATGATAGCCTCCATTTTCATATTAAATCAAAATATGACTATAAAAAATTATATTTTGCCTTTTTTTACAATGCACATTTGCAAGAAACAGTAAGATATCCCACAAGTTTAAAAACATGTGAATACTTACCAATTAGTGGCTTTCACAGTGTTTGGAAGCATTCATTGTGTACAAATCATGTTTACGGTGAATTTAATACATTTGAGGTGTCCTTTCCTGACCTTGCCAGAAAGACCCGAGAAATCGCAATTGAATAACCGTGCAGACCTCACTGAAATGTTGATTTTTAAATTTCAGGAGTGTGTTTTCAAAGTCTTTCATAAGTTTAAAAAGTCTACACCCTGGAGATTTATTTGAGGTAATGTTTTTTATATATATATATTTTTTCCTCATTATTTTGCAATTAAGTTTAATTTTCAAACATTTATTTTTGGAAACATTTTTTTTTACAAAGGATCCTATGAAGTTTTATGTGAATTTTGGTTAATTTCATGTGTATTGTATACATATACTATAATCAGTAGCCATAGTTACCTGCATGTGGACAGGTAATCCATTCTGAATATCTCTGTTCCAGAAATGTTCACTTCTGTTTGATTTTTCACCCTATTATATGCAGATCCAAAATAGATTTGCATGAATTTCAAAACATTAATGGCCCCGTGGGGATCCGGGTTGTTAGAATAGATCCTCAGTACCTCTTGCTTGTCGTATGAGGCGACTAAATGGGGCGTCCTTCGGATGAGACCATAAAAACGAGGCCCCGTGTCACAGCAGGTGTGGCACGTAAAAGATCCCTCCCTGCTCAGAGGCCATGGGCGCTGAGCACGGGCCTGGGTTTTGCAGCCCTTCACCGGGAATGGTGACGTCTCTATATGAGTGAAAAATTCTTAAGCGGGACGTTAAACAATATATAATCAATCAACCAAAACATTAATGACTGTGCAAATAATTAATTAATTTTGGAATAAAACCCAACAATTTTAGCTTTCTGCAATGCCTCCCCCTTCAGTAGTAAATTAAAGAAAGAAATCTCCCAGAATCCCATGTTCGCAAATGCTGTTCAGAACTTTATCATATGCATGTACATGTATTTTATGTGATAAACCATTTGCAATTGAATCCTTGTAGTGTGAGGTTGTGAAATTGAAAGAGAAGGGAGTCATCGTAAAATCTGGCAATATATCAGGAATCATTCCCAGTATGCACATGGCAGATGTTCCATTAAGAAAGCCTGAAAAAAAGTTCATTCCGGGTCATAAAATCAAATGCAGGGTAAGCAAGGATCTGTGGCAAAATATTAAATTCATAGCTGTTAAAGAACTAAATATGAGAAGGGCTCCTATTGGCTGCCAAGTATGATGATCATGCCTTTGTATAAAAATTACTAGGTGTTTGCAAGAATTTTGATTATTTCCAAAGAGGACAGAATTATCCAAAGTTGGGATTATGACATCATGAAAGTACTGTATGTTTTCCTAGCTAGTTGGAGTAATCTGATATAAAATTAATTGATTGTCATCCAAAATGTACACTGAAAACACCAAGGAGAGGCTTGGACAACCTTTATATTTATGCCATAGATTGATCTTTGTAGTACATTTAAGTGACAGAAAAAAATCCAGATTTTGTTTGTCTAAATCTTAGCAGTTCTGAGATTATCTTAAAGATATAAAAAAAATTGTACATATATGCAGCTACCTACAGAATTGGGTATTGTGTCAGTATTGACAACATACATTCTAAATAACTGTTAATGTTAGAAATGAATCATGTTTAACTGTAATGGACATTATCTCTTTTATGAAATAACATACTAGTAGCTTTTCTTTCTTTAGACATGTAACTATTAAATATTTTCAGTTTTAATATGAATTGGAAAGAAAGAGTCTGTACTAGTTGATTAAAATCTATTATTTTTTGTCAGGAGTCCAATATTATGTCTGGTAATTTAAACAAACACTGAATCCCTGTTAAAGTCAGGTATATCTGTAATGAAAAGTAATGAAAAGCTGATTGTAATGTAACAATAATTAATTGATTAAACAATGCTGATTGTTATGTAATTATAAAATGTTAACAAGGAAAAGCTGATCATTAAGTAATGATTAAATGTTAACAATGAAAAGCTAATTGTTATGTAATTATAAAATGTTAACAAGGAAAAGCTGATCGTTAAGTAATGATGAAATGTTAACAATGAAAAGCTGATTGTTAAGTAATTATAAAATGTTAACAATGAAAAGCTGATTGTTAAGTAATGATGAAATGTTATCAAGGAAAAGCTTATTGTCAAGTAATTATTACATGTTAACAAGGAAAAGCTAATTGTTAAGTAATTATAAAATGTTAACAAGGAAAAGCTGATTGTTATGTAATTATTAAATGTTTACAAGGAAAAGCTGATTGTTGAGTAATGATAAAATGTCCACAAGGAAAAGTGGATTGTTAAGTAATTATAAAATGTTAACAAAGAAAAGCTAATTGTTAAGTAATGATAAAATGTTAACAAGGAAAAGCTGATTGTTAAGTAATGATAAAATGTTAACAAGGAAAAGCTGATTGTTAAGTAATTATTACATGTAATAAGGAAAGGCTGATTGAGAAAATGTTAGAAACTTTGCTTGCTCTATGTCCTTAACAAGGAAAAGCTGTAATAAGATTCACCAGAGCCAATTTTCATGGATTTTTGAGATTTCACAGTTTCATTGGGATGTAATTCTAATTAATGGGTATGTTTTCTATATTGATACATGGATAATAGATAGGGTTTTTGTTATGGTTTGAAATTTCTAGGAAAGTGGGTACCCCCAAATCCACGAAAACTGAGTGAATTCACAGTATTATATGTTATTGTTCTATATGAAAAGCTGTAATGTATTATTACATGGTAAGAAGGGAAGCATAAAAGTAAGAAAATTATTACATGGTGATAAGGACAAGCTGATTATAAATGGATTATTATATTGTACAAACGTAAACAAGGAGAGGCTTGCTGTAATATACATGTAATTATTACATGGAAGCAAAGAAGTGTCCACTTTCCTTACTCTGCATATAACAGGTTCTGACGAACGATTTGAAGAGGAAACGCCTTGTTTGGACAGCCAAGAAATCGCTAGTCCAGACCCAGCTTCCTCTGTTGACGGACTTCTCACAGCTGCAGAAAAATCTAGAGACTGAAGGCTACATTGTGAAAACTTACACTAAAGGAGTCCTTGTTGGCTTCTATGGAAACGTCAAAGTAGGTGTTTAAAATATGCTGTGGTTCCCATGGAAACAAGTACAGTTTCTTCAGATATTATTATATTTCATTTTATTTTGCTTGTGCATGTCGAAATGCCAAGCCAATGCCAGGTTTTACTGAAAAGTAAATTAGTTCCATTTTTCCGCAACTAGGGTTTTGTACCAAAGAGAGAGTTAAGCACCGAAGAGATTTCCCATCCAGAGAAAGTATTTTACATTGGTCAAGTGGTCAAGTGTCGGGTGCTAGATTGGAATAATGACAAGGGAACGATAACTCTTTCTTTCAAGGTATTATAATACTGTTGATTTAGAGCTTCTCAGGCTAGGTATATCGATGTCCTATTCTTATACTTGTGTGTTTTCCTTTTTTATTCAGTCAGATGACTGGGAACAGCATGGATCCAAATTGGCCAATGTGCCAGAAGACTTTCAAATTGGCAAGGTGAGATTAAATTTGATGCAATGATGTTTGCTTATATACATGTATATGAAAAGATAACCCATTTATGAAAAGTACAGTGGTGTGACTTCTTTGTGTGCCCATCCATGTCTGTACTGCTGAGTTATTTATATATATATATATATATATATATTTTGTTAGAGTGTGTAATGTGACAGGGAAAAGTAAATGTGGATTGAATGATAAACTGTTATTTTTTCTTTTGTTAGAGTGTGGATTGTAAGGTGACAGGAAAAAGTAAGTCTGGATTGGATGTTGTCATAGGCCTCACAGGAGTAACCGCATTTTTACCCAGAATCCACCTGTCTGATTCCTTAGCAACCTGTGACCTTTTGCTGGAAGCTATTAAGCCTGGCAATGTTCTTAGAAACTGTGTTTACCTCAGTCGCACCAGTGTACTGGTATCCTTTACATTTGTGTTTCTATTGGTCTGTTTGTTAACTGATATTTCAGTCAATATAACTGAAACATGTATGCGTGTTACAGTCAAGATATAATTGCCTAATGATCTATTTGTTAACTAATGTTTCAGTTAATATAACTGATATTTTAGTCAATATATAATAACTGCCTAATGATCTATTTGTTAACTGATATTTTAGTCAGTATGTAATAATTGCCTAATGACATATATGTTAACTAATGTTTCAGTTAATATAACTGATATTTTAGTCAATATATAATAATTGCCCAATGATCTATTTATAATAATATATAATAATTGCCTAATTATCTATTTGTTAACTGATGTTTCAGTCAATATATAGTATGCATCTAATGATCTATTTGTTAACTGATATTTTAGTCAATATATAATAATTGCCTTATGATCTATTTGTTAACTGAAATTTCAGTCAATATACAATAATTGCCTAATTATCTATTTGTTAACAAATATTTCAGTCAATATAACTGATATTTTAGTCAATATATAATAATTGCCTAATTGTCTATTTGTTGACTAATGTTTCAGTCAATATATAGACTTGATTTTGAATTAATTTTTATCCCCTCATAAGTTAGAGGAGATAAAGTGATCCCATGATGTATGTGAGTGAGTGAGCAAAAAATCAAGTGAGCATAAATATGTCCTGTTGTGAAGCGGTACTTGGCTTTGTGATGCTATTGTTAAATTTGAAATTGATATACTCAGTAGAAGTGACCGACAGCAGTAGTACAGATAATGGTGGGAAGAACAAACTTTTTGATGGTGTACTATCTCATCTATCAGCAGTAATGGTTTATTGTGATGATCTGATGACAATGTATGTGTGACACTATAATTGATTTCTTAACTTCAAACAAAGATCTTAAGCAAAAGAAAATCAGTGGTGGATTACTGTAGGGAGAATACTGCTGTTACAAATGTCGCTGATATGAAGGTACAACCCGTGTAGTTAGGAAGTACTGGCCCAGTGGTTCTAAAAGCAAAATGTGTTAGATGACCTGACCCTATTTTCACTATTCTATGATTATCCACTTGTCATAATCAGAGAATGATACACAATAAAATAATTCGGTCTGTTTTCATATAACCTTTGGCTGGAACGTTTGGTACATGGTAAGTACATGTACGTGGAGTTCCATATTTTGGCATATTTATATTTTAATGTTTATATTGAAAAAATGTTCTCTCAGATGACTTCTTGATCTTATGAATTTCACACAAATGACACTACTGTTTTATAGAATATACAAATAGGCTTAATTTGATTGATTCTAGCATTTTTGCCAAAATCAAACTTTGATAAAATGGTTATGATGTATTTTGTTGTATTGATATTTACAATCTTCAGTAATCTTTGTGCACTGTCTTCATATTTTTTTATGCTGAAAATTATAAACATTGAAAATTTGCAATCAAATAAGGCCACATGCAAATATTGTTATCTTTAAAAGAGGAATATTGATATAATTTTTTCCCCATATATTTAATATAGACAATTTTTGTTTTGCTTGTCTGTTTTATCATTGAAATGGCTCTCCTGTGATTTAGGATGGAATGTTGATTCCTGGATCAGTAAAGTCAATTCACCCTCGTTTTGGGATCTACGTGGAATTACCAGCAGGCTTGGTGGGACTAGCCCCAAACAGAGTAAGTACAAAAATCATGAAAATGAGAGGAAAAATTGAGGGAGTGGGGTGGGGCGTGTCTGCACAAGTTCATATAAGTTGGAGTAACTTAAAGTGTTGTTAATGGGAGGTCCAAAGTGCATGTCCAGTAATAGTAATTAGTTTCTGAGGGGTCAGGACTTGGAGGAGTTGAAATGTCCATCCAGATACAAGTATATGTGAAAGTTTACCAAGGGGCAATAAGGATATGTTTTAGTCAGAAATTTAACAAAAGTATTAAGCTAACTTAATCCACATACATGTAGTTGATATATCTAACTGAAGATAAGATCAGCCTTCATGAAAACAAGTCTTTTATGGCAATTCCCTTGATTTTGTCAAGGTAACACAAAAGTGCAATTTTTGCTGCAGGTTTTATTGATCTGCATTCGGTGATGTACAGGGTGTTAACAATTCAACATTTTTAACTTCTTGATAACTTTCCCTCCAATTCTTTTCAAATTTGGTATGAAGCGTCTTTGGGTCAAGAGGAACATAAATTGCAAATATCAGCAAGAGGAAAACAGATTGTAAATTTGAAATTTCATGATTCCAGAGGTTGGAATAATAGTTCAAGGATGTGGCCAAAATTATAGTGATTATTGTCTTTATCATTTGAAAGACTTCTTTAATTTTGTTTATACTGTATGAAAACTGCAAATTTAGGAAAATCAGAAAGCAGGGTACCGAAATTATGAAAGCATCCCCATGTTTCTGACTAGGGTGGGTCCAAAATTGTCATACAGTGTTGTTATATTATGTAGAGTCTTTCATCAGCACTTTTGGGGGCATTTGTGTTTCAAGAACACATTTGTTGTATACTACTGCTGAGGATTAAAATTTAGCCTCTGTGTGTGTGTGTGTGTGTGTGTGTGTGTGTGTGTGTGTGTGTGTGTGTGTGTTAATCCCACTGGGACAATTCTGAGTTATGTTTGAATTATACCAAACCTTTGAATGTGTTTGTAAATTTTCAGTACTTAAACCTCATTGTAGTTTGTGTCAGACAGGAAAGGGCATAAAGCCAAGGAACAGTATCACATTGGTCAAGCAGTCATCGCTAGGATTTTACAAACTGTCCCTGAGGAGAATAAATTTCTTGTGTCTATGAGGATGAAGGAGTGTTACCAAGGAAACACAGATGTTGATATCGTAGAAAATTACTTATCAGCATTAGACTGTGTTTGTAAAGGTAAGATGAGTAAACCAGCTGGTTAAGGCAGTATTTTTACTTGTACACAATCAGGTGATTTTGTGATCAACTTTACAGACATGACTTTATTGCATTTATATGTATTTACATAAGATGAGGAGTCGAGATTTCCATCAGACATTGAAATTGGAGGATTCTACACAGCATCGTTTGTTGGTAGAAGTGATGACAAAGTTATTTATAACCTGACAGACCACGACATCTCTGCTGTGTCTCCTCTGGATCTTCTGGATGGTAGGTTGAACAATGTATAGATGAAGATCTCATCCTTTATTGTGAGTTTCAGATATAACTACAGTGCTTCCTCGATATATTGCCCACCGTTATAATGCCAGCCCGTTAATATGCCTGAAAATCCTAAAGAACAGATTTATCCCAGTGTTAACACCCCTGTTATAATGCCAACCCTGCATAATGCCATATGCCACTGATTTTCACAAACAAATAGTCACATTTTACAGGGTTTATCCTTGATAATGATGCCAATTATCTAACACCCATCAGTAATCACACCTGTACTTTGAGAGTGGTGCAGCAAAGTGTGAAAGACTGGACAAGGTATTCAGGTGGTCAGGTTAATTAGAATAATTGCTGAATAAAAACTTGAGGTTATCTAAATGTTTATACAAAGCGTATCCCAAATAAATTGTATGTCAGAAATTTTATTTGATGGCTCAGGGAATTGTCAGTAATAGGGAATTCGTTATATTGCCATCCTCGCTTTATTGCTCAAATGTGTCTTTAACAAAAGTTGGCAATATATCGAGAGAGCACTGTATTGTTTAATGTAAAGCCTGTAGTAGACTTACGATTAGAATCAATATGCACTGTACAAAAAGATATGATACATATTTGCATGTAGATCATGCATATTGTAATTGGGGTGGATGTGTGTTACTTGTTGTTCAGATGGTAAATATACTTTATTTTGTAGACGAGGATGATCATGATGATAAGAACGCGGTGGATGTCGCCGTTCTGAACGTCTGTATGAGGGACTGTAGCGTTGATGTTGTGGCTAATAGGAAGATCGTGGAAGCTATGAAAAAAAAATCCCACAATGCTGTAATAATTTGTTCACTTTTTAAGAAATGCAACATCCTTATGGAAATTTGAAAAAAAAATTTTTTTTACCTGTATTCATTGTTTGATAAACTAATAGTATTAAAACTAACAAAAAATGGAAATTGACTTTCTGAGGTGGAAATTCAATTTTAAATAATGTATCAGTTTTGTTTTATTCTTTGCAGGTAAAAGTTAACCTGAAAGTGAAAGGTAGTGTTCTACTGACTCGTGATGATGTTACTGTGGTTATTCTGCAGGGGCCCTTTAAGGGACAGCTGGCACATATTCCTACACGAATGGTGAGGATTTTCACAATTTAATGTAAAAATTGCATTTTTACACAGTTTACTGTAATAACTGTGGTGACTTATGTATTCTGTATCACTAATCATTACTATTTCTTCTTTAGCATTTGAATGATGTCCTGAGCTCTAGTTTCTCAGTAGGGCAACAAATAAGTATTACTGTTAAAAAGTAAGTTTGTTACTCCATACTTCCATTATTTATTTTTAACCTGAAAACTGTTGCAACTTTGCAAATAATGTAAGGTATTTTAGAGCTAAAAAGTTCGGAATATTTCTTAACTGAATATTGTGTAGTATTTTTAAATATTAATCTTTTTATAACCCCCCTCCCTCTCCCAAAGGTTGGGGATCATGTAGCATATTGTGTTTTGTCCATCTGTCTGTATCTTTAACCTAGACCTCAACTCTTATACTTTACAAGATGGAGAAGTCGATCTTGAAGAACTGAAAGGTTGCATCTTTGTGACTGGTCAAGGTCATTCAGCAAGGTCACATTTGAATGTGGTCATGCTTGGAGGCATATTTTTGATACATGTATTTGAATCCAAATATCAAAAAGTGAAAATGCCTAATTTTTATTAATCTATCATTTTTAATGTAGAATTGTTCATGGTCATATATTGGGTGTCCCAGATTACCCAGCATACAGTCAGACAGACATACAGACATTGGATAGTCTACACAGTAGAGAAGGTAAGTCAAATCAGAATTCTTCTCTTGTTCCATCTAACCAGCTTCTTGAAATTTCTTACCAGGTTTTGTATTTACCAGGTAAACTTAACTGTATTCTTTTTAGCTATAAGAGATTTATATATGAAATTTGTCAAATTTTAAAAAAAGCAGAACTTTTTTTTATGTCAATACTAGTCAATAATTATATATAATATTTATTCATCTTAACCTTGTTGATATATATGTATATTCTTTATTGCCCCTATTCCCTAGCTTCAATGAAAATGGAGAACATTAATTTAGGACTATCTGTCTATCTCTCTGTAATGTTTTATCTCATATACTATTTTAGCTGTCGAAATGAAAATTCAATTCAGTTGATGAATCTATGAGACAGTAGAATAAATCGTATTCTTTCTAGATCAAAAGGTCAATATCTGTAAATACTACTTAAAGATTTATGACTCAGTAGTTTTTTTTAGGTCATAACCTCTAATGTGTGTCACATGTGGTAAAAATGGTTTCCTGGTGAAATCTCAAAAACTATTTAAACTTTAGCAACAAAAGTTGAATACTATATGAAAAGTATCCATGATTTTAGGGTAATCTCATGAAGGTCAAAAGGTCAAGGTCACTGAGTCATATATAGCAAGAAACCATTATGGAATATGCGTTAATAACCATTTTAGATTTTGCAATAGTCACAAAAGAATTACATCTGTCGCTTTTGAAATTTAAAGGTTAATGTCACCCATTTCATGTCAATTACAAATAGTCTGTGGATGGTATCTCTAGTATTTTGATTTAGCACTGAAACTTCACAAAACCTCTCTTAAAATATTTGAAAAGAACAAAGCAAATAAATTTAACTTTTAACTAATGTTAAGATTTCAGTATGACAAGGGGTACTGTAATTGTGAAATACTCTCACAAAATTCAACAGGAGACATGAAATATCATATGTGACATGTTTTCTCTGCATTTCAAAAAAATATTTTACAATGTTTCTAAATCACTGGTGTGATTCATTCATTGTACCCAGTTTATATATGTTAAGTAGTAGATACATGTATGTTTGTTTTTTGCAAGCTTTAATAGTAAAGAAAATTTCCAAAAAACTTCCATTTACACTATACATTGTCTAACAGTACAATTGTTTTGGTTTTAGGAAAGTTTAACCTTGACCCAGGAAGTGTGGTTGAAGGTCGTCTTCAGAAACTTAAGAAGCTTTCAGGGATTTTAGTAAATTTAGTGGGTGGAGCCAAAGGAATTGTGTGTTTGACAGACTTATCTGATGAGTATCATAATGAGCCTTTGTCTGACTTTAAACAAGGCCAGCATTTGAAATGTTATGTGATAAATCTAGGACCTAATCAAACCTATCAGCTGTCACTGAGAAAATCAAGGTAATGGAAATTATCTAAAGTACCAAGATTAACTGCTGAACTCTTTCTTTAAGATATTAATACAGTATACATAAATGAATGTAGGGATAATAAAATTGATATTTCAAGGTAATAAGTTGTTGTCAAACAGCATTTATCATGAATCGCTTTAATGTTGTGGAATGGTGATTTTTAACAATATTTTGTACTTATTAATATAATTGCAAACTTCATAGGGTGACCAGTGATAAGTCAGATATCAAAGACCCAGAAATTTTAGGAGTGAAGTCCTTAAAAGTTGGGCAAGTGGTGAGGGGATACATTGTTAAAAAGACCAGCTCAGAGATTCTAGTGAGGTGAGTGTGCAAAAAAGACCATTTTATTGATCCTAGTCTGGTGAGTAATTTAAAAAGACCAGCTCAGAGATCCTAGTGAAATGAGTGTGCAAAAAAGACCATCTCATAGATCTTAGTCTGGTGAGTGTTTTTAAAAAAGACCTTCTCATAAAAGACCAGCTCAGAGATCTTAGTCAGGTCTCATAGATCCTAGTCTGGTGAGTGTTTTTCAGAGATCTTAGTCAAGTAAGTATGCAAAGAAGACCATATCATAGATCGAAGTCAGGTGAGTATTATAAAAAGACCAGCTCAGAGATCCAAATGAAGTGAGTGATATAAGACCAGCTTATACATGTAAATCCTAGTTAACCGAGTGTTTTAAGAAGACCAGCTCATAGATCCTAGTGAGGTGAGTGTTTTTCAAAGACTAGCTCAGAGATCTTAGTCTGATGAGCATGTTACAAAGATCAGCTTGGACATCCTAGTCAGATGACTAGCTCATAAATCCTGATCAGATGAGTGTGTTAAAAGGACCAGCTTGGAAATCTGAGCCAGATGAGTGTGTTAAAAGAACCATAAAACAATTTGCATTTTTAACTTCTTGATAACAATCCTTCCAATTTTTTTCAAATTTTGGTATGAAGCATGCTTGGGACAAAAAGATAGAAGTCATAATTTTCAGGACTCCTGCACCCAAGGGGCCTTTGGAGAGGGCAAAAATGGCCAAAAAATCAACCAGTTTTAAAAAATCTTTTTCTCTACTATGTAGAGCAGGAAGGCCTCTACTATAAGTGTAAATTTCATGATCTCTGCAATAGAGGATATTATTTGGACTTCAAGATGGAGACCAAACTTGGTACATGCATATAGCATTTATGTGTAAAGCATTTAATTAACATCTTTAATGCTATTGATTCTAATTTGAAAGTAAGTGGATATTTAAAAGGAAAAATGAAAATTGTTAATTTTATGATCCCCAGGGGTAGGGCTTTGATGGGTGGAACCAAATTGTCATAGTGATTGAATGTTTTTTTCATTTGAAAGACTGCTTCTTTAAATTTGCTGATACTGTAGAGAAACTAAATGGATATTAAAGAAAAACAGAAAAGGTTGAACCTAAATTATGAATTTCACAACCCCAAGGTTCTGACTGTAGGGCAGGTCCAAAATAGACATATATAGCATTTCATCAGTGTTGGTACTTTTAGGGGCATTTGTGTTTAAAGAATACATCTTGTTTTATAGTGTAGCTGAATATTAGAATTTAACTTAGACATGCAGAACAGAAAAAATTATTTTATTTTTCTTGGCCCTTGGGACTAGTGATACTTTTAACTACTACTCAGGTGACAAATATGGCCTGTGATCCTCTTGTGTTTACATTTATTCATGCTATGTATGGGATGTGTTCCCAGAATTCACATCTTTGTACTCTTGGTATAATGTGTCAGCTTTGTTCTGCTATTCTGCTGACAGCGTAATCCACTGCTGACCGTGGTAAGGTGGAAACAGTGACATACAGGTAACAGAATTCTGTCATTTTTATGATTTAATACTCCTTGGCTGTGTTGATCATTTTAGGATAGGCAGAGATCTGTTTGGAAAGATGAATGAAGCTGACTTCTCCCACATTGATAGGAGAACCAAAAGGCTTTTGTTTCATGGCAAAATAGTGATATCAGCAGAAGTCATAGGGTAAATGAACTTTTTTTGCTTTCTTGGAAAATGTACTAGCTTACATTTTGGATGAGGGAGTGTATAAAAAGTCATACTGTACTTCTCTAAGAGAAAAATATGCATTAAAAAAACCAAAATACTATATATGTGGAATGAATTTTCAAATACAGTTAAACTTCGGTATCTTGAACACTGATATCTCAAATATCATGGATATGTCGAAGTGATTTGGAAGCCACATAGAGTTCGAGATAACGAGGTTGGACTGTATTCATGTTGAAGATCTTTTGTCCGATAATAGTAGAAAATTTGGACCAAAAAAAAATCATACCTGTACATGTATCGGTGTTGTCTCTGGAAATTTATTGTTTTTATTTATGTTTCCTTGTTTTCTAGCTTGGAAGCCAACATTGTTCAGATGAAATTTCTCTCGCATCAAAAGAAGGAAAATGTTAGGACGACAAAGAGACAGCTGAGTTTGGAATCTGTGAGTAGCGATGATTCCAAAAAACGAAAAATGGAAGAAAATTCAGACAGTGCTGGTGAAACTCTGAAGGTCTCCAAACATTCGGAATGTTCCAAAAAACAATCAACTTTAAAGAGAAAGAAAAAGTGTGTGGATAGAAATGAAAATGAAGCTGAAGATTTGTCAAGAAAAACAAATGAGGCACCAAGCAGTCAGACTGAGGTTAGTGAAATAAATGATGATGTCAGAGGTTAATGTAAAACATTCTGATGAAAAATAATATTAAGTCATTTTCCCATGCAGCTGTATACAAGCATTAATTGGTGTAATTTTGAAGTTAAAAGACCGAGGTTCTTGAACTGTTTCATGTCTACAAGCCCTATGCAAGATTTTAAAATTCTCAGAGAGAAAGATTTATCCAAGAATTTTAAAGCACTGAATGAAGGCAACTACGTCCCTGTCAGTCACAGTGACTTCCTGTCCAAGTCTTGTGCTGACTGTGTTGCTATGGTAACTTGTACTCAAAAAAGTTGTTGGTTATCTCATAAATATGGGACTTTCATACAAGTAGATAAGCAGGGACATGTTTTAATGGTGTATAGTAAGTGCACATAATTTTCTTGTATTTATTTCTACTTTTATTTGTCCGTCACATGCAATTGATATTGTTGTGCATTGTATGGCACATCTGTTAGTCTTTTTTAATAATGACCCTGTTTTTTAGCATATAGAATAACACAAGAAAGACAACTGCTCAAGAAAATTGTTGGTGAAAAGATGAAAAAATGATTGTTTTATTATAATCTGTAAAGAAAATAATAAATCACCTGATAACATATAAATTTTTCAGTTATAGATGGACTGCATTATGATATGGTGCAATATGTCTGTTGCTCTATGCAGTTGTCAGCAATTTGTTGGTCAGAAAAAACCCCAGTATTTATATGGCTAGGCTCATTAAGTTTGGTGCACATATTCCCCATGACTAGAGAAACAAGCCTATTGCTTTTCGAGGTAAAAAGTGAAGGTCAAATTTACATGGGTAATTTTGTAGACATAAAACAAGATACAGATAGTGCTAATAGGGCTTGGATAATCAGACATCTTTGGTGGGATGTATAATGGTATGGTGCAGTGTGTCTGTCTGTTCATCCATCAGATCAGTACCTTGTGGGAAGGATTTAAACAACATTAATAAAGCTAGGGTAGTCAAACCTGGTACACATATTTAACCATCGTAGATGGGATGCATTATGGTATGATGCATTGCTTCTGTGTGTTTGTTCATCAATTATCACCATTCTGGAAGGATAAAAAGACTATCAATAAGACTACAATAGTGAGAGGAAGTTGCCTGTTATTTCACAGGGTCAAAGGTCAAGATAACTTTCATGGGTAATCATGAAGAAAACAAAATAGTACTAAGAAGGCTAGGATTATCAAAAACTGGGTGTACTTGTTCCGCCATAATGTTAGAAGCAAGAGTTATTTGAAAAGTAATGATGTCGCTTTTCAAGTTATACATTAATCAAGTGAAATCTTTCAGCATTTGATATTAACAAAACCATCGTAGAACCAATGTTTTCTTCATACTCTCTGATATAAGAGAAAGTGTCAAAAAGAACATGATCAGAGCCATTGTGTAACCAGCGAATGGTTTGTTTGGATCTTTTCTATGGGGACGACTACCTTTCTGCACATGGTGGAGGAGTGTATTTGTGCAGTGTGAATATTGCTCTTTTTATTAAGTTTGTGATGGATTGCACATTTCGAACTGCTGCTGAAATATATTACTAGTATTATATCTTGTTAATGCTGCCAAATTATGTTGTCGTGTATATGTCAGATTTCTCACTCTTAAAACTGGTGTTTTCAGTTCCGACTTGTTTACAACCAGGTGAGACTCGGCACGAAATGAATTTCCTTTATTCACATGCAACCTGTACATCTAGGATCATATCTATTTTCACCCTTTATTAGTCTGTATTACATCCATTTACAAGCACAGTGACCAATCATAAGGCAGTGACTTCAGTCTGTTGTTCAGCAAATGGCAGTCTCCTTCATGTGGACATTGGTAGTCTTTTTTCCTATGATAGAGCACACTCAGAGATTATGTTTCCATTTAACAGATTAGGCATTTGTTGATTTAGTAACAGTGTAGGTGTTTATATACAAATATTTATATTTCTAATATCTTTACAAATCATAATAGTGGCCATATCCTCATGAACGCACTGCAGCTGTAAACAATATGCGTATGAATCATGATGAGTATAGTTCGTCTATTTAAATGCCAAGGAATTCAGACAGAAATGAAAGTAGTATGTAAACATAAAACATGAATCTCATTTTGAAAATTCATGAGGGTATGTACTGCAACACTTCACACCAGCATATTTTTCATGAAGTGCCAATATGCTTCATAAAGTACGCTGGCATGAAGCATTGCAGTTCATACCCTCATGTATTTTCAAAAATGAAATTTTATTGCTTGATTATATGTATATCTGGCATGTTTTAATTTGAATGCATAGAAAAGTGTTACTGATGTGGTGTCATTATGCGACCTGAATTTGGCATATGTAACTAATGATTCAGTATGATGTCAGCACTATCGTGAATGCTGTATGTTCGTTATGTGTGTTGCAGCTTCCCAGTCTTAAGATTGATCATGCTTTCTCCTGGGATGCAGACCTGACAATACCAACCACAGAGAGAACTGAAAACAGTAGTGATGAATCGGACACAGACGAGTTTGAGGTTAGTAACTCTTTAGCCAGCTGAGAATTTCTTGTCTTCATTCTTACTGTCACACAGAAGGATATGGAGGCTTTGTACTTAGATCTATCAGTGTATTAGTTATCGTTTTGTGTGACAGGCCAAGTATCTTTCTCAATTTTTCAGAAGGAGCCCAAGAAAAGCAAGAAAGATAGAAACAGGGAAGAAAGTATGCTCTTTGAGGTAATTTAATTTACATGTCAGCAAAACTTTCTTGAACTCATCTAAAATGGGTATTAATGAACAATGTTGAGATCTGTTGTCTGTGACAGTGCGATCGTGACTATTTCTATTGTTATAAAATTAACGAATATTGCTAGAAAAGGATTAATACATACAGAACATGTAATGTATGGAGTATATTTTAAAAAAAAATTGTGTATTTCTCTGAATATGGATGAAATAATGAGTAAAAGCAAGAATGCCAGGTTTGTATTGTCTTGGATCTGTTGAGATAGTACATTTGTATGATTTGCCCTGTTTTAGTTTGAGAAGAAACAGTTGGAGGGAACGATGCAGCCGGAGAAGGTGGAGGATTTTGACAGACTAGTGCTTCATTCACCAGACAGCTCTCTAGTGTGGATCCGATACATGGCACATCATCTAGAGGCCTCTGAGATAGAAAAGGCTCAGGCAGTGGCTGAGAGAGCTCTTAAGACCATCTCATTCAGGTATAAAGAAGCAATCTCACTGAGAGAAATACTAGCAGTCATTTTGCGGTTAAGTAAAACCATGGAATCACATGACAGCAAGTGCAGTGTGTATTTAAAAGAACTAGGAATAATTTTCCATCAACAAAATTTTTTTGTTTATTTTGTTTTTGACAAAATGGCAAAATTTTATGCCACTGGAAATGAGTGTCACCACAGTATCTTCTTTGCTCTTGGTATCCAGAAACAATATAGAGAATGACTGTACATGTATATATGATTGCCTTTAGACTGGATATCCTGCAGTAAATACTGAAAGGTTTTACCAGATTCACATTTATGATACAGTGAAACCCGTCTAATCTGACCTTGGGAGATAAATTTTGGGTCAGAATACACAGGGTGTTGGAATAAATGTGTAAAAACATTGAGAATGCAAAAAAAAAAAAAAATGTTGGAATGTGCAGAGATGTGGATTGTACAGTTTACACTATACTAACCTTTGTAAAGAACTTTCCTGAGGGACTGTTATTGTCATACTAAACACCAGAAAATATCACAAAAACCCAATATACACTACTTCATCATCTATATGAAAAAATAAAGTACTTGCAAATAAAATCAAATTTACAGGAAACAAAAATGACCGTTTTATCATTTAACAGAGAAGAACAGGAGAGACTGAATGTATGGGTGGCCTATCTAAACCTGGAGAATATGTATGGGACAGCTGCCCATCTACAGAATGTTCTAGATAGAGCTGTCCAACAGAATGAACCTCTGAACGTTTACCAACAGCTCGTCAACATCTACATCAAGTCGGGCAAACTGGAGGTAAAGAATGAACCTATGTTTTCTGATTTAGTGGTTGGTTTATACATAATTAGGGCCTGCCATATGGTGGGTGCCCTATAATAATCACTCTGTCTGTCTGTCTGTCAGTGCTTTCAATGGTGGGGAGCATAAAAGAATAATTACAAGGCTAGGATTTTCAAACCTGGTACATGTGTTCTCGATGGTGAAAGGAAAAAGCCTCTTGTATTTTCAATGTTCAGATGTCAAGATCATACATGTACTTTCATGGGTAATCATGAAGGAAAATTACTGATATGTCTAGGATCATCAGACTTGGTATACATGTTCCCCATGGTATTGCTGCCAAGTATATTTTGAAAAGTAATAATTTTGCTGCATAAATTATACTTTTCTTAGCTCACTTGATCTGAAAGCTTAAGTAAGCTTTTCTGATAACCTTTTGTCTGTCTTTAAACTTTTCACATTTTCATTGTCTTCAAAGTCAAAGTTAAGGAAAATCTTGTGTGAAGGGTATTCAAAATTGTTCAAATGAAGAGCTGCCCTGCCCCCTTTGAAGGGGAGATAATCAAGAAAAGGCAAAAGTTGAGTGGGGTAATTTAAAAATCTTCTCAAGAACCAAGTCTGTTCAAATCATGTCCCCAAGGCATAGGATGGGGCTACAATAGGGGATCAAAGTTTTCCATGCAAATATATAGGAAAAATCTTTTTCTCAAGAACCACTGGGGCAGAAAAGTTGAAATTTACTTGAAAGCTTCTTGACATATAGTAGGTTCAAGTTTGTACAAATCATAGTCCTCAGGGGTAGGGTGGGGCCACAACAGGGGATCAAAGTTTTACATGCAAATATATAGGAAAACTATTTTAGAATCATTTTTTCAAGAACAAGACTGATTAATTATGTTAATTGCAAGCATCCCTAGATAGTGCCAATTTGTTCAGATTGTGGCCCCCTGAGGTAGGATAGGGTTGTAACAGGAGATCAAAGTTTTACATGGGAATTTATAGAGATTAGTGATATTGACATACAAGCATATTAAGGTAGTTCAAATTGCAGTTTGTTCAGTTTAGGGGCCACTGGGGTAGAGTGGGGCCACAGTAGATCATTGTTAAGTTGGAACAACACTGTCAGGGCCAAATTATTATTATTATTTTTTTTTTATCAAAGAATGGTTTATTTACTAATGCAATGCTGGATGGGCATATTTTGCAGCATGAGCATTGTTCTTATTTGATCAGGGGGTGGGAATAAAAATTGCTCGCATTAACTTGAAATAAACCCTATCTGATTTTTTGTGTGACGTTATGAAGATTTAGAATTGATTACCCAGTGTTATCCACCTGAAATATGAAGAGCTCTGTTATTATGTATTGGGTACTTTGATTTATAATCAATGCTCAAATAAGATATGATATAGCAGTAATTCATGATGGTGCCAGGTAGTTTGATTTATACAGCTGTGCTAGGTGTTGATTGGCTAGAATCAACCCATGTACACAACCGTTCGTATGTATTGTAGGAGGCCGAGCAACTTTACAACAAGATGGTTAAAAAACACAGTGCCAGGAAGTCAGTGTGGCTGGGATTTGGGGAGTTTTTCTTCAGAAATGGACGAGTTGAGTCAGCTAGAAAACTTCTTCAGAGAAGTTTGAACTCGTTGGAGAAAAGGGATCGTGAGTAGCATTTCTTTTTTGAGTTTGGTCTCAAGCAGCAATCAGCTGGTTGGAATGATTCTTTAATAATTAGAGTACATAAACTTGCATGCCTTGTTATTGAAGGTGGATGCAAATTTTGGTCCGTGTTTAATTCCCAAATTTATCATTGGTCAATTTACGCAGTATAAATTCAAAATATGAATATTGTACCTTATACATGTTATAAACTTAAAATATAAATCAACCCACATATTAGTTTATAAAAATCAAAAATAGGTTAAGAAGCCCAAATTGATACATGTTTTTGAATAAATTTTAACATCAGTAGCTGCAGGGATAGCCAAAAAATATGGTACATAACTTTATCAAAATAAATCAGAATAAATATAGTGTGTTATCTCGAGTACAATAAAATTTTTAACTGAATTACAATGTGCATGTATGTAGATGTGGACACCATTGCCAAGTTTGCTCAGATGGAGTTTAAATTTGGTGATGCAGAGAGAGGGAAGACTATGTTTGAGAATATTCTAGTAAATTACCCGAAGAGAACAGACCTGTGGTCAGTCTATGTTGACATGGTTGTCAAAGTTGGGGATATAGAAGGAGCCAGGTAAGTACCCTGTACTGTGATTCTGTTACGACTAAATTATTTATTTCTCCTTTTCCACCAACCTAGAAATTGTTTTTTCCCAATTTGATTGCAAAGAGCATGCACATTTATGAATTTGTTTCTTAACATTTGTTGTGCTACTTTTTAGTGATCATGATCTGTCTGAAAACGTGGAGTGATTGGCACATTGATTGTGACGTCACTATTTTACGTAAAATATAAAATTTCCTACCTACGCACCCACAGGTCAAACTGACAAGGTGCAAAGGGGAAATTCAAAATATTTTGATCTGTGCCTTACAAATTATGTGAATTATACAATCTTTGCTATAATTTATTCAACATAAAAATACCATGTATCTAGTTTTATAGTATTGTCATTCTACACAAACGATTCATAAGAAAATGAAATAACAATGGTGGGTGATGGGCACAGGGACACAGTGATAGAATCAAAATATAGATACAGTGATTTACAGCAAATATCAGACACAGAAAAGTATAATTTTCCAGTGATTGTTAATTGTTCTATATTTTGCAAGCTCAGGGAGGGGAAAAACACAACTTCATTTGTTAATTTTAACCTTGTTTCATTGTATTTAATAATTCAAATGAACTTTGTACATGCAAGACAGTAACCCCAGACTATTTTGAATTATAATTAGTGAGGTTACAAGACAGTGTAGGAGTATAGGCACATGGGGGGATCCCCTAAAACTTAGTATTACATCATCACTAGTGAAGACTCTGTTAATCTAATTTTTTTAAATAAGTAGTTTAAAACATGTACATTGAAACTTTTACATTTTTTTATACTTCACTACTTTTACTCCACAGAGTTGCATTGGGATATAATGACTTGCCCATTGATTCATACATTCATATGTTTGTTGGTTCCTATTTATTGCCCAACTTTCATGTGTTTGTTGGTTCCCATTTATTGCCCAACATTCATATGTTGCTTGGTTCCCATTTATTGCCCAACATTCATGTTTGATGATTCCCATTTATTGCTCAACATTCATATGTTTTGATTGGTTCCCATTTATTGCCCAACATTCATAAGTTTATTGGTTCCCATTTATTGCTCAGATTGTGTCAAACTGTGCATAAAGTCAGCTTATGTTGGATTTCAAGGCCACAGTTAGGTGAATTTCATAATCACTGGGTGATGTGAAATTCTGAAAATTTCTTGTAAACAAGATTTAACATTTTTAAAAAATGGTGGCACTTTGCATAAAGACTTGTATCCTATTTGTTTTCAAGACAGAAATTAGAATGTCAAAGTCACAGGAATGAAAATTGTGTACTAGATTTTCATTCAATGTTAGTCAAAATATTGTTGAGGTAAATACTAGCTGATGCCAATAATGTGCATCTAAGATTTTCCTTAGAAGAAAACCTGAAAACTAAGAAAGCACTTTTTAAAACACTATCATATGACATCACAATTGTAAATTGTGTTAACTTCACAATGAAGATAAGCATTGACATCACAATGAAGATAAACATTGACATCACAATGATGAATTGTGTTATCATCACATTGAAGATAAGCACTGACATCACAATGATAAATTGTGTTAACATCGCAATGAAGATAAACATTGACATCACAATGATAAATTGTGTTAACATCACAATGAAGATAAGCATTGACATCACAATGAAGATAAACATTGACATCACAATGATAAATTGTGTTGACATTATATTGAAGATAAGCATTGACATCACAATGAAGATGAGCATTGACATTACAATGAAGATAAACACTGAAATCACAATGAAAATAAACATTGTCATCAAATGATAAATTGTGTTAACATAACAATTAAGATAAGCACTAACATCACAATGATAAATTGTGTTAACATCACAAAGAAGATAATCATTTACATCACAATGAAGATAAGCATTGACATCACAATGAAGATAAACAATGACATCACAATGAAGATAAACAATGAAATCACAATGAAGATAAGCATTGACATCACAATGATAAATTGTGTTAACATCACAATGAAGATATGCACAGACATCACAATGATGAATTGTGTTAACATCACAATGAAGATAAGCACAGACATCACAATGATAAATTGTGTTAACATCACAATGAAGATAAGCATTGACATCACAATGATGAATTGTGTTAACATCACAATGAAGATATGCACAGACATCACAATGATGAATTGTGTTAACATCACAATGAAGATAAGCATTGACATCAAACTGCCAAACTAATCAAGTTTATTCAAGAAAGTAGCCACATCAATTCCATTGGAGCACTTTAGGGTAATACTATAAAAGTCCAAATATTTAGACTACAGTTGAATTTTGAGCAATTTCTCCAGTCATATAATTAACATTATTTATTGATCATATATTAATCTTAAGCATATATAGTAAATACACAATCTGATTAAAGTACAAATTGTTAATATATTTACAACATAGGTCTGTACTTTAGTCAGATTACTTCATTTACTTGATCGGGATGTAGGGCTCATGGTGGGTGTGACCAGTCAACAGGGGATACTTACTCCTCCTGGACACCTGATCCTACCTCTGGTATGTCCAGGGGTCCATGTTTGCCCATCTCTCTGATTTGTATTTTCTGTAGGACTGAGATTGAATACTGTTAGTTATCTTAGCCTTTACATTGAGTAAATACAAATTCTTTCAAAATTCAATTTTATCTTCACAGGTTGCTATTTGAAAGAGTTATCAACCTTCATATGGCAATGAAGAAAATGAAATTCTTCTTCAAGAAGTTTTTGGACTTTGAAGAAAAACATGGTGATGAATCCACTGTGACATCTGTGAAACAAAAAGCCCAAGAGTATGTGGACTCTCACTAAACAGAGGCAAGACTGTGTGGACTCCCACTAAACATAGACAAAACTACGTGGACTCTCACTAAGCAATTGCTGGGTTACATAGACAAGAGTATATGGACTCTGGTTACATAGACAAGAGTATGTGGATTCTCACTTAAAGCTTGCTGAGTTACAAGGACAGAGTTTTGTTATTGGAATTATTTCTATACTGATGGTTATGAGAAGATTCACCAGTGGATGAATTCAGTGGTTACTGTACGAGAGTGACATTTGGTGTAGAAATAAATGATCTGGGGGAGGGGGATATCATTAAACACTTATATTTACATTGAATCACATTGGATTTTTTTATTTAAACTTTCGTATTGAATATCTATGACCTTTTTCTTCAATGTGATTGATCGTATTTTGCATTATGATGTCATCATTATTGTTTAATGTGTCATCATCTAGATGACCTCTCTTTTAAGACAAAATATAATAAATCCAATATTATTTTTTGTTTTATCATAGATGTGTGGTACATGTAACCCACAATGTCTTGTGGGTCAGTATACGTATCAGATTCAGGGAGTAACATGGATAATTTTCAAACGTCTCTTGCATATCTTTACTACAAAAGTGCAAACCCTAGATTATGTGTGAACTGAGATTAAATTATCTATTGCATATAGCAATTTGAAACCATAAGACTCTATTCAAGCAGTAGAAATCAGCTGATATTTATTTAAAAGGTATTATTTGAATTTTCAATGTTCCTACTAAATAAAATTGAATATTCTTTAGTAAAAGATTTACTATATCCATTGTTTCATTTCAATCATGTTTTCCAATAAAAGATAAGATCTCGGGATCAGTCCGAATTTTCGCGAAGTTTTACATTCATGACTCGTTATTGTGTCTATGACTATGAAAATGAATTGTTATGGTAATTTTATTTTGAAGTAGATTTTTGTTATTTAAAAATTTATTTGCCGTTACGCCGACACTTTTTTTTTTGTTTTTAAATTAACATTGAATAAAATAATTCACAAATTCAGATATTTGTCAAAAAATGGATTTATCCTCTATAATGTTCTTATTAAATGAAAACTAATATACATCTTTTTTTTCACAATTGAACTTCATGTAATTTGCGTTGTAACTGTTGACTATTTTTTATATATAACTGTGAAATTAACATTATTTAAAATGGCCCACAAAGTACATTTTATATATGTACTAATAAATCAAATTATATGGGACTCGGACTGTTTATGGGAAGATATTTATTAAAATGTTAGGCTTACGATAAATTGCAATTGACTTCCTTTCAAGTTGCACCATGTTAATTGATTAGAAGATCACTGGTTCTGAAGCAGTAACTCGATGAATGCAATGGCTGATAAAATACCACTTTCTAGATTGACAGGTATGTGAGGTGACTGACAAAGGAAAATATGATAATTTGCATAACAGTAAATGCATAAATTATCATGTTTTCCATCGTAGTTAATCGCCTCACATACCCAACAATATTTATTTTTGAAATAATATGAAAATATAAAAGTGACGTTTAAAAAGTACTACCAAAGAGAAATTGAAATACAAATGGCATTCTATGTTGATTTCCATATTCTCTGCCCACTGACCTTTGCATGAACTGAGATATTTACATCCAGTTGTAGGTTGTGGGGAAATTAACACACTGGAGCTTCAAAGGGTTATTACAAAGAAAACAGTTGGAAATGTAATTATCAACTGATATACGTCATTACACTCGGTCAACTGCTGCAGGCACAGCTTGAGAAAGTACTAGTCTATCTGCATGTACCTGCTAATTTTAAAGAGGAAAATATAGCTTCATGTTGATCATAATCATCCTAGAACTATTCCTATGTCTAATTTTACAATATAGGATGCGTTTGGAATATCAAAAGAAATGATCTATAGGAGAGAACGATTTCCCGGAAAAATTCGCTTTTGAAAATCAATGTTCATTTGTTATTTTTTAGGGTATATATTTCCAAATTTGCATTTTGAACCTAGAATGCATTTGGAATATCAAAAGAAATGATCTATAGGAGAGAACGATTTCCCGGAAAAATTCGCTTTTGAAAATCAATGTTCATTTGTTATTTTTTAGGGTATATATTTCCAAATTTGCATTTTGAACCTAAAATTTCGTATTAGCAATTTTTAAATTAGCCTTCAAAGTTAGCTAAAACAGCATTTTCTCAGTAAAAACTGAAAGCATGAATTTTGGACAAGACGTTCTTCAGAGCTAGCCTGCCCTTAATGAAACTATGGTATTTTGATAGGTTTTGATCTAAGGAATAATTTAAAATAGGATTTTTTAGGGTCACCCCTGCCCTGGGGTCTAAATTTACAAAAAAAAAATTTAAAAAAATAAAATGCGAAAACATATTTCCATCATCGTGGTTCATATTTATGCCGTTTATATTCATAGTTAGTATAAGTCAGATGGTTAGACCGCCGATACTCACAATCAACACTTTTAGTGTCCTGGTTCAAATCCACCTATTGGCACATTTTTACTGTTTTAAAATTTTTGCCTGTGTAAACACCATTTGAATTTTTTGTATACAGGCTTGTGTATTCTTCCTTATATACGTGTTTGCTCTTGATATAAAAGACATTTATGAAGATGCAGATCATAAATTCTCTGTAACTAAAAGCAATCAATGGAAGCTATACCTTGATGTAAGAACACTTTGTTCGAGGACAATAAACATTCACTATGTGTTACTTGATACAATTATCACGAAAAAAATTATGTCGAGCAAATATTGTTGCGTTTTCCTTTCTAGAACATCACTGGAAAATAGTACTGTGGTGGGAGAGATCAGCCTCGCTCACTAGTTTCTTCCAAAAATCCAAACATCCAAGATGCCGCAAATACTCGTGAATGAATCTCGACGAACATACGTATTTTACTCATTCAGTTACGGTTAGACCCCAAACTTTTCAAGCGGTCGTCTACATGCAGTCCATTCATACTCAAAACATAAAACAGAACAGGGCCCTCGCCAGGTTACGACAAGGGTTGCTAAATATATTAAAGTTGCATTTAAAAATTGTATATCTTGAAGACAATACCCTATACCCTGATCAGGTTTTTAAGAAGTAGGGCTACATTTCAGTGACGACAGTTAATATATTGAATTTCATTTTCATAATTTGTATTTCTTACACCAATGGCTTTTTAAAATATTATTTCCAAAGAAATGAGTTGTAAGTAAACGCATATGAAGTAATTAAATTGTTAAAAGTAAACTGACAAATGCGAAATGAAATTTCAAGATAAGGAATTAAAAATGCGTCCCCAATTCATGCTGCTTAGATAACAACTGTGAAGTAGTTTCTTCTATCTCTACAAGTAACGTGTATTGACTAGAACTAAAGTGATGCATGAGAAACAAATAACCACACGCATGTGGCCTAAAGTCATCGACCGGAACGGAAAGCAATAAGCATTTTGTAAAGACTGAAACCAATACCAGCCCTATAGTCAACGATATATTTACGTAGAAGTGTTCCTTTTCTTTCATGGCAATGATCTATACAAATGTGTAAATTTCGCTATTTATCTAGTCATCTACATCAGGATTGAAAAACAACTTTTTACTAGCAAAACTACAAATAAACATTGTGGCGAGGAAGATTGCAATGCCATAAAGTCATATGACCATGATAAGCCGATAAATAGAAAAAGATGAAAGTGCTGAAATATCTCTCTCTCTCTCTCTCTCTCTCTCTCTCTCTCTCTCTCTCCATATATATAATTTAATGAGAACTCGTCTGATAGAGTTTATAAGTATAAAAGTCTGACTTGATATATTTCATTCATGCACTTTTAAAAAAAAAGGGATCGGATACAAATTCTCAAAACGCCTTGCACACAGGTATATCCACATGCATTATACATGAACTGTACATCAGATTAAAGCAATAAACCAGAGTAACAATGTCAGTGAATTTATTCTCTTTGAATGCATATAATATTACACCTAGAAAACACGGTAATAAATAAATAGTTTTCAATACATGCGTGTATTTTGATGCATGTACAAACTGATAGTGATGATACAATAATTTAGAGGATCGTGGCTACCCTCTCCTCAATCACTGCAAGGAATTTACATAATTTTTAAAGTAAAGGTTCATTTTCAGTATTGAATAGTATAAACTTATAAATATTCAAATCAAAGGGCTATACAAAACATATAGAATAGTTGCAATATTCTTTCAAGGTTTGTTAATCAAGAAGTACCTACAGATGATGGGATCCCGTGGGAATCCGGGTTCAAATAGGTCATCCGTATCTCTTGCTTGTCGTAAGAGGAAGTAAATGGGGCGGTTCTTCAGATGAGACCACAGAAACCGAGGTCCCGTGTCACAGCAGGAGTGGCACGATAAAGATCCCTCCCTGCTCAGAGTCCATAAGCGCCGAGCATAGGCCTAAATTTTGCAGCTCTTTACCGGCAATGATGACGTCTCCATATGCGTGAAAAATTCTCAAGTGGGACGTAAAGCAATATATATAATCAATTGATCAGATGTTGGGGAAAGCATTCCTAAAAGGATTTCGGAAACACTTTCTTGTCATATTTGAATATACATAAAGCTGATGTCAATAAGGATGTGTGATTAATATTTTGATTTTGCAGAATTTTCTACTTCAATTAGTGAAACGTTTTCTTTAAGTAATTGATTTCTCCAACATTTAATCTTGCTCGACTTTATACTTTAAAGGACTGGTTATCTATTGTTTTGGCCTGCTTGTCATCTCTCTTCATGTATGTCTCTTTGTTTTCTACATGGCTGAATGGCTAGAGCATCGCGCTCAAAATCGCAAGGCCTCTCACCTCTAGTCGGCGCGGGTTCGAATCTCGCTCGCGCCGATATATGTGAGAAAGTTTGCCAGTTTACTTTCGAAAGGTCGGTGGTCTCTTCCCGGGTACATTGTATCTGGGTTCTCTCCTCCACCAATAAAAACTGGACGCCACCAGATAACTGAAAAATTGTTGAGTGTGGTGTAAAACAACAAACAATCAATCTTATAGCTTGTCTCCAACATAACTTTAGACAGGATAGAGACCTCTCAGATATGGGGTGTCAAGTTAACATGCATTCAAATAATTAAAGATGTTTAATTATTTGACGATATCATCAGTTCATGTTATGCGCCAATAATTCAATTAAAGATATCTTTAAATGATTAATGATGTCTTCAAATTTAAATTATTGCGCACATTAATGTGAATTGTTGGTAACATAAATTATTCTGCTGAATTGATGTATACTATGATTAAACTGTTGCTCTCTTCATATGAATTGATGATACCAATTGAATTGATGTGCGGTTTAATTCAGTTGAAAGAGAGCAACAATTCAATTAATCCACGCATCATTTCAGTTGCGTGCATGAATTCAAGTAGTACGCGCATCATTTGAATTAATGCGCATATTAATTGAATTATTGATCTCTGCAAATGATATATTGTGCGTATCAGTTCAATTAATGCACACAATAATTCTAGTATTGCCATTTTAATTGAATTAATGGTATCATCATATGCTTTTATCTTTTATAAGAGATATATCTTACTGAATTGTTGCTCTCATTAAAAGAATTGTTGTTCGCATTAATTCCTTATATGAAATCCTTGTAAATGATTAAAGGTATTTTCATCTGAATTGAAGAGATCATCAAATTATTAATACCGAGTTCCAAATTAAATTTTGCGAGTAATAACTCTGCCTTATTAATGAGCGCATCAATTCAATTGTTGAGAGCAGTAATTAATTTATTAATTAATTAATATATAAATTAATGCGCGCTTCAATTCAAGTATTGCCAGCAAAGATTCAATTAACGCACGCATCAAATCAATTAATGCCCATAATAATTAAATTCATGTGCACATCAAATCAATTATTGCGCGCAACTGATGAGATCAATACTTAATTTGATGCGCGCATCAATTGGATTATTACGTGCAATAATTGAATTAATGATATCATTTATTAATGATATAGGTAATGATATGCGTGTATGTGAATTTGGCGCTTTAACTTAGCTAGTTTACAAACAGAAACACCAAGGTTCAATTTCTTCTTCTCATTAGGTCAAAAGCTTTCATTAATGTCAAATTAACCGCAATTAAACATAAATACGTTTAGGGGCATATTTCTCTAATATAATGATGCAATAATGGGAACTAGAATTCATTTATGCGGCTAAACTGGGTAATACGTTTATGCGGGACAGTTTCCTCTAGACGTCTCTCGACTTGCTTTCAATTAAAGGGTTATAATTATTACAAGATCACAACAACCACGTATCTAATTCTATTTACGGTATAATTAAGCAGATTTAATAAGTGTACTTAAACATGTCAATGTATAATCGTTGTGGCATATATCATAATTAAACAGGATATTTATTTTTAGCAGCTGCATTTTGCAATATGAATATATTTATGATGTCACTGTAAAGCTGACGGTGATATTAATAATTATACAGAAATTAGAAATTTATTTCAAGAGTTATACACTGTTGAATACATTTATTTTAACAATCTCACGAATGAAAAATTGGATCGGACCACAAGCAAAATATCTAATCTCTCTACTAGAAATTTCAGTAGGTTTCTCATACATTTGAATTACTAATTAGACGCTTGTGAATGCCCATTGAACTCATTTTCGTAGCTGAAAAATTTCTTTTCGTGTTGTAACGCGAACCCTTCGCGAATAACGCGTAACTTTGGCGTTATAACCCGAAATGTTTGCGAATGAATGCTATTTCCTACACAAGGATATATACTACTCAAAGTTTGATAAGGATCATATAGTTCTTACATTATAAAATCAATATATGAATTGATAAGACACGCAAATTTCATCATAGTGTTGGACTGACCCCTCTTGAGCCTCAAAACACAGGTTAGGTAGGGAAATGCATGCTGCAGTGATCATGAGTAGCACGTGAAGCATGGTACCCACATTATTCACATTTCTGAGTGCTTGTCGTTGATTTGAATTTGGCCATTGTCTTTACATCTGACCTCGTTTAAGTCACTGTTACTCTATGAACATGCCTCCACAACGTCAAAGACGTCGTTTGACTATTGAAGAATTGGCCAGATGCATAGGAATGCTCGAAAATGGTGCAAGACAACGTCACGTTGCAGAGCTATTGGGGTGTCAGTCAGAGCGTTGTTTGCAGAGCTTGGAACCGGTATCAAGCTCATGGTTCAGCTTCTCATCGACATGGAGGCGGCAGAGAAAGGTCCACCACGCAGCAAGATGACCGTTTTCTCTTGATTTCAGCACGACGTCATCGGTTTGCAACGGCGACTGCGCTTAGAAATGATCTTCTGAATGCAACTGGAGTTAACATTTCCACGCAAACTGTGCGTAATCGTCTTCATGAAGGTGGTCTTCGTTCCCGGAGAGCCTGTATTCGCATCCCTCTTACTCAGCGACACAGACAAGATCGTTTGAATTGGGCCAGGGCTCATGTGAATTGGAGGGTTGCTGATTGGGCCCCTGTACTTTTCACAGACGAGTCGAGGTTTTGTGTTGACTTCACAGATCGTCGTGCACGAGTGTGGAGAAGGGCAGGAGAACGATATCAGGACGCTAATGTTGCTGAACATGACAGATATGGTGGTGGGTCGTTGATGATTTGGGGAGGAATCAGTCGAGCTGGACAAACTGATCTCCATGTCCTAAGGCGAGGCACGATGACCGGAGTGCGCTACAGGGATGAAGTCCTGGATGTGTACGTGAGACCATATGCTGGTGCTGTTGGTCCTGACTTCATCCTCATGGACGATAATGCACGTCCACATCGTGCTAGGGTGGTGGACGAGTACCTGGAACGTGAGACAATTGTTCGTATGGACTGGCCAGCTCGTTCTCCAGACCTCAACCCTATCGAGCATGTCTGGAATATGCTTCAGGTAGCGATTTCACGTCGTCCTGTACAACCAGCCACCCTCCAGGAACTTGAAAATGTTCTGATCCAAGAATGGAACAATATCTCTCTTGCGTCCATTCAAAACCTCGTTGGAAGCATGAGACGACGTTGCCAAGCTGTCATTGGAGCTAACGGAGGCCATACCCGCTATTGACACTTGTTTGTGCAGTGTGAAATGGAATGTGCAGAGTTTAAACAATTCCGTGATCATGAAATTACCATGCTTTTCTGGGTACTCTCCCTTTACCTTAGGAGTATGCGATGAAATGTCATGTTTGCCAAATTTTTCTGTCACAATTTCTTGAAGTAAACATTTCTGAACATAAATCACTCTGTGTTGGTTGTCATTCATCTTTGTTGAAAGTTTTACAAGTGCTGAAAAATATGATCCTTATCAAACTTTGAGAAGTATATTTACATGCATTATCCATGCACTGAATATCATATAAAAGTAAAGATATTGTAAGATAAACTAGAATAACAATACAAAATATTCACATAGGGCAAAACAAAAGATCTAGAATAGTTACAATATTCTTTCAAGGTAAATCAACTACCTACATGTATTGGGAAAACATTCCTAAAAGAGATTTCTGGAAAACTTTATCGTCATAATTGAATACAGATAAAGCACGATATTAATAAAAATGTAGAACTTTTTTTATTTATTATTTATTTATTTATTTATTTATTATTTTTTGTATAATGTTCTATTGTAATCGGTGAAAAGTTTTCACCGATTTATCCAACTTTTAATCTTGTTTTTCGGCTTCATACTTTTGTTCTGCTTGCCATCTCTCTTCATTTATGCCCCTTTGTCTTTTACCTTTTCTGCAACATAACAAGATAGAAACCTCTTAGTTATGGAGCGCCAAATTAACATAAATTCAAATAATTAAAAATGTTTGATTATTTGATGCACGCAACAATTCAATGAAAGATCTCTTCAAATGATTGTCGATATCTTCAAATGTAAATTATTGCGCACATTAATGTGAATTGTTCATAACATTTGTTATTTTGATGAATTGATGCGTGCTATTATTTAATTGTTGTCCTCCTCAAATGAATTGATGATAACAAAGAATTGATGAGCGTTGTAATTCAGTTGAAGAGGGCAAAATTCAGTTATTGCGCGCATCAATTCAATAGTGTGCGCATGAATTCAAGTTATTGAATTATTGTTCTCTTCACTTGAATTATTTGCGCACAATAATTCAATCATTGTCATTTTAAGGGAATTAACGATATCATTAATCAAACTGATATGCGCAATTACGCTTTTAGAGAAAGCAATTATTTAATTTATGGGATATCTTTCATTGAATTATTGATATTTTAAAAAGAATTGATGCGCTCATTAAATCCTTATACGAAATCCTTGTAAATGATTAAAAATATTTTCATTTGAATTAGAGAGATCATCAAATCGTTTATACCGAGCTCCAAATTAAATTTTGCGAGCAATAATTCTACCTTATTGATGCACGCATCAATTCAATTGAAGTGAGCAATACTTAATTTGATATATACATCAATTTAATTATTGCGCGCAAAAATTTAATCAATGCACGCATCAATTCAATTTATGCTTTCAATATCTGGATTCATGCGCGCATCAAATCATTTGCTGCACGCAACTGATGAGAGCAACAATCAATTTTATGAGGGCATCAATTGATTTATTGCACGCAATAATTGATTTCATCATTTGTTAATGATAATTTAATCATATGCGTTTATGCTAATTTGACGCTCTAACTTAACTACCCTGTAGCCTATGTACATAAATACCAAAGTTTAATTTCGTTTTGCTGAATGCGTCAAGAGCTTTCATCAATGTTAAGATCAGATTTACCACAACTGAATATGACTACGTTTAGGGACACACACACACACACACACACACACACACACACACACACATATATATATATATATATATATATAACACTCTTATGGACATGCTTACGCTTACTCCTTCTGGGCACCTGCTCCCACCTCTGGTATGTCCAGGGGTCCGTGTTTGCCCATCTCTCCGATTTGTATTTCTACAGGAATTGTGAGATTGATCACTGCTCATTATCTTAGCCCTTTCTTATTATGTGGGATAGTTTCCGCTAGACGTCTCTGGGCTTGCTTTCAATAATAACGTTATAATCATTATAAGATTACAACAATCATGTGGCTGATTTTATTTACATGGACAAATAAAAAGATTTTGTAAGTGTACTTTATATTGTCGATGTATAATTGTTGTGGTTTATATCATAACTAAACGGGATATTTATTTTTAGTAGCTGCATTTTGCAATATGATTATATTACTGATGTAATTGTAAAGCTGACAGCAAATATTAGCGATTATACAGAATTTAGTACATTTATTTCAAGAGTTATATATACACTGTTTAGTACATTTATTTAAACTAATCTCACAAATGAACTTGGATCGGACTTCAAAGTATCTAATCTGTTTACTAGAAATTCCTTCTACACTTACTGTAGAAAATAGACGCTCCACGTAACAAGCACAGATGCAGTCCAAACCACTAATGATGCAAGTTGTATCAATAACCATACGCTCTCTACCTATATATAACATTGACATCTTCAGGTTATCTAGGTCCTGCCACTAACATTGACCCCCCCCCCCTTTGTTTTCCAAAAGTTTAATTTCCAACATGGTGAATTAAAACAACATCCTGTATACTACATACCACCACATTTATAAATTCTTATTTCAGAAGGTTCTCTATATCGGTATATAGGGCTTACGGCGGGTGTGACCGATCGACAGGGGATGCTTACTCCTCCTAGGCACCTGATCCCACCTCTGGTATGACCAGAGGTCCGTGTTTGCCCACCTCTCTGATTTGTATTTTCTATTACGAGATTGAATACTGTTAGTTATCTTAGCCATTTTCATTTAATCTTAAAATCTCGGATACCAAGATACAGATAGGTCATAATGGCAAGAATGGTTTCGATGAAAAGCCATCACTATATCGTCTTTAGATAACCAAAATACCAAAGTAAGAATGGATTTGTTTAGAAAATATCACCAATCTTAAAATATACATATATTGCATGTTGAAGAAAAATTAGGAAATGCAAAACCGAGTCAGAAATAGACAACGGAACAACACTAGATCGGATTCTATGTAATTTTTGGGGGGGTCGTATAGACAGATTGAATGCCTTTGATGTACTTGGAGATATTTCAACAATCTGCTGTCGGCAGTCTGGAGATGTGGCTCATTAGTTGTCTTGATAGGTTTAACAAGGAAGAATTAAAAAATTACCGACCTGTTTCGAACTTACCCTTCCTGTCTAAAGTATTGGAAAAAGCAGTGGCAGCTCGACTCGAAAAACACTTAAATGCTTACCAGCTTCATGACCAAGTGCAATCTGCATACCGAAATTGTCACTCGACTGAAACTGCCCTTTTGCGGGTGCACCATGATATTACCTCTGCACTGGATAGGAATTCGTGTTGCCCTCGTGATGCTTGATCTCTCGGCTGCATTTGATGTTATAGACCATAACATACTCATCGGGCGACTTGAATACGCGTTTGGTATCACAGGGTCGGCTTTATCATGGATGAGGTCTTATCTGTCAGGTAGAAGTAAAAAAATTGCTGTTGGAACTGCGCTGTCCAAAGAGTTCTTACTCCACTTTGGTGTCCCACAGGGTTCTGTCCTGGGACCTCGTCTATATTGTATGTTCTCCAAACCAATCGGAGAGATTTGCAGGAGGCATAATATGTGTTATCACTGCTATGCGGATGACACTCAGGTATACCTGATCATAAATCCGAAGGAAAACTGGGACAACATTGCAGATAGACTTGAAAGCTGTCTTTCGGATGTAGAAAACTGGATGAGAAACAACATACTAAAGCTGAACCAGGAAAAGACAGAACTAATCATCTTTTCCCCAAAACGTAAGGCAAATGAATTTTCAGGATGTCAACTTGCCTTTGGGGGATCTGTCATCACTAATGCTTTCTGTGTCAAAAATCTTGGGGTACTTTTCGATAGTGAACTTAGCATGGATTCTCAAATTAATTCAGTGTCTAGATCCTGTTATTTCCATCTTCGTAACATCGGTAGGATAAGATCCCTCATAACTGAGGATGCATGCAGGACAATCGTAAGATCACTCGTTACATCTAAACTAGATTATGGCAATGCTCTTCTTTATGGTGTGAAGGCCACGTCCATGCAGAAATTGCAGAAAGTTCAAAACACCGCTGCCAGGCTAGTGACACGTTCAAGGAAATATGAGCATATTACACCGATTCTCATATCCCTTCACTGGCTACCTGTGGCATATCGAACAACTTATAAAATCCTTTTGTACGCCTTCAAAGCACTGCATCAAAAAGCCCCAGCATACATCCAGGAACTGGTTCAGGTATACCGCCCACAACGTACACTACGGTCTGGAGATTCATTGTGCCTTCTAAAGCCACGCACTCACAGCAGGGTGTATGGTGATAGAAGGTTCGATGTGTCCTCGGCCACCCTGTGGAACTGCCTCCCACTGAACCTTCGTTGTGAACAATCACTTGCTGTTTTTAAACAAAAGCTAAAAACACATCTTTTTAAACTTGCTTTTGATTTATAATGTATCCAGTTATTTTCTGTTTTAACAAAAATGATAATACAAAAAAAAAAAAAAAAAAAAAAAAAAAAAAAAAAAAATTACTAATACCTCCCATTTCGACTTTAGATGATTATTATTTTTGTGACCTTTCAATTTATATAATGTTCGTTTTTATATTGCCCTTGTTTTACATGTTAAGCGCTTTAGAGTAATTATATAATTAGATAAGGCGCTATATAAATATAGTATAGTATAATAATTTAACATAAGTACATGAAATGATCTATACAAAAATGCATAATCATTTTCAGCATGACATAGTCATTTAAGACAAAGCAGGATAGTCAAAATTTACAACAAAGAATAAAAAAAGCTATAATTTTCTAATCATGAATTAAACTCATATGCATTGCATACTATACAACAAACACAAGATATATATATATATATATATATATATATATATATATATATATATATATATATATATATAAACAAAATTAATAATAATGAGAATTATCTCCTTAATCATTTAATAAATTAATTTTCTGCTCTCAATTTTGAACATTTTTAAAGATATTTTCCCCGTTTACATCAATCTGTAACATTTGTTGACAATAGTTGGATAAGATTGTGGACAAACTAGCATAAAATGATGCTTGTCTTCAATATGTGACAGCCAACATAATATACAACGTCTTTCATTTCTCAGAATATTATAAAATTGACCACGTTCAAACTCTAGGTGATGAGACTGATTGATTGATTGTTGTTTTCCGCCACACTCAACAATTTTTCAGTAATCTGATGACGTAGTAAAACTATATTTACTAACATGTTGTACATGCAAATCTTATATTGGTTTTGTTATATAGTTTCAAAATCACTATATACGTCTTGTGTGAACACATCATTTAACCTTTGTTTCATCTCACATAAAAATTGAATTCCATTCACATATTCCTTAAAAATCCATACCTATCCAATACCCAAAACATTAATCAGCTCTTTTATATTTCACAATCAGCTAGGGGAAACATTTGAATGGCATATATCCAACATTTCTTGTTATTAGATATTACTTTTACATTTATTACTATTTATTAATTTTAACAAATACTTTAACATTCTGGTTTTTTTTTCTTTTCCAATGTATTGGCTGTCGTCTTAATTCAAAGTAAACCAGCAAAGAAACAGTGCTTTCCTTAACACTTGGCGCCTTTCACCCTCTAATTAATTTGCGGGCTGTATTCCCCAATTTTCCCAACAAAAATTTACTGTACTACCCCCATATTGTTATATTAACAATGCGGGTGTCAAACAATGACAATTGGTGTATATGTTAAAAAAAACCATTGGTTTGATTTTTGTTGTTAAACAACTGACTCCATCCACACGATGCAAGTAGCGTTTTGCTTAATTGTACATTTGTATTATTAGCGACCAGACGTTGTATCATTAACAATTTTTACTTTATAATTTTGACCATTTTGGTGGTTTGTAACTTATTCTTTGGAAACGTCGTCCTATTGTAGCATATCTTTCTTGTTATAAGATTTATCAGCGTGTCAATAAATGTTTTTGTCGTTTATTTCAAGTACCTAAATATAATATATTATGTTAAAAATAATGATATATTGATGATTAACGCACATTGAAGTTTTCTAGTTTGTTTGTTTGTTTGTTTGTTTTATTTATAGTCTAGTGATAAATGCACTAAATCTAAGAGTACATGTACTTTTGTATAGTTATAAAATGTCTCCAAATTTAATACTCCTAATAGTACGTTTTAAGTGTTTTTAACAAAACAGGAGATGGGGGTTCTCGTCTTTTCAGCAACACATACTTTTTTCACCTCATATTTTGAAAGATAAATTCTACTTAAAGTACACCACCACGAAGCAAACAATTGATTTCAAAATCAGTTCATCATTAGATATTCTTATCTTATAGTTTAGGTCTAATGATTCAGTATGAAATATGCACTTTACAAAAGAGTGTGAACGAATTCTCCAACTTTGGAACACCATCTCCTTACACAAAAGTGTATTTACATGTGTATTGTTCATGTACTCTAGAGAGTATTGTGTATTAAGATGTAATTTAGGGGTATAAAATCAACAGAAGCATGATGTATTTTAGGGTATAAAATCAACAGAAGCATTATGTATTTTAGGAGTATAAAAAGAACAGAAGCATAATGTATTTTAGGGGTATAAAATCAATAGAGGCATGATGTATTGTAGGGGTATAAAATCAATAGAGGCATTATGTATTTTAGGGGTATAAAATCAACAGAAGCATTATGTATTTTAGGGGTATAAAATCAACAGAAGCATGATGTATTTTAGGGTATAAAATCAACAGAAGCATGATGTATTTTAGGGGTATAAAATCCACAGAAGCATTATGTATTTTAGAGGTATAAAATCAACAGAAGCATGATGTATTTTAGGGGTATAAAATCAATAGAGGCATGATGTATTTTAGGGGTGTAAAATCAACAGAAGCATGATGTATTGTAGGGGTGTAAAATCAATAGAGGCATGATGTATTTTAGGGTATAAAATCAACAGAAGCATGATGTATTTTAGGGGTATAAAATCCACAGAAGCATTATGTATTTTAGAGGTATAAAATCAACAGAAGCATGATGTATTTTAGGGGTATAAAATCAATAGAGGCATGATGTATTTTAGGGGTGTAAAATCAACAGAAGCATGATGTATTGTAGGGGTGTAAAATCAATAGAGGCATGATGTATTTTAGGGTATAAAATCAACAGAAGCATGATGTATTGTAGGGGTGTAAAATCAATAGAGACACGCTGTATTTGCACAATCAGTGATGTCCATTATGCAGAGATGAATGATTCACGTCCCTCATGATACAAACACGCTAGACGTTTATTCCTTATATTTATTGCTCCCCGTGAGGATCCGGGATGTTAGAATAGATTCTCAGTACCCCTTGCTTGTCGAAAGAGGCGACTAAATGGGGCGATCCTTCAGGTGAGACCGCAAAAACCGAGGCCCCGTGTTACAGCAGGTGCGGCACATTAAAGATCCCTCCCTGCTCAAAGGCCATAAGCGTCGAGCATAGGCCTAAATTTTGCAGCCTTTCATCGGCAATGGTCACGTCTCCATATGAATGAAAGATTCTTGAGCGGGACGTTAAACAATATGTAATCAATCAACCAATCAATATACTTATTGCATGAAATACATGTGAAGTTCAAAAGTCAGTGTTTTTATCAAGAAGTAAAAGACATCTACATATGTTTACAATAAAACACTGACTACTATTGCATAGTGGTATACCACTATATGACGAAAATCAACACGAAATAACAATGTCTCAGACAAAATCAAATTTAAAATCAAAAATCAAAATCTAAGTAAAAGTCTTCATGTTTCTTACAGGACATTTACTGCAATAAGGACTTTACTTGAGACTGAAAGAAATTAAAACAAAGCACAGAGCTACTGTTGATGTTGGACACATACATGTAAGCAGACTTCTGTAACACTTTCTCGTCCTATTGGAACATTCTATGGATGTCTATGGAGGGCTCGATGTCAATGGGAATTTGTATGGGTTCTGCTAAAGTAATTTGTTTTTTACTTTGCATTTTATTCACAGTTATTATGAGTCCTTTAATTCTCCCTCTGCTTGAGACATAACTATTTACAAGATAGGGACATCATTCCTGATGGATAGAAGGGTCAAGGTTAAATATCTTTAACTGATAATGGTCAAGGTCTTTCACCAATGTCAGATTATATATATATATATATATATATATATATATATATATATATATATATAATAATAATAATAATAATAATAATAATAATAATATCACAAAGCCGATTGAGTATATACTCGACTAGTTTCTTCAATTCTTCAGGAGTATATACTCAATCGGCTTTGTGATATTTTTTTTATTATACTACTACTTGTGTAGATTTTCTATACTTATTTCTGGATTATATATATATATATATATATATATATATATATATATATTATATTATATATATATATATATATATATATAACTATACTGCAACTGAGTTGAAACATGTTTACATGTAGTCTAGCATACTATGTACCACATATATATGCAGAGTAACTTCAACATAATGTATAGACTCTTGTTGGTATATCGAGAGGATGCATCACCTTTGCCGATGAAGGGCTACAAAACTCGGCACTTACAGCTGTTCAGCGGGAGGGGTCTTTGTTGTGCCAAACCTGCTGTGACACGGGGCCTCGGTTTATGCGATCTCATCCGAAGGACCGTCCCATTTAGTCGCCTCTTAAGACAAGCAAAGGGGCGCTGAGTACCTATTTTAACCCGGATCCCAATGAAACTATAAAATGTATAATGTATAGTCGACAATTAATTATTCACATGTATACAAACCGCGTTAAATCCCGTCGGTAATTTTATTAACATTGACGATCAAACGAGAGTTCATATTAAAGTGTTTATCAACATGGCGATTTAATTACTGTTGTCATTCTATGTGATTTATACTGTGACTGAACAGGATATTTCATTTCTCTTATGTAACTCGAGAATTGACGGTAATTTTGATGTGCCTACTTAATTTTATTCATTGCTTATCACGTATATGGAAGTAGCATTTTTATTTCGTGAATACGACAATTAAAGTATCTAAAAATGGAGAGTGTATTGTGCACTGGAGCTCCAGTTTTTTATTTTTTATTTTTTTTTTTTTAAATTAAATTTTAAATTGGGTTTAAAAGATTATTATGCCATGACTCCGAAATCGAACACTATTTAGCACAACCAAAATATATGTACAGATATGCGGTTTCGTATTCCCGTGTGAAGGCTATAATAATTGAGAAAAATCGAGCGTTTTCTTGATAACTAACAGATGCCTCAGGATTTTCCCCACTGAAATTTGTTTTTGCGGATATTGTTTTATCTAAGTGTACTTAAGATATTATGTGCTTCAAATTTTATCTTGAGGCGAATCCGCATTGTTAAATTTCCGCATTCCTGCTCTCTCTCTCTCTCTCTCTCTCTCTCTCTCTCTCTCTCTCTCTCTCTCTCTCGGATGTGCATATCTTAGTGACAGGTAACTTGAACAAATTGAATATTTAAACATTAAAGAATGAAATTAGGTTACTTCATAAATATTGATGCATAAAGAACTTCGTTATTTCTGAGCTTAGTGAAGAGGAAAGGAAATTGAACAAAGAAACTGATATCATCGTATTACGAAGCACTCTCAAAGTAACACAAAAGTGCTGCAGATATGAACCTTTCCTAAGATATGTCATTACATAAGACTTATTTTAGGTAGCACATACTAGTATACCTTAGGATAAATCTTAACTTCCTAAATATGTAAAACAAAAGCATCTTTGGAGAATATTCGACATTAATTCTAATTCGTCAAGCCTTGTTAAAGCTACACATTGATGTAACAAATATGCCTATTTTCGATTTCTTAAATCAAATTATTAATAACCAGGTAAGGGAAAAGTATTTGCATGAATCTACACACAAATTAGATATATATGTAAGTTTGTCAATGAAAATCCAGGATTCGTCTTCAGATACACAACAATTTTTAAAATAAAGTAGTTTGATGTATTTTTGTGAACCACACTTGCATATAGCGGGACCTTGTACCCATTTTTGTCATCTGGTTTGGTGTAATGGATCTCCAAAACGGAGAGAGGGTGGAGCCTCTTGTCATTAGAGACTGTAAGGAGTGAATCTTCTGGAATGAATTTCAACACAGTTTATTCTGTCATAGTTCCAACATCCTGATTGTCTGAAATGTATGTGGCTAAAATATAAAGTTTTTCCAACAAAATATATGCCTTGGAAGCTCCCTATAAACTCAAAGGAGAATGATACAGAGACTGAACGCATCCACACTAAGTAGATTTATGATCCATATTGGATTGTATAGGGTTAATCACATGTATTCTCATCAGAATATTCATATAATTTCTAACGGAAATGAAAAAAAAAAACCAAAAAAAAAAAAAAACCAAAAAAAAACCAAATAAAAAAAAATCTGTCCTTAAGAAAATGGTTTCTTCTTAGCTTTTTGTACTTCTTATATACATATACTGGGACAAAAAGATTGGAAATTATTATTTATAACATTAATATTTAAAAAGATTCTTTCAGCTAAATCCCTCGTCATAAGAGGGAGAGAAAACTTTCTATTCTCGTACATTTTTCTTTGAACTTTTTTTATATATTATAAATTTGTCAGGATTTCAAATGCATTAGCTCACCTGTCACACATTATCTGACCTCCGATGTCAGACATTATCTGACCTCCGATATCACACATTATCTGACCTCCGATGTCATACATTATCTGACCTCCGATGTCACACATTATCTGACCTCCGATGTCACACATTATCTGACCTCCGATGTCACACATTATCTGACTTCCGATGTCACACATTATCTGACCTCCGATGTTGTTTCTGTTTCATTCCATCACTAATATTCCTCTGACATCAAAGTTATTTTGCCATTTCTCTTTTCCGGTATAACACCTCTTACATGCATGTACAAAAATTTTATAAAAAGAGTCTTGTTTTATATTGTCATTCATTGGTGTTTTATGGAGCATTATGAACTTAGAAACATTTTAGATTTCAGCTCAGTAAATAATACAGAACACTTTAATATTGAGGTGTAGAAAATATGTCAATTTGTGAAGTTTGATCTTTCAGTCAACATGTGGGTTGATACATTGGACTCTCTCTATACTGTTATCCTCAAATATACTGGATAACACAGAACCCGAGTCTGCTTTGATACTGACAGATATAAAGAACTATATGTTGAAATTCACTTCAAGAGCTTCACCTTTGACAATCTTTAATGGCAAGAGGCTCCACCCTCTCTCCACTTTGGAGGCTCCAGTGTCAGCATTTTACACCAAACCCATTTTATTCATTTTCTCATTCGCACATACTTGGTAAAAATTGACTAACTGATTACACAGATCATAATAATTCTATTCTTTTTTCTGGGTTTAACGAGTACAAATGAAGCTTACGCTCATTTTTTTTTTACAGACCGTCATGGAATATGCTCTCGTGTATATGAAAAATAAGTGTTTTTGCCCCACTGGAATAGAGAAACCAATTTTTGATATATTTTAAAGTATTTCTCACACCTAAATTACACCCATTCGTGATTTGAAGTCCTAAGTCCACTTTTGAAGAATTCTGGAATTAAAATCCATCCCCCCCCCCCTCCCCCTAAATGTATAACTATGATTATTATTACAAAGGTAGTTGCAAACAACAAAAGCGGGAACATTGAAATAATCGAAAACATCGTGAATAAAGAAGAAGTCTGTTTTATATGGCTTTGAGTACAGAATTAGACATTAATTAATGCAGTGAAATGAAATATAATTCATTTGGAACATATTCATTGCTTTTGTTTAACACTTAGTAAATTCTGCATTTTGGGAAAGCCATATACCTTACATTTCTATAATTTCGATCGGGTTTGGTTCAAATTTGAAAAATTGCAATATTCATGAATTTTGATAATTTCTTTTCAATTTGTTTAAAAATGTATTTGTATGATATACCTTTTTCCTAATTGACAAGTTTCTTGAAGATTCTATTCATATATTTATTATATATTAACAAATAACGTTTTCAATTTTCATAGATATTTTTTATTCAAACAATTAGAACGACTATCTGAATCTTTTAGGAATGTTTTAAAAGGTATTTATATCATGCATCAAATAAAAGTAAAATTTGGATTCTAAAATCTCTTATTTGCAAACAAAACACCTTTTTATCATTCCGGAAAAAATTACAAACAAAAATCATATAAAATAATTAAGAGCTTATATCACTCTTTCGATGTTGAAATCAAACTTCATACGAAGTATATTAACAAGCTATTGAATAAAATTTTAATGTAACGAGCTACCTTAAATTTACTAGCAAAGGTCAAGATACGCAACATTTTATTTTTCGCATAAAAAAATCAATGTTGTATCCCGTCATACTTCAAGTTCAGTTTCCCACAAATGTACTTGTACTGTTGCATCCAAACTCTTTAATTAGAAAGATACTTAACAGTGCCTAGATATAGACTTTATCTTATAGAAAACCTTTCACCTCTAGTCCAACCGGTCGCGCTAACTCATTGGTAGAACGTTCGCTTCGTAACCGGAGTCTTGAGTTCGAACCCCACGCTTAGCTCGTGCCATGGCCGCATCAAACCTAAGATGTAAGTAGAGGTAGTGCTTGGTATTTAGAATCTTTAGAATAAGACATTAAAAGCAGAGGTTCCGTGTCTTGGCAGGCATTGGCACGTTAAAAAACCCTCACTGCTAAAGTCGGGATTTTTTTAATTCAGAGAACCTCGGTCTTCCAATTGGCGACAGAACTTCATATCCATTAGAAATTCTTTCGAAGGTTATGCCAAACAATGAGCTAAATCTGAAAAAGACGAACTTGATACCTTGTCAGAATGGATAAAAAGTATGAGGAATATTAAAATCCCGTATCAGACATGTGTCAAAACAGAAATGCGTGCCATCTATCCTTCTGCGTTTAGTAAACTAGAAGTGATAAAAGCGTTACATATGCCAGAAGTGGTGTAAATCACATGCGGATTCTAAAACACTCTAAAGAACTAGTAGTAAATTTGAAATTTCAAAACTTTTCTCAAATCAAAACCTTCAAAACGTATGACTCTTCAATGCTTTACACGACCATACCTCACGATAAATTAAAGACTTGACGTTTTGACATCAGACAGTTGCTTCTTCAAAAGAATTGTAAAAGGAACTATTCATATCTAGTAATCAGTCTTCCAAATATAATTTTTTTAAACACCACTCTGACTCCATGCACAAGTACTCTGAAGTTGATAGTAAAAAGATCCTAGAGTTCTTCATTGACAATATCTTGGTAGTCACTGATGATCGGGTCTTCCAACAGTCTTGAAGAAGAATTCATTCAAGACCTTCTACATGAGAAGAAAAAAAATATCTTGCTGTGACCTTTAATTCGACATTTAGATATACCGTTTTATCTATCAACAATGATCATTTTCATTCACATGTCGATTGATATATCCCAGTAAACTTGAAATAAAAGATATCACAGAGTCTTCCACATTTGCTTCGTACTTAGATATTTTATTACAAACAGATGCTGACGACATATCAACAACTCCACTTTATGACAAACGGGATGCTTTCATTGTCAACTTCCCTGATCTATGCAGCAATATTCTAATATGATTATCTCCTGCATATGGTGTTTATATATCTCAACTGATTCGATACGCAAGAGCTTGTTCTGCATATGATCAGTTTTTAAAGCAATGCATATTAATATAAATACCATATAAGAGAAAATAAACTTTTAATATAATTTCGATGACCATAAAAACTTAATAAACGGACCTTTTTGCAAAAGAAATATACAGACTTTCACATTCAATGCCCAGCATTTCATGAAGGGAACAATCATTCCCTGGCTCACGGCGGGTGTGACCGGGCGACAGGGGGTGCTTACTCCTCCTAAACACCTGATCCCACCTCTGGTATGACCAGGGGTCTGTGTTTGCCCATTTTTCTGATTTGTATTTTCTATAGGAATTACGAGATTGAATACTGTTCGTTATCTTGACCTTTTCATACAAATATACATAAAATCAACGGTCTAGTACGTAATGAACAGATGTTATTGCAAAACGAACGGCTATCTTTGCAAAACGAACAATACATGAAAACAAGACAAATCACTCACTACACAGCAACTGATTTTATATGTACAAGAAAAAGCGTTACTTTGCAAAGAAATGACAATAAAATCTAGATAAACTGTTTCTCACTATATATACATCTATTGAAATCAGGATGCATAAACCCGTGATGAGCAGACAAAAACCCTAACCAACGGACAGGCAAACAGTCATTGGGTGGCACTTGTTTTAACGTATTGTTCGTTTTGCAAAGATAACCGTTTCGTTTTGCAATTACGTTTGTTCGTTACGTACCAGATCGTAAATTTGGCATTCATGTATATTTGTTTTGCAAAAAGCTCCGTTGATTAAGCATTTAATGTCATTTTATTAAGTTTTATTGGTCTTTGAAATTATATTAAGTGTTTATTATCTCTTGCATATTATTTTTTGCCCTTTCCGCGGCCCGTACAGGAACCATTTATTTTAAGAAAGAATCATAGAGCTAATCCTGTACCAGATTCCTCGGCGCATATCATGATTTTTGCAAGATGTTTATACACTTTGTGTGATGCTCTGATCTATATGAGACAAGAAACGGAAGTACATACTGTGAGATTCTTCAAATTCGTGGGAGTCACGATTTTAAAAAATACTACAATATAAGGTAGGGTCGTCCCTGCTCTTCATGACAATGCATATACACGTATTGTGTCTGTTACAAGAAGATGCACGTACACCCAGTGTGTCTGTTACAAGAGCATCTTTAAAACTGCGCCATTTTTGAGGTTCTGGTACGACTCCTAGCCCTTAAAGGCCAGGAACCAAAACATTATGAAATTATGTTGCCCTTAATCTATAAATGTTACATGAACACCTGTTAACCATGTGCATTACAAACCTTACCCCTGAGCCAGAATTGAAACTGATCGTGAATAACTCTGATCGTCAGGAAAGGGTAAAATAAGGTAAAGATAACGAACAGCAACCAATCTCATATAATCTAATTTGAAATGAACATTGTTAACAGCTTTTAATACTCAGAAAACCAGACAGTCACATGGATGAAATACAGACAAGCACTGTTTGTAATTCACAATGCTCTACAAGCTTTACCTACTGAGTGAATTTTTAGATTAAAATTGAAAATTGACCCCCTCTTTCTAGTTTTTGTCTAGATTAATAAGCAAAGTTTGCATTAAAAATATCATTCTGGAAATCAGGGGAAGGTAGCAAATAAAACTCCGAATAAAATTAATTTTCTTGGTGGACATTGACCTCTTCTCCAACACTGTAGTAAGCTGCACATGATATATATCGCTATTCATTGATTTGCGTGAAATATTTTTGATAATGAAACTAGTAAAAGGTCGCTGACACTTTGACACTTAACTAATCCATTATCAATCGATGGAGAGTTCATTACCACAATTTTTTTGTGACACAGTCATTATTCGGGCAGTTGATTGGATTGGCACATTCAAGAAAATGACGAACTATCGTTGGTTTCATTAAATCGAAGTGTATGAAACAAAGCGTATAAATCCATGCCCGGAAATAGATATTTTGAGCTAGGCGTTAAAATATGACCTAAATATTTTTCAGGACGGATAATTCAGTTATTCAGTAGTCATCTCTTTATTTTTATAAAATGTAATAGAAATTATTTCATCAAATGTGTAAACTAATGAACTTTATTCTTTTTTTTTTTCTTAACAAGAACTCTATTACCTCAAATAGATTGAAAATATTAAGAAAACATTGGATTGAAAGTGTACACAATTCATAAATGTACTGAGGTATATTTTAAAAGTTTTGTTTATGAGAGTATTTATACAGTGTAGTTTCAGTATGACTTGGAAATAAATACATTAAGAAATCTAAAATAAAAATTTATTTTGATTCTATTACATAGTAAAATTCTTGTGGACTTCGTGTCACTGTAATAAATCAGACAAAGGACTTTGAAAATAAGACCTGCTGTGCTTATTAAACCAGTTATATATAAATACTCTTTTATATTTCATTAATTAACACACACACACACGCACACACACACACACACACACACACACACACACACACACACACACATATATATAGTCTGAGAAATTACATAATAAAGTGCACGTGCTCAATATTTTTTCCTGCGCTTTACATAACGTTTCAGGATGCGAAATCTCGACGAATACATATATCAAAGGCAGAACATTAATTATAACCCTGTATATTCATGTTGGGACGCCCGTCTAATTGACTTTTATGACACAGAGCTTGCGCATGGAATTTCAATTCACTAATTTAACCTTTAATGCATTATTATATTCAAAATTTCAAACTCATGCAAATTTCTTGGGGATCTTATTTTTTCACTTTTTTGAGAAATTATGGAAACTTTTAATGAATCAAACTATCGCAAGGAACTCTACATACATACATGCATGCATACATGTGTGTGTGTGTGTGTGTGTGTGAGAGAGAGAGAGAGAGAGAGAGAGAGAGAGAGAGAGAGAGAGAGAGAGAGAGAGAGAGTGAAAATAAAGAATTGAAAAATGAATATATAGAACAATTTATATGGGGAAATAAGATTTTTCATTATAAAAAAAAATTTAAATCAAACTATCACAAGGAAATATATGTTATGTCAAAAAGGAATATTTGGAACAATTTTTATATGGGGTAAATACGATTTTCCATTACAGAAATATAAAAAAATATTTTCTTTCAAGATAGGTATGACTTAAGGCTTATGGCATGCTAAAGATATTGTTATTGAAAACGGATGAAACATACCGAGTATTTTGCAGACATTATAATGCAAAATATCCCCGGATGTACGAGTATCGGTATTATATCACAAAATGTCCCCGGATGTACGAGTATCGGTATTGTATCACAAAATGTCCCCGGATGTACGAGTATCGGTATTATATCATAAAAGGATTTCAAAATATTTGAAAATGGCCAAATTCATAAATATTGAACTGAAATTAAACTTTACATTCTATAGTAAAAAAATTGAACATATTATACCAAATACATATTACAAAAATACAATATACAACATGAAAGACGATAAAATTATCGAAAGACATTAATTAGCATTCATTTCGAAAAACAAATGATAGGATGATATTAAATTATAGATAATGATAAAAAAAAAAGATTTTGGCATGTACATTTTAATGTATTATTTATATGTCAAGAATAACCCATAACAACCGTAAGACTAGTTCACATGCTGGAAGAATGATCAGTAAAGCACAATATCACTACAGTGCTGAAGCAATCCTGTTTCTGAAATTCCTTTTGAAAATAAATTGATCTCTAAAATTTAAAGCAATGAATTAAATAGGTATAAAACTGTTCAGCCTGTGTGAAAGCTGATCGAGCGAGGGCCGGAGGTATTCAAGCCTTGTGTAAAGTGTTTAAAGTTTCATATTTCTTGAAGCTCGTATAGAAGAAACATTTCTTTTGCAAGAAAGAAATGAAAGGGGAAAAACTAAAACCTCCCCACAATAAATGAGTTATGTAATCCTACAAATACCATACTTTTAATGCCACGAATCTTGCATAGAATCCTTTATAATTAGGAGGTCGTGATATCATCGATCGCATTTGCCAGACTATTTAAAACGTTTGGAAGTAAGGCTAATTGTTTATATAAGGTCAATCCTTTCCCTTCCTAAGACGATGCTCATAAAGGTTTTTATAAAAGAATGAAAGTTCATATAGTCATTACAAATTATGGATATATGTGTTCATATCGTCATATGTGATACTTTAAAATATTTCTAAACATATGTAACAAAGGTTGGTCATTAGCAGTGACATCGTACAAACGATCAATTGATGGAGAACTGTAAGCACAATTACAATTTTTTCTGAAGGTCTAGATGAAACTGTATGAGTGTGTAATCGAACATAGGGACATTTAACATATTGTATACAGCTAAACAACGAGATAATCTATAAGAACTTTAAAACTATGTCCAAATGGAAACACCTCGTGGGGATCCGGTTTGTTAGAATAGATCCTCAGTACCCCTTGCTTGTCATAAGAGGCGACTAAATGAGGCGGTCCTTCGGATGAGACAGCATAGACCGAGGTCCCGTGTCACAGCAGGTTTGGCCCGTAAAAGATCCCTCCCTGCTCAAAGGCCATAAGCGCCGAGCATAGGCCTAAATTTGCAGCCCTTCACCGGCAATGGCGGCGTCTCCATATGGGTGAAAGATTCTCGAGCGGGACGTTAAACAATATATAATCAATCAATCAATAAATCTAAATGGAAACCCTTTTATGTACTGTCAATGTGTTTATAAATTAGTCCGTAAATGTTTATATATTCATTACCTCTTTACATACTTAGTAATTTGTTACAAAATAAAAAACAAAGAGTGCAATTATGTAGTTTAATACTTCTTCGCTGACCCAGTCTGAGTAGGCCTATCTTTGCAACTGTATAAGAAGTACTGGATTAGGATTTTCGTGATATTGTGTGTATCCCGTCACGTGTGTGGGTCTTTAGATGAATATTCATAAGATTATATTTGCGAAATTGTAGAAACTATGTTGAAATTAATTATGTCTGTTTATCATATTGTACTTCTGTTATGAACAGATATTATCATTATCATCATACTGAGCTTATGATCAGTTTTCTTTTGAAATGCTTCGAAAAATGTAGGTAGTTGTATATGCAAATAAAAAAAAATAAAAAAAAGAATAAATTACCAACCCTGAATACATGTCGATTGAAATGAGCTTTTCATTGCATTTATTATCTGTCCTCTACAAACAATGTACATATTTTGAAACTAAACAAGATGAATTTAGATTTCCTCGAGATTACTACCACAAACATCAAGCAGGTCATAATTTTTGCTCGGTATTCAATGACATAAAATCTGGATATCTCTATGCAAATAAAATAGAATTGTACAACTATGATAAAATCTTCTGATAAACCCATCTCTGATCATTATGTATGATCTCAGTAACTGAAAAAAAGTCTACAATAAAATTATCATTATGTATATCGCACTGGTGTTTATGTTCATATCATGACTCCGGGGAGCACAATTCTAATGGAAAGTAGTTCATTAAAAGACAGTATATATAGAACATTTTAAAAATCTTCTCAAGAACCGAAAGTCTACATTGGCTTACATTTGTTTTTACAGTTAAAAAGGATAGATTTTCTCGCTCGTTATGTTGCAGTTCTCAATTCATAATGCCTGAACATTAAAAATAACAATTACACTGGCATTGTCGTTTCCAGGTGTTAATTTTCTAAACTCTATTTTTTCACTTTGATCCAATTGTGGTTTGGTTGTGCTGATATGTACTTTACATGCTTAGCATTGCAATACATATAAAAAGTATAAATATGCCATGCAATTACATACATGGTATATTATTGGTATATTATTGGTTTTGCAAATATTGTAATCGTGATGTGTTTTGCAACACACACACACACACACACACACACACACACACACACACACACACATATATATATATATATATATATATATATATATCTTACCAAGTAAGTGTTAAGTTTGTACTACATAACAAGTGTAATAACTCCGGGAGTAGCAATTCTTGAAATAATGTTTACTTCGATACGAAAAACTGAATATAAAAGGGAAAAATGAAACTCAGTTTCAACTAATTCACACAAAAAACATTTTCCACGACGCCTTGTTATCACACCTCCTGGTTTCAATCTTTAAGAGTCATGTGACGATAATCTAAAACATATAATTGCTTTTTTATATTTTACATATATAGGTTTCTTAAAAGTACACTGCAGACAGAAATACTTGACCAAATTTTTATATAACATGCATTTGAGTGATCCACATATTTCAGTAATAATTCTCTGTTTATAAACATCGTACATTTTATTATAATACTGGTTTTTTTTTTAAATTACACTATTCTTTTGGTTACTTTGATATAGTTCAGTCAGATCCTAAGTACTCTTGATATTTATAATCCAGTCATCATTGTTTTCTATCATATCCTGGTAACATGCTTTTATTGTGCAATGGTTACTATTTCAGATTTTTAATCAATGTATAAAACTGTTACGTTTCCTATCCATTTCTAGTGGGATTCCACCCAATTCATAATGAATTGCATTATTGCTTGTACATTTCTTCACACCAAGCACTCTTTTGCAGAAATTAATGTGTACCTTTTCAATTTCTTGCCCTTTATAAAACCCTCACATTTCTGCACCATAGCTTAATACAGTTTTAATACTACGTTGCGTCTCGCCATTGAAATTTAAAGAATGCCATTTTAATGTTGTGGCCAAATAAAAAAAAATTATTACCACCCTTTCTCCACAAAATAAAATGAATAAAAAGAAAAGAAACCAATAATAACCCTCCCCCAAATAAAACTAAACCCAACAAATTATGGTTCGCTTCCCGTGTACGCATCTTTGATACAGCACCATTCTCAGGCTTTCCTATTTAACGAACTTGTATGTTCTGAACATAGTTTATTGATATATATCAAAAGAATTGGAAACAAGTTCTTACAACTTACCGATATATCTCCTTAAATCTAACAGTGCAAATGTCATGCAAACATCCGAGTAAAATTATGTCATGCAAAGAAATTATTACAGAAAGTAAAATTATGTACGTGTTGTACAAAGTGAAAAATCATCGCAAATACGATTGGGATTAAAGAGGTGGTGTCACAGGAGTTACCACAGTCTCATCTACAGTCAGTATTTCGCAAATTTCATGGTTGTTATAACGATCTAGTTTGCCATTACAACCTTCCATAAGGTCAAATCTTGTCTGACGTGTTTTATACCAACTGTTAAACCGTTTTTGGCACACTGATTCTGATTGTGGATTACTCCGTTTGCCTGATCAAGATATAGGAATCACAGCGGGTGTGACCGGTCGACAGAGGATGCTTACTTCTCCTACGCACCAGATCCCACCTCAGGTATGTCCAGGGGTTCGTCTGTGCCCTTTTTTCTGATTTGTATTTTCTTTAGGAAATACGAGATTAAGTATTGTTCTTTTCATAGCCTTTTCTTTCAACGATCCATCTGGGGACAGCAGCAAAAGTATTGTGTTTCAGCTCTAAAGACAACCTTTTTTGACCCAAGGTAAAACGAAGTGTATCTATAAAGTTTAAATCAAATGTAAATACACGGTTGAAAAGACTGTTTCGAGCTTCGAGCATTGGAAAACTTTTTACATGCAACAAAGTAATGGTATACATTTTCTCGTCTTCCACAAGAACAGAAATGATTATTGATAATATTTTTATTCTGAATAAATCATAATTTATTCAGCATCTGCGTCTTAATTAGAAATGTATTATATCAATGTATCGCTTGCTGAATATTAGGACGGTTCTTTTGAAACATTTCTGCATGCTACTGAATTTATCGACTGAGATACCTCTTCGTGTGTCTGTATCTAGTGAATTCATTTTCCAACAACATCAGGTACGAATGGCATATGAGATTGGAAACACATCTTTTTTTTTCAATAATACGCCTTAAATTATTTAGCACGAAATTTGATAACATAAGGACATTTCAAACACAAATTAAAATTCATCCTTAAAATATGGAAATGAAACAGTTTACAATATCGGACATTTTTCTTGCCACTTTAATGTGACGTCCACAGTCAATGGCAAGATGATGTGACAATATTCTAATTCTAATCAATTGTTTCTTATCTATATGTAGTATTGACTCTGTCAAGTAAAACTGCAATGAAAAGTAATCAAAAACACAGGAAATAGATGATATTTAATTATATTTAATGTTCCATGATATTTAATGTTTCAGTCATGATGAAATCGGAAAAAGGTAACCCAATTTCACTATTTTCATTTTACATTTGAAAAGGAGGTATAATATTGGATGTTGCCAGTAGTGTTCTATTTACAACGTACTCATAAGAATATGATCTCGAATGCTTTATCAAATTATTATGGATTTTTCCGAATTTAGACGAATAAGAATATTTCTGTTTTCAGTGCTTTATTAAATAAATGATTTCTAATTCTAACTGTTTTCTAGGAGTCAAACTAAGAGTCGTTGTATGGGCGAACGATTTTAAATACACATACATTTACAGACACCAGAAAGAAATTTTGATGCGATTTTTTTTCAGCTGCCACGGCGTTATTTTCGGCGTCTTTGATTATTTATTCTAAATCATAATTATTTATTGATATGCAATATGGTTGAAAATAAATGGGTTTGGTAATGTTTTACGCTGGCTTTAAACTCAATAGATTTCATACATATGGCATGCTTTATTTCAATACACACACACACACACACACACACACACACACACACACACATATATATATATATATATATATATATATATACACACACACACACACATATATATATATATATATATATATATATATATATATATATATCTTAATGAATGAGGTTATATCTAATGTAACACACATATATGGGAAATTGACGATAGAGAACTTGAAGAAATTTCTCTCTCTTATGAATGGTGGGATTTGAAAATATAAACCCAGAATTGGTACTCCATATGTTAATATAATCTACCTATCAAATAAAAAGTTTTGCAATATGTAGTTTTGGTAACAAAAAAAAATATATGTAGGTCTTTGTCTGACAATAGTGCTTGTCTCATCTAAAAAAAAGTTCCAGAGCTGTCGTAAAATCTTTGCTTCTATGATTTCAGTGCACCATTCTCACATTTGTTTTCTTGCAATAACATTTTTTTCACACCATAAGGGGAATTATTACATAAAATGAAAAACAAAATAATTGATGATATTATACTCAAAGATTTCCAGGTTGATTGGGAAACACCATTAGTATGTGATACAAAAGTGGTAAAACTGTAATCTTACCTCAAAGTGTTAAATACCTTTTGTTATATTGACTAAAAATGGAGGCGAGTATTGCCTCGTCTAGAAGAAGTCAGATAATCACCTTTTTTATTTGTCACATTTTTGACAATTCAGCATTTACTTAGTATATATTAAATGGATACCTCACGGATGTCTTTTCCAATACATGAAGGTGTATTTTGTCAAATAATTTGATATATGTTGCAAAATCATTTGAATATTAAGTTCATCAGGTAATTTTGGGGAATGGTACCAGATATCCATGTCAAAAATAATCAGCAGGATCTTTATTAAAATAATTTCCTCCTAAATGGACACAAAAATCACGTGTCTTGTGTAACCGCTTGTGCTTTGAGATATAAATGGAGCGCGGAACAGCTCCTTTCTTCATTCAGTGGAAATGGCAGCTTTGGGTCTGGTACTCGTGAGCATTTTATTGTACACTGGGACGGTAAACGGTGCAGGCTACCTGTCCAAAAGGCCTCGGTCAAGCGGGATGTGTTATTACGAAAATGTCGAAGATGCTCATTTCAGCTACGATAGAAATGATTGCGAAGGTAAGATTTTTGCTTTAGCTTAAACTATATTTCTTCATTCTTCAAGTATACATTACATCGTGATATACTGTATACACAAAAATTATTGATTAATGTGAAGAAAAAAGACAACGCATTACGCTTGGTTGATTGATTGTATATTGTTTTACGTCCAGCTTGAAAATATTTCACTTATATGAAGACGTCACCATTGCCGGTGAAGGGTTGCAAAATTTAGGGCTATGGTGGGCAATTAGGGCCTTTGCACACGGGGGGATCTTTATTATGCTATACCTGCTGTGACACGGGGCCTCGGTTTTTGTGGTCTCATCCGAAGGACCTCCCTATTTACTTGCCTCTTACAACAAGCAAGGGGTACAGAGGACCTATTCTAACTCGGATCCCCATGGGAGCATGAGATTTGAATCTCCAATTCTTATACAATTCACGAGATTTGAATTGTTTGGGAATCAGAGACACTAAATAAACATAGAGAAACAAGTCACCGATTTCTTCCTTCATCCCAAAGTAAAGAATAAAATATGAGAAAATGAATAAATATATTTTTCATCAATCAGAAACTTGAAGAAATAATGGGCAATTTGGTCTGAAATTAAGATAAAAGATGTTGAAATTACTTTAAAGAGGCATACAAAAGAAAGGACATCAGTGAGTTTCTGCAGTGTTACTCCATATATTAACATCATTTCTTCAAGTACCAAATATACCCGCCCACACTCCCTCCAAAAGTTATCGATTCTCAAAATATTTTGTTCGCAAAATATAACGGTAACGATTGCAAAAAAGATTACATTTCTTTACTAATACATACGATGCTTTGTTACAAAATGAGCACGTTTTTGCAATAATTTACATTGATCTTGATTTATTTCTAACATTTTTTTTCTGTTTGTAACACACAGAAGACACGAGTTACACACATTCACCCTCACCCCCCCCCCCCCCCCCCCACACACACACAGACACACACACAGACACACACACACAGAGAGAGAGAGAGAGAGAGAGAGAGAGAGAGAGAGAGAGAGAGAGAGAGAGAGAGAGAGAGAGAGAGATGCATTTAATTAATATTCCTCATATCAATTTAAAGACGATTTTTAGAATTACAGTTATTGAGTATTGTGTTGTATTCATTTCGTTTCTGTTGTATAGACTCACTTCTAACGTTCTAGTAATCAATTATTCGTTCATTTCACTCATCACTTTTGTTTTAATTCATCATCTTATAAAACAAACTGAAGTAGCATGTCTCTATTCATTCTTTAACAGAAAATAAATGCAATAAATAGAAATAAACTTAGTTAAATTTATAGAAGATTATAATTATTTTTATAAAAACGATATAATAATCAAATAGTTAACTATGGTGGTCGTGCTGTTCATATTTTGTCAACGTTTATAATGAAAATCTTCTCAATTAAAATGAGAGCATCGGTTCCTAGAAATAGTCCTTTTTGGGTTTCGTATACTTGTAACAGACTTAAGATTTTTTTATTATCTTTTATAATAAATATACCAATTGTCAAACCTTTTCTTTCAAAATAGATTCGGAATTCTAACAGCATGCTTGGGCAAATAACATTATAGATTTAGTATACAATATTACATAGACAAGGTTTTGTAGAAATTATTCTAAAATCCAAACTTTGATATATAATGATATTGAGTAAAAGGGACGTCCATGACATCGGGTATATTATAAATGCTTTTAAAGACATTGGAAATGTTATACAAGAGTAACCGGAAAGGCCCTAATGCTCACTATAATTATTTCTCCATTCCGAATCCACTCGATCGGTGAAACTTTTCACACGCGTCATCGGATTCCCGCGTGCGAGCGCGGAGTAAAAAAAACTAATTTTTTTTTCTTAATGATGATTAGTAGCTGTTGTCATCAAATAATTATATCAGTGTTTTATTTAAATGACCCAAATAGACTAGTCTTCCCAGAGGCTATCCGCATGCGTGTAATTTAAATTACAAACACTCATGGACAATACGAGGAACATTTGTGAAAGCACAAAATCTACGGACCGGATTTACTAAACCTACACCCTATTTTAAATAAAGGAATGCCTGTGTCTTTGAGTAGAGTTCCTAAAGTTTGACCAAAGGTATTTTCAAAGACTCAATCCACCTCTTGGTATAAAACCGAAATAATTATTCTTAAATTAACTCTTGAACCATGTTCAACGTTATTTTGAATATTATATATTTATTTATCGTCTTATATATTATTCTTTATCAAGAAATTGTCTGATTTGTTTTCAAATATCAGTAATAATCGTGTACTTTAATTGTTTCATTAACCATATACGCGATAATTCTATTGATTATTTTATAACCAAGCGGTTGAAATTACAGTAAGGTGGATGAATTTCCAGCAATATAGACGATACAATTTTTCCTAAATAATTATATAAGTATACATTACAAAAACAGTAAAAAAAAAAACCAAACCACAATTAAATTAATTAGCAATGAACTTTTAAAAATCATCCATAATGGAAACAATTACGTATACACCCAGCAGTGAATAAACATTCCGCAGTAAATCATGGATCAATCATTGAATGGACCGTCTAGTGACCCAAATTACAGATACAATAGAAATGGAATACCGGAAAACTACAACGTTGTTTGTCTTTATTGTATTTGATTTTTTCGAAGAAAAGTTTTAAGGTATTAGGAATTTATATTCCATAATTTTGAAAATAATTTCGAAACATTATTTAGTTTATGTTCTGAAATTGTTTTCAACGGTATAATATGAATTAGAATGCTAAATGTAATAGATCGTTTATCATTGATAACATGTAAACATACCCAGCTCATGTATATGATTGCAACACATATATGTTGAAAATGGCCAACACTGTAAATAACAATAACGATATGCTAAGTATTCTGTAACTACAGATACTTATATGGCCGGAAGTAGCAGTCACATGACACACTTTTACAACTTTCTTGTGTAAATTATTGAACATCCCGTATAAATCTCTCTACAGAAAGTTCAATTTAATTTTTTTAAAAAACGAAAGAAATTTATTGACATCTTTATTAAACATTTTACGAATCCTGACAATGAACGTGAATAATCAACATGCTATACACATCAAGAGAGAGAGAGAGAGAGAGAGAGAGAGAGAGAGAGAGAGAGAGAGAGAGACGCTTTTTTTATAGCACGTGTGTTGTGAAATTGATTTAATAAATAATAATAATAATGCACTTATATAGCGCCTTATCGAAATATACTCTAAAGCACTTTACACTATACTAAAATTCAAATAAAAATTATACAGAATATATAAAATACTTAATAATGCCAGATATCAATATCGCACAATGAGCAATTGAAACTATGAAAGAAATAAGCTAGAGAAAATTGGAAATTAATTCATATTATAAAAAAAATCATAAAATATGTGCTAGAAAAAACTTTTTTTTTTGATACCGTTCTTCGGCATGTTGCATAAATTACTGATTATAAAATACGTCAAATCAAAAAGATCACACATTAAAAGCCTGAGGAAAGAGATGTGTCTTTAAATCTTTTTTAAGTGATATTCCGGATATCTTGGGTATTGACAAAGCATAAAATCATCAATGTCAAATCAAAATATACCCCCTCTGTGTTGGAAAGAAAATATGTCTTAGTACGTCCAAATGAAGTTGTCCAAGACGTTTGGGATATTATGTTAATTAATTTAGCCATTTTTGTGGTTCATTTCAATTACATCTTCACACATGTGTTTTAACATGATGTAAATCGTGGTGATAAAAAATTCATATCATGTTTAGAAGTCTCCCACGTTCATTGTTAGGAACTCGTGCTCACAGGTCTTCACTGTACAAGATTCTGGTGACTAGTGAGCAGTCTGAGACCCCCCCCAGTAAAGTGATTACATGACAAATATTTTTTTCATTGAGGATAATAAAAATCTCGCAAGGACTACGAATCATATGACAAAAATTCTATATTTGAATTGGTTATGATACAAGAACATATAAGTTATTGAATATTAATTTCGGTGTATCTTGATTTATTTGGACGAAGGGCGGGAAATCGCATAAGTACGGAAGCCCATTTAGGACCTATTAAAAAATATTTTTGAATTTGATATAACGAATTCTTGAATTTGTTAAAACGAATTTAAATCGTTATAACGAATTGTTGAATCCGTTATAACGATTTAAATTCGTTATAACGAATTCCTGGAATTCGTTATAACGAATTTAATCTGTTATAACAAATTCGCTGAATTCGTTATTTCAAATTTTGAAATCTGTTTTAACAAATTAAATTTGAAATAACGAATTCTTGAATTCGTTATTTCAAATTTTGAAATCTGTTTTAACAAATTAAATTTGAAATAACGAATTCTTGAATTCGTTATTTCAAAGATTGAATTCGTATTTTCGGTTTTTTAAAATCTGTTATAACGTATTTTCATCAGATTGCATTGGAGATTGAAATAACAATTTTATAATTTGTTATAACAAATTTATTTATTTGTTATCACAGATCACAGTCCGTGATAACGGATTTATAACATTGAAATTTTGACACTCTTTAATTTGTTATCACGAATTGGATGAAAATACGTTATAACAGATTTTAAAAAACCGAAAATACGAATTCAATCTTTGAAATAACGAATTCAAGAATTCGTTATTTCAAATTTAATTTGTTAAAACAGATTTCAAAATTTGAAATAACGAATTCAGCGAATTTGTTATAACAGATTAAATTCGTTATAACGAATTCCTAAAATTTGTTATAACAAATTAAATTCGTTATAACGGATTCAACAATTCGTTATAACGATTTAAATTCGTTTTAACAAATTCAAGAATTCGTTATAACAAATTCAAAAATATTTTTTGATAGGTCCTATATGGGCTTCCGTACATAAGTCACCGCCCTTCGTTCAAATAAATTAAGACACACCGAAATGAATATACAATGATTACTATTGGTACTAATATTTCTTTAACATAGTTGCACTATTATCACAATTTGTCAAATAATATAGTTTTGAGTCTTTATGACTTATATTTCAGGGCCAAAATATTGGTGCAAGTTAAACGAATGCTGGACAACGTGTGGCTCAAAACGGCGGCAGTCTCCCATTAACATAAGGACAAGAAAGGCCAAGTCTCGCCACATTGAGGACTTCGTCCTAGAAAATACTCACAAAAGAGTACCAGCCACGATCTTCAATAATGGTAATTTTTTTTAGATGTATTATATTTGCAGTATTTTGGAATACATGTATATATTTGTATACTTTCATTTTACTATGGTATACATTTTATAGAAAACCATTTACAAAGCAAAAAATTATAGTTTTTCAGATTATTTTCTTATTCACACACACACACACACACACACACACACGCACACACACACACACACACACAAAGGCTTTATTAAATGCAAATGAAATTAATATATTCAACTAACAAACTAAATTTATTTCAATGTATGTTTTCTTTAATCATATGGTTCAACGTACACTCTCAGTTCGTCATCATCACTTCTAAATCTTCTTCAAAATTAGTTTTGTTCGAGGTTACCAACTGTTGAAGTGTCAAAAACAAACCGTAGTAGTGTATGCTCTTTTCGTGTCTACGCCAGGCCGCGACTTGGTGGCCTCTTTTATTAAGATATCATCCAAAGATCCGTGACTTTCACTTCTAAATGCCGAGCGTTTGGTGAAGGAGCAGTCACTCCCAAGTCTGGTTGGTTGTATATTTTTTGGGGTCCGCTTGAAAATCCTTCGCGCATATGGAATCGTCGTCATTGCCGGTAAAAGGATGAAAAAGTTTGGCCTATGCTCGGAGCTTACGTACTTTATGCAAGAAGGGATCTTTATCGTGCCACAACTGCTGCGACATGGGACCTTTGTTTTTGCAGTCTCATCTCTGAAGAACCGACTCATTTAGTCGCCTTTTACCAAAAGCAAGGGGTGCTGAGGACTTATTATAAACCGGATCGATATATAATCAATCAATCAATCAATCAATTTGCAATTAGTTTAGTCATTTATTTCATTCAGTTATGCTGCATGTTTCCACTGAAGTACATGTCATGCTTCAAATGTTAAGTAACATAAAAATTATTTGGCTCGTTTAACACCGTTACGTTTCGCTAAATCATATTCTTTTCTTTTGTCTTGATTTAAGGGCATGCTCCCGATTTCAATGTTGCTGTGGACGAAAATAACGAGGAAAACATTATTCTGACCAATGTCCCAGGAAGGCCCTCTAATAAAAAATACATCTTCGCGCAGCTTCATGTACATCTTGGTCGGAAGAGGGGGAGGGGTTCAGAGCATTCCATAGACGGAAAGTTTTATCCCATGGAGGTAAGACAAAATGAATTGAAAGTTTTGAAACCGAGGTCAAGAAATACAAGTAAATAATAGATATATCAATTATGATTAAAAGATTTCGCTACCAACAAACAAACAAACAACAATAACAACCTCCCCCCCCCCCCAAAAAAAAAACCCCAGATGCCATTATTTCAGGGGGTAGTGGAGTTAATCATTATATCAGAAGTACTTCTGGCTAGTTGAATGTTATAAATCATAGCAGTCCATGATACAAGCCCGAAGGTTTATTAAACTAATAATATTTATATTAAATACAGTAATTACCATATTTTATGATATATTTCGAATTGTAATTTACACAGATATATGATCTTTTTCAGGCTCATATGGTATTTTACGACAGTAAATTTGACACCATTGCAAAGGCTAAACCTGCCAAGGATGGCTTAGTGGTTATAGGGGTGATGTTAAAGGTATATGTAGTTCTCAAGAACGTAATATTCTCTTTCCAGCTGAATTCACAGAAAATTTAAACGAAGAAGTAGAATAGATTCTTGCCCAGTTGCTAAGTACTTCGGTACTAGCATGAATCACGGATAAAAATTTGTTTTGATAAAATTAATAAATTCCTTTCAAAATTAAGGATTATCTCCCTCGTGCATAGCTCTGATCGTTAGCAGGATTTGGCTCCAGTATTTGGTTTTTTTTGGTTCTTTCAGATCTTCCAAGTTTGTTCTTATTTCGGATTTCCAAAATTTTTGATTTGAGCATCACTGAAGAGACATTATTTGTCGAAATGCGCATCTGGTACATCAAAATTAGTACCGCTGATGTTGTATATTATTATAGTTTAGCATTAAGCTCATCATTATGAAAATATCAAAACAAAAGAAAAAATAGTAATTTGATGTATATAATCAGGTCAAAGAGAAGTATGACGACGAAGATGAGGAAGAGGAAGAAGACGATGATGATGAGAGAGAAAGTGAGGGAGAGGAGGTATGCATATTGTCGAAATATAATTTTTAAAAAGAATGGTAGAAATTTCATACTCTTAAATTCCTTCAAAACTAGACAATATAAAATACAATACCTAATTTTGTTAAAGTCATATGCATCAATATATTATATATTACTTTTTATAAATCGATATAGGGATCTCCGTGGCCGACTGGTTAAAGCATTGCGCTCATATTCACAAGGCCTCTTACCTCTAGTCGGCGCGGGTTCGAATCTCGCTCGCGCCGATATATGTGAGAAAGTTTGCCAGTTTACTTTCGGAAGGTTGGTGGTCTCTTTCCGGATACATTTTATCTGGGTTCTCTCCTCCTCCTACAAAAAATTGGACGCCACCAGATAACTGAAAAATTGTTGAGTGTGGCGGAAAACAAACAAACAATCAATCAAACAATAAATCGATGTAAACCAATGTCTTTTTTCCATGTCTTGTAGAAACAGAGGCACAAAAGGGTCTGCAAATACAAAGACTTCGGATATTTCGTGAAAAAATGCTACAAAGGGGTAATGTATAGCGTTGTATCTTACATATAAATCTAGTATATGAATTTGATACAACCTAGTGTATATAATCTTTATACATCTTCATACATTTCCATTAGCTTGAAAACGGAAGTAGTGTATGTCTGAAATTGTAACAACATTTCATCGGTTATAAATTCTTGATTTAATTTTACTTTATTCAGCACGGGCGTTGCAGAGTGAGATTTGCTAAAACACTAAGTTTCATAATGGAGAAATATTACACAAAGGTCAGAGAACATAAGCCCTCCCATTCCCCAGAGCCACAACAGACTGTTCCCAAAGGTAAGCGCATAAAAGGGGAATGCAATTAAGGAACATGTAAGATTGACAAGTGGATATTTGTTTGCTCAAGTTCAACTCCTCAACTGGAGTCCTTGATCTCTGTATATGACTACATTTATTAAAAACAATCTTAAATAGTGTACAATAGCATGATTCCTTCATAATTTCCAGAGTTACTTGAATATATTTGTAGACTTGGTATGTGGAAAACCGCCAAGCCAAGAAACTATCGAAGAGAAATGTATCAAGAAAGGTAGCGAAAACAGCGACGCTGTCAGTGTATCTTGTGGGATCTCCCCGCAAGATGTCCTCCCGTATGACCAAAGATTCTATACATATCCGGGATCTTTAACCACGCCCCCTTGTTACGAAACAGTTCAATGGATAGTTTTCAAATGTCCAATCATGGTGTCTCGCGAAGTAAGTGATAAAGTGATACCAAATTTCTAATTCTTGTTGAGTTATTGATAAAACTTATCATCCCCTATAGTTGAGCTTGAGATGAAATTAAACGATTTCTAATTAGCTAATAAAACACATTTGTTTTTCAGGCATTTGAGGCACTGCGAAATGTTGAAGACTCGCACGAAGAACCACTCTCTACTTTGGGGGTACGGAGACCACTACAGGTAACTCTAATCTACAGCAACTTACTAATTCAAAAGCATAGTAAAAATTATATCTACATCGTCAATAGTCGAACCGCTCAAGATAGATGATATATCATGTCCCTGTAGTTTACCACAAACATTCGCACTATAATGAAATAGATATATGTATATGTCAAATGTATTTCCTTTCTGTTTTCAGAGAAATAAACGCCAGTTACTTTTTAAAAACTTTTGAAGACATGGTAAACTCTATGTAAGCAATTGATTACGCCAATGCTGAGAAAACTCTTCTACGTCTTGTGATGAATAAAATTGTACCAACTCATCAGTGTGTTTTTGTTTATGATACTGTAAGCCTATATTAATATTTCCCTACAGAATTGTGGAGTTTCAATTCAATACGAAATGTGATAAACCAGATGTCGCCCTAGAATAGGAAAGATACAAATTCAACTGAAGATATGTTACAGGACATATCGCCCTAGTATAGGGAAGCTGCAAGTTCAATACAAAATCGAATATGTTATGTCACAGGAGATATCCCCCTAAGATAGGGAAAATGCAAGTTCAATACTAGATTAGATAAATGATACGTAGATAAATATGTTACAAAATATATTTCTGTAGAATATGAAGTTTTGTATAATAACCCCTTCACCAACACTGTATGAAGCTACACTTCCTCATGATATGTACCGCATGGCCTTTTTATTGATTTGCGTGATTGATTGATTAAATACTGTTTAACGTCCCGCTCGAGAATCTTTCACTCATATGGAGACGTCACCACTGCCGGTGAAGGGCTGCAAATTTAGGCCTACGATTTGCGTGAAATATTTATGATAATAAAACTAGTAAAAAGTCACCGAGACTTCGAACTTGACCAATTCATTGTCAGTTGATGAGGGTTGTTTACCACAACATTTTCTCCGAAATAATTATTATGGGGAAAATGAAACATAATAGAATTTGACGAACCATTGTTGGCTTCAATAAACCAGTGTATGCAACAAAGCGTATAAAGTCATGTCCAAAAATAGGTATTTTGAGTTTTTTGTTTTGTTTGTTTGTTTATAGCCGCCTGAGCAATTTTTCAGCTATCCGGCGGCAGGGTATTTTGAGTTAGCGTTGAAATATGACCAATAAAATTTTGAGGACGAATATTCAGTTAATCAGTAGTCGTCGCTCTATTTTTATAAAATGTAATAAAACCTATCTCATCGAATTTGTAAACTAATGAACTTTATTATTTTTTTCCTTAACAAGAACTCTGCTATTTACCATGAATAGATGGTAAATATTAAGAAAAAAAACTGGAGTGTACACAATTCATAAGTGTACCAATATACATTTTAAAATTTTAATTCATGAGAATATTTATACGATGTAATTTCTACATGGCATGAAAATAAATATAAAAAGAAATCTACACTAACGACACTATTACATTGTTAAATTCCTGTGGACTTCGTGTGGCTGTAATTAATTAGGCTAGGGTTACTGGTAGTACTTTGAAAGTAACGCCCGTTTTGCTTATTAAAACAGTTATATGTAATTACTGTTTTATAATTCATTGACAAAATATGTATCTTTAGTCCTAGAAATTATATAAATAGGAACATATGTTCAATTGTTTTAAAAACTTTACGTAAAGATTCAGGATGCGAATGCTAGACCTTGTGATCTACTCAACTGTAAATATCAAAGACATAACATGAATTATTTCCCCCCTATATATTCACGACGTGACGTTCGTTCATTTTACTTTTATAATACGGAACTTTCACATAGAATTTTGTTGCACTGATTTAAATTTTAATTATTCTTATATTCAAAATTCAAAATTCGTTCCTATTTCTTGGGGAGTTTTTATTCATTATTTGTTTTTTAGAGAAATGACAGAGACTTTTAATGAATCAAACTATCACAAGGAAATATGTGCTATGTCAAAAAATGATTGATTGATTCCCGTTGATAATTTTTCTCTAATATTGAAACGTCACCAGCTGTAAGTGAAGTTCCACAAATTTAGACCTATGCTTAGCACTCAGGGTCGTAACAATGAGGGATCTTTAACGCGCCAACACCTGCTGCGACAAGGAACCTCCATTTTTAAGGTCATATCCAAAAGATCTGCGATTCTCACTTCTAATGCCCAGTGTTTGGCGAAGGAGCAATAACTACCTATGTTTACGTCTTAGTTTGATGCGGTCATGGACAAATGGGGCTAGAACTCACAACATCCCGATTACGAAGTGAACGCTATAACCACTGAGCTACCGCGACCGGTGTGAAGAAATGAATATTTAGATTTATATGGGGAAATAAGATTTTTCATTAGATAGCTATGACTTAAGGCCTAAGACATGCTAAAGATGTTGTTAATGAAAACGGGTTGAAACCAACCGACTATTTCTCAAATACCCCACCTAGGCACCTGATCCCACCTCTGGTATAACCAGGGGTCCGTGTTTACCCATCCCTCTGATTTGTATTTTCTATAGGAATTACGAGATTGAATACTGTTAGTTATCTTAGCCTTTTCATATTCTAACGCAAAAAAGTTTACTGGATTTACGAGTAACGATTTCCAGATATTTAAAACTCATTTTGATTTGATTGATTGTTATTTTCAGCCACACTGAACAATCTTTCAGTTATCTGGTGGCGTCCAGTTTTTGTAGATGGAAGAAAGAAGTCAGATACAATTTACCCGGGAAGAGACCACTGACCTTCCGAAAGTAAACTGGCAACCTTTCTTTTGCAAGATTTGTGTATTTAATGTATCAAGTGTATACCAAGGATAACAATGAAAGACATCGATTTGACTCCACTGTTTGGTATTTTGGTTCTTTCAGCTCTTCCAAGTTTGTTCTTATTTCGGATTTCCAACATTTTTGATCTGAGCATCACTGACGAGACATTATTTGTTGAAATGCGCATCTTGTGCATCAAAATGTGTACCGTTTATATTTTATATCACAAGTACTGGGTCGATGCCTCTGCTGGAGGATTGTTAGTCACCGAGGGTTTTCACCAGCCCAGTTGCCAAGTACTTCGGTACTAGATAAAAAATTGCTGTAATAAAATTAAGAAAATCATTTCAAAATTAAAGATTATCTCCCTCATGCATAGCTTTGGCGCTTTACCGGATTTGACTCCACTGTTTTGTATTTTGGTTCTTTCAGCTCTTCCAAGAATGTTCTTATTTCGGATTTCCAACATGTTTGACTTGAGCATCACTGAAGAGACATTATTTGTCTATATGCGCATCTGGTGCATCAAAAGTTGTACCGTTTATGTTTTACACCAAACTTATTTCCAGTGGGTTGCTTGTAGGGATTAAATTGGCAACGATACATACATTTGTGTGGAATACTCTGTGCATAAATAGTACTTTACATGCACGAAGAATGGCCAGCAAAGCACAACATTACTGTGATGTTGAAGCAATCCATTTCTCAACATTCCTTTTGATAATAGATTTATCTTCTGAATTTAAAACCGCTGTTAGTAAATGAAATAGGTCGAACACTGTTCAACCTCTGTGAGAGCTAATCAAAGCTCATGTAAAGTGTTCAATGGTTCATTTGTATCGAAGCTCTTTTAGAAGAAACAATTCTTCCACACAAAAGAATTAAAAAGAATCTTACATAGAATATTTTATAATAGGAGGTCGTGATATCATCCGTTGCATTTGTCAGACAATTTGAAACGTTTGTAAGTACAGCTTTTAGTCTATATATGTAAATCCCTTTGCACTTTATTTCTAAAGAAGATGCTCATAAAGATTTTCTAAAACAATGAAATTTTATATAGTCAATACCAACTATGGATATATGTGTTCATATCGTCATGTTTGGTGCTTTAAATTCGATTAGTATTGAGAATGAAAAACACGAAGGTTTGATAATTAACAGTAATATCGTATAAACGATCAATTGATGGACAACTGCTAGGATAATTCAAATTATTTCTCAAGGTCCTAAGTGAAACTGTATGAATGGGAAATCAAACTTAAGGGCAATTAGCATTTTGTATGTAGCTAAATAACGAAATAATCTACAAAATGAATAAGGGCAATTAGCATTTTGTATGTAGCTAAATAACGAAATAATCTAAAAAATGAATAAGGGATCTGAAATATATATATATATATATATATATATATATATATATATATATATAAGGAGATATAAACACCATATGTAGGTGATGATGGAATATTGCCACATAAATAAGGGAAGTTGACGATGGAGAAATTGAAATCATCCCGTTTGTCATAAAGTTGTGTTGTTAGTTTGCCGCCGGCATCTATTTTCAGTAAAATATCTAAGTACGAAGCAGAAGTGGAAGACTATGGTGTCTTTTATTTCAAGCTCACTGGGATATATCGAATTGACATATGAATAAAAATGATTATTATTAATAGACAAAACGTCGTCGAGATATCTAAATGTCAAATTGTTGGCCATAGCAAGAGATTATTTCTTCTCGTGTAGAAGCTTTTGAATGAATTCTGCTTCGTAAGAAAATAGAAATAGGTCAGCTAACAAAGGAGCACAATTAGTGCCCATGGGAATTCCAACAGACTGTTTAAAGACCTGATCACCAAAGACTATGAAAATATTGTCAATGAGGAAATCTAGCATCTTTTTTAATATCAACTTCAGAGTACTAGTGCCTGGAGTCAGTGTGGTGTTTAATAAAATAATTTTTGGGATGACCAATCACTAAATATGAATATTTCCTTTTACCATTTTGGTTCGCGAAAGGACTGTCTATGATGTCGAAAAGTCTAGTCTATATCGTGAGGTATGTCGTGTAAAGAGTTGTAATATCATACGTTATAATGTTGTGAATTCGAGAAAAAATTTGTATATGTAAATTCAATAAAAGTTCTTTAGAATTTTTAAGAATCCACATTTGGCATATGTAGTGGCACAGTATGTTTGAAGTTTCTCCTTCACAGCAGTTAATATTTTCGTAAGGAGCAACGATAGGGTTTTGGTAGAACATTTATTGGATCCAGCAATGTATTTTTGTTTGTAAGAGTTTTTGTGGAGTTTGGGGATCCAGTATAGGTATGGTAACTCATATTCATCCGCTTCATTGCTGGGATATTAAATGTATTTAAAACTGAAGTATGATTTTGAAGAATTTCATCTTTTGAAAGGCCAGTTGGCGTATACGTGCGATTAATAAATGTGGAATTAATGCCAAGTTCGTTTAGAATACAGTTGCAATAATGAATCATACAAACAAATACAATGTTGTTGCCAGGTTTGGCAGCTGGAACCAAAACATATTTTTCATGTAACCTATCTAACTCTTGTATCACTTCTGATTTACTAAACACAAGAGGATAAATGGTACGCATTTCTGCATGTCTGATACGGGATTTTAATATTCTTCTTATAATTTTTATCCATTCTGACAAGGTATGAAGTTCTTTTTTCAGATTTAGCCGATCGTCTGGTATAATCTTCGTCAGTATTCATAATAGAGTTGAAGTTCTGTCGCCAATGGAAAGACCGAGGTTCTCTTTTAAAATTAGTGATTTTAGGTCTTCATTTTTAACTATATCAACATTACCACTAATGACATGTCCATCTGGACTATAGTTAAAAGAAGACGAAGAGCAAGAACAGGTAGGTGGATTAAGTATAAGATGGTCTATATCTAGGCACTGTAAAGTTTGTTTGTAGTTAAAAAGTTTGGATGCAATAGTGAAAGTATATCTGTAGGAAATACAAGGTGTAGACTTGAACTTGAAATACTATGGAATACAAGACTGAACTTTTTTATGACGAAGAATGTTGCTTATATTGACGGCCTCAATTCCTTTGTTAGTAAATTTGTGTTGAAGGAAGATATGATAATGAATAAATGTGAAAAGTGAATTGGTCTGTGGTTATTAATAAAGAATCCAAACTGTGTCAAAAATACCGAACAAGCTCACACTCCCAATGAATCTGTTGTTTCCTCTTCTCTACATTAAAATGTACATTAATTAACATCTTTAACGTTTCTTAAAAAAAAAGAAATCCATTTGTACTTCATTCAGTATATGGTTCCACTGTTTGGTATTTTTGGTTCTTTCAGCTCTTCCAAGTTTGTTCTTATTTCGGATTGCCAACATTTTTGACTTGAGCATCACTGAAGAGACATTATTTGTCTATATGCGCATCAGGTGCATCAAAATGTGTACCGTTTATGTTTTATGTATTGAAACCATTGAAGTTTGGAGTTCTTAATTAGTAAATTTCTCATTTGTTGTCTCATCCAAAAAAGTTTCAGAGTTAGCACAAATTTCTTACTTTTATAGTTTAAGTTCACCATTCTCGTAATTATCACTAATTCCCGTCACTTAAATTCATGTAACACCAACAACCAATTAGGTAATGACTTAACTTTTATTATACTTGCTTTGGAGCCCTTAACCGCGGTGGTAGTTGGGGGTTATCTCGGGCCACCCACTCAACAAACAAGCAGACCGTTCATCGTTCCATGCAAACCGTTTCGTGCAAGATTCGTTTTGTGCAAGAAGTCTTTCATGCCGTAGAACCGTTCAAGCCATGCCCCTAGAAACGTACAGAACGTGAAAGTTCGATAACTACTAACATTAGCATATTTTGTTTTTCTATATGAAATATTCTTTCTTTAATTATTTCATAAGAATTTAAGAATTCTAAATTCACTTCATCCCCAAAATGACCAAAGGCCTAAGTCCAATAGATATAATTTTTAAAGATTGTAAAATAAATTTATTTCAATCGACTAATTCTAAACCAGTATTTTAGAATTCTTCATTTTCTTGCAATACACAAAGGAAATCCTCCAAATTCCACACACACTATATTTTTTTCTTTTCTTTTCTTTCTTTTTTCCCAATAATTTAAATGAATCTTTTTGCCATCTCGTGCTTTATGAAATCCCCAAATTTCGGTACCATATGTAAACACACTACTACCGTTAATATCGAAATTCGCACACAGTGTTTGTATGTTAAAAGAATGATTCATTGGCCAATTCAAAATAGAGGAAGTATTTTTCCCCTATCAGGAACATATTTCTGGGTTTCAAACATTTCGAACGAAGTAAGCACTTGAATTATACTGGACAAAAAAAGTTAAGGATCATGATTTCAGAATTATTTTATTCATAACAAAACCAAATAAATTATGTTAAATATATACTTAAAATATTCAACGACAATCGAACAATACATTTTAAACCTGTTTTTACAAATTCATCAATACGTTAAGCAGTCAGAGTAACCATTGTCAGGTAACCCCCCAAAACAGTTTGAAAATCGGTATGAGCAACAATAACAAATTTCATTACAAATGATTGAATCTTTATAAAGGCAATATCAATAGGGTGTATGTCCACCCTGAGCCTGTATAACGGCACGACAACGCCTCTGCATACTTCTGATGAGCCTGCGGAACGCAATTTGTGGCAACCTTGCCCATTCCTGCTGTAAAGCTAACGTAAGCTCCTTGCGGTTTGTCGGAAGTACAGGGCTTCTGGAAACAGCTTGCTGCAACATGTCCCAGGCATGTTCTATTGGATTTAAATCCGGAGAACAACTCGGCCAATCCATACGTTCAATTGTCTCTGTAGCAAGGTAGTTTGTCACTACACGTGCTCTGTGGGGACGAGCATTATCATCCATTAACACAAAGTCGTTGCCTATAGCTCCCGCATAAGGTCTCACAATTGGATGCAGTACATGTATCTCGTCCCTGTAAATTGCACCGGTAAGATTGCCATTAATCACGTGCAAGTCATTACATCCATCAGTACTGATTCCGGCCCAAATCATCACAGAGCCACCTCCAAAACGACTATGCTCTGCTACACAGCAATCAGCGTACCGCTCTCCACGCATGCGCTATACACGCCTACGACCGTCATTAAAGTCCACGCAGAACCGTGACTCGTCTGTGAAAAGAACAGACGTCAAATGACGTAGTTACCAGTTTATGTGATTTTGAGTCCATTTGAGTCGTGCTACACGATGTCTTCTCAAAATGGGACGAACAGCAGGTCGATGAGCCCGAAGGTTAGCAGCATGAAGTCTCTGTCTGAGAGTTTGTGGTGTTATGCGCACCCTACTTGCTGCATAAAGTCAGTATTGAGTTGGACAGCACTCTGAAACCTGTGTCTACGAGCCATAAGTGACATAGCGATCCTGGCGAGCGGTTGTGGACCTTGGACGACCTGATCTCGGTCTCTCAGAAACATTATCTGTCTGCCTAAAACGATTCCACAATCTTGAAATCACACTTTGGGACACATTAAAATGTCTAGAGACAGTTCTCTGGACTTGACCAGCTTGAATCATACCTACTGCCTGACCAGCTTCCAGAGCAGTTAAATGGCGCCTCATGGCTTTTAATGTCAATAATTGTTCACCTAAGAGTCGATTAGAGCAATAAATACTCACAATAAAATGAAAATCACATTTTTTCAATTTCAATATACACGTTGGCACACTTTGATTTTGACCCCTTGCTTGTGTTTGGGCGAAAAAATCGTGCACTTATGACGTCAATATGAAACCAGGTAAATCTATTGTGTTAAGGACACATTGGAGAAACTATACATGTTAAAATTTGTCAAAACAATTATTTGGTTAATAAAAATTTTTGAGGTCAAAATTATGATCCGTAACTTTTTTTGTCCAGTATATCATATACTGACGGACTTTAAAAATGCAACACACGTTTTTTTTATTTATTCATTGAAAACATTACATATAAAACTTTTATTGCAAAATTTACCCAACATACATCTTATTGAGTTTTAAAACTCATCTCTCAATTTTCCCGTGTTCATTGTTTCCGCGTTGTGAGTAGCATCGCGCGAAATCATCAGGGTTTTTTTTCAAACACGTGAAAAGGTATTAGAGGGTTTTTCGCGATAAAACAACTTTGTTGGTGAAAGCATAGACACCACTGACAGAAAAAATCAAAACCAAGACTATTCCGCGCTTAAGCAAAGAAATTCGCAATCAGGCACATGGTATGCTGCAAGCAGGCATTAGTCAGCGTTAGATTGCAAGGCGCTTTAATGTCCATCCTTGTACAGTTAGCAGGTTTTTGTCATGGTTCCATCAGGCAGGATCCCTAAATGATCGTCCAAGACCTGGTCAACCGTCTATGACAACGCCACGGCAACAAGCGTTCATACGGCTACGTCATCTGCGCATTAAGTTTACTGTCGCTGCGACCACGGCGAGAGAAATCATTGGACGTCATGGAAGGTCTATTCATCCTAGAACCGTTTCCAGAATTTTGAAGCGCCATGTAATCCGAAGTAGAAGACCTTATAAGGGGCTACAGCTTAAACCGTATCACCGACAGTACAGATTGCAATGGGCAAGGCAGCATCTGAACCAACGTCAAAATTGATCACATGCTGTGTTCTCAGATGAGTCCAGATTTAACGTTAGCAACACAGACGGCAGATGTCGAGTTTACCGTTGTTTACATGAACGATTGCAGACAACTGTGTCCTCAAGCGCGACAGGTTTGGAGGGGGAGGCGTCATGGTCTGGGGTGCGATTAACCACAATTTTCTGTCACAACTGGTCGTTTTAAATGGAACCCTCACTGCTAGGAGTTATGTGGACGAAATTCTACAGCCTGTTTTAGCACCATTAATGCAGCAGCATAGGCAAGGAAATGGGTTAATTTTCCAACAGGACAATGCGCGCACATACGGCAAGATTGACACAAAACTGTTTTCAAACGAACGCCACTGACGTCCTTGATTGGCCCGCTATGTCCCTAGACTTGAATCCAATCGAACATTTGTGGAACGAGGCGAGGAGACGTATGCGTAGTCGCCAGCCTCAGAATCCGCAAGAATTAGGGAGAGCCTTGTTGGAGGAATGGCAGAATATTCCTCAGAGGACCTTCCGAAATAATTGTCAATCAATATCAAGTCGACTTCGCGCCGTCATCACTGCTAATGGAGGTCATGCCCGGTACTAGTGAATAGAACCACATATTTGATGCACCCCTCATTGACATTCATTTCAACTGTAGCCTCTTTGTGAATAAAATGATGTTCAAAATCAAAGAATAGTGTTCAGTTAAAATAGTTTATAATATACCACTATGAATTTGTTTATTAGATATATGAACAAATGTGTAATATATAAAATTATTAAGTGTTGCGTTTTTAAAGCCCGTCAGTATATTCACGGCCAAAATCAATAGATTATTTTCTGTGCTATAGTACTTGTACGTAATTTTTCTTCATTTTCTGCATGTATATACAATGTACCATGCACGCGGTTTGTTTTTGTTATTTTATTTTAGACATTGCCAAGTCCTATTTACTTTGCGTAATTTAAAGTAAACATTGGTCGAGATTTCTATTGTGTAATATTGTTTCTACATACGCCATCCTTTGCTGGTATAGTCTTGTCAATGATACAGGGGTATGGAAGCCTTTGTGGTGATAGATTTCTTCACAATGATCACCTCATCCTGCCTTGTGTACTGAGGATACACCGTTCCTGCAGTCTTGGTGATTTAACGATTTAACCAATGGGTACGTAGTAGTTCTACGAGGGACTTTAAAGCAACATACACTTCCGGGGTCTGTGTTTACCCATCTCTCTGATTTGTATTTTCTATAGGAATTACGAGATTGAATACTGTTCGTTATCTTAGCCTTTTCATACGCTTTTAATTCTATTTCAATATTTTGAACACCTTTATTTTATATTCATTTTACTTTATTGATGAGAAACTGTATTTTTATCTGTTGCATTACTTTATTTTTAAAATTTAAAAATTAAGCATTTTACGAGTTCTGACATTGAACGTGAATAATTTACATCATATAAATATAAACATCAAGAGAGGGGGTGGAGGACATTTTTCTCGATGTGTGTGATGAAATTGAAATAAACCTCGAATTTGGTGAAATTGATTTAAATGATATTCCGGACACTTTTCAATAATTCTTCAAAATTCGGTTTTCTGTTTATTTATTTTTTGTACGCCCCTTTAAACATATTGGTGCAGAGCCAAAAAGAACCTATGCAGTTCGAGTTCTTTATCGTGCCAACGCCAACCGCGACGTGGGAGTCTCGTTTATTAATATCTCATCAAAAAGATCCGTGACTTTCACTTTTAAATGCCGAGCGTTTGGCGAAGGAGCAGTTTCATCCTAGTTTTAGGTTGGTGTTTGTATGTTGTTTAACGTCCGCTCGAGAATCCTTCACTCATATGGAGATATCACCATTGCCGGTGAAGGACTGTAACATTTAGGCCTATGCTCGGCGCTTACGGCCTTTGAGTAGGGAGGGATCTTTATCGCGCCACACCTGCTGAGATATGGGCCTAGGTTTTTGCTATCTCATCGAAAGAACCTCTTTATTAAGTTGCCTCTTACGACAAGCAAGGGATGCTGAGGAGCTATTCTAACCCGGATCCCCACGGGACTATAAATCGTAAAATGTATAGACGACACTTAATAATGTATCATTTGTTAATTGACCTGTCTTGAAATTATACATATGAATATATACTAGAAAAGCAGTTGGTTGTGTATTTTTATAGTCCCGTTCGAGAACCCTTTACTGATATGGAGACGTTACCATCACCGGTGAAGGACTGTAAAATATAAGCCTATACTCGGATAATAGGATAATAGCAAGGAGAGATCTTTAGCATGGTTCAATGCGGTAATGGCACTACCTCGGCCCGAACCCACGAGTTCACAGTCAGGAAGCAATCACAATGAGTATAATGACCAGGTTTCAAACTCTTAAGATATTTGGAGCTAATTCAAATGTTGTAAATTCTTTATATTGGTAGATGTATTTAACCAAATAGAACACCGATACTTAAAACCGTCTATTTTGATTGACCCGACATTCTATATGAAAATTTAGTATTTTGGCAATAATTCAAAAACTTGATCTCTAACCCCCTGTTCTTCAATTTTTGAGACAAGACTTTGCAACTTTTTTGCAATTTGAAAAACTGTCAATATTCCTAGTATGCCTTTTTGAATTCTGAAATTCTCTATGATGATTTTGAATTCTGAAATTTTCTATGATGATATTTTCGGTATTTTAAATGCAAATAAAAATTATTAGTTGTTATCAGTCTACTAGCATCAAACTGTGTTTTATCAGTATTAGTAGAAGTCATGATATGGGTTAACCTGATGTAGTGATTGATCTGAATTGATTATATTATGTTGACACCAACAGACAAAACTAATGTATGCAATTTTAAGCAAAAAGCTAAGTTTAATTCACCGTAGCCCAAAATCAACCCCTCTTCCTTGAACATATTTAAAGGGAATTTTATCAAAATTTGATTAGTATAAAGTTTTGAGTAAAATCAAAGTAGAGCTTCAGAAAAATATAATACTGTCAAACCAATATGTATCTGTAAGGAGTAAATGGATTGTCTTATTCAAAAGCTATGAACCTCATTATCAGTTTTCTACTAATCTGCAATTAGTTTAGTCGTAATTTACATCAGTTAGTTATGATGCATGTTTCCACTGCAGTATATGCCATGCTTCAAATGTTAAGTCATGGCAAAAATTCTTTTGATAGTTTAAGACTGTCATGTTTCTTTAAATCATATTCTTGTTGTTTGTCTTCATTTTAGGTCATGCCCCGGATTTCAATGTTGCTGTGGACAAAAATAACCAGGAAAATATTATTCTGACCAATGTCAGGAGGGGCTTCTAACAAAAAATACATTTTCGCGCAGCTTCGGTCGGAAGAGGGGGGGGGGGGGGGGTTCAGAGCATGCCATAGACGGAGCGTTTTATCCCATGGAAGTAAGACAAAAGTGAATGAAAAGTTTTGAAACTGAAGTCACGAAATACAACTAAGTAACAGATACATCAATCGTGAAAAAAAATATTTCGCTATCAACCTACACCATCATTGAAGAAAAAAGGCATTGTATTAAAAGTATTATTGGCCGGTTGAATATTGTAAATATTTCCAGTCCATGAGAAAATCTCAAGGATTACTAGACTAAATATAATCATATATACACCTTGTAATATTTATTTTAAATGATTGCCATATTTTATGATACGTTTCGAATAGCAATATACAGAACGATAATCTTTTCCAGGCTCGTGTGGCATTTTACGACATTAAATTTGACACAGGCTAAACCTGCCAAAGATGATTTGGTGGTGATGATGAAGGTAGACGCAGTTTTCAGGACAGTTATATTCTATTTTGAACTGAATTCACGAAGACGTTAATTTTAATTCTTTATTAACGTTTAGCATTAAGCTCTTCATCATGAAAATATCAAAAGAAAGAAATAGTAATTTGATGTAAATTATCAGATCAAAAAGAAGTATGGGGACGAAGATGACAAAGAGGATGAAGATGATGATGACGAGAAAGAAAGTGAGGGGGAGGAGGTATGTATATTGTCGAAATACTTTGTTTAAAAAAAATGATTGAATATTCAGCAACATTTTTGAATCACTTCTAAATTAGACAATGTAGAACGCAATACCTTATGCTGTTAAGATCATATGCGTCAATATATTATGTGAATTAACTATTTATAAATCGATATAAACCATTGTCTTTTTTCTATATTTTGTAGAAACAGAAGCATAAAAAGGTCTGCAAATGCGAAGACCTGAGATATGTCTTGAAAAAATGTCACGAAGAGGTAACGTACAGCGTTTTATTTTACGTATAAATCTAGTATACGAATTTGATACGACCAAGTGCTTATACAGCACTTAAATCGTGATATTTTTCTTTTCTCTCTGAAATGTAAGTAATGTGAAAAGGTAACAACATTTCATTGGTTAAAAATTCTTGATTTGATTTTACATATTCAGCGCCGGCGTTACAGCGTGAGATTTGCTAGAACTCTAAGTTTTATAATTGAGAAATATTACAAAAAGGTCAGAGAACATACGCCCTTGTATTCCCCAGAGCCAAAACAGACTGTTCCCAGTGTAAGTTCATGTGTAATAAAGGAATGAAAATGGGGAACATACAAGATTGAAAAAGGGGGATATTTGTTTGCTTTGAGCAAGATCAACACCTCACCTTTAGTCCTTGATCTCTGTAAACGATTACATTGATTAAGAAAATGAAAATATTGAACAGTGCACAATAGCATGATTCCTTCATTATTTCCAGAGTTACTTGAATATATTTGTAGACTTGGTATGTGGAAAACCGCCAAGACGAGAAACTATCAAAGAGAAATGTATTAAGAAGGGTAGCAAAAACAGCGACGCTGTCAGTGTATCTTGATGTCCTTCCGTATGACCAAAGATTCTATACATATCCGGGATCTTTAATCACGCCCCCGTGTTACGAAACAGTGCAATGAATAGTTTTTAAATGCCCGAGCATGGTGTCTCGCGGTGTAAGTGATATCATTTCTCAATCGTATGTATACATGGATAAAACCAACAAGTATCATCGCCTATAAAGAAGCTTGAGATGAAACGGTTTCTAATAAGGTTATAAAACACTTTTTATTTTCAGGCATTTGAGGCATTGCGAAATGTTGAAGACTCCCACAAAGAACCACTCCCTATACTGGGGGTTAGGAGACCACTACATGTAACGCTAATCTTTACTAATTCAAAAGTACTGTAAAAGTCATATCTACATCCTCAATAGTTCAACACTTCAAGATACACCATGAACCTGTTGTTTACCACGCACCTTAACTCTGCGCATTCTCATAATACCAAAATAGAGGTATGTATATACGAAATGCATTTCCTTTCTGTTTTCAGAGAAATAAACTGTTATTGTTTAAAAACGTTTGACGACATGATAAACTGTCAATGCTGGGAAAACTCTTCTACATCTCGTGATGAATAAAATTGTACCCGCTCATCAGTGTGTTTTTGATTATGATACTCAGGATACTGTAAGCATATATTAATATTTCCCACAGAATTGGGGAGTTTCAATTCAATACGAAATAGGATAAATCATATGTTAAAAGAAATATCGCCCTAGCATAGGGAAGATACAAGGTTAATACAGGACTGGATATATACTAATGGAAAAACGAAACTGTGCAAATACAAATATATGCTTTTTATCTGAGCAACGTAACATACAAGCACAAATGTTTGCAGCTGTGCATTTAAGTTCATTAGACATCAGAAAATGAACCAAATTTAAAGTTCCTATCAAAATTGGGTACTCATATCGTGTATAGAAATGTGTCACCACTAGAGTCAAAATCACAAAACCAATACCTAGTGTGAGCCCCATTCGTGTTGATGTATGCTTGGCAATGTCTTCGCATTGAACCAATGTAATGACATAGAGTGGACTGTGAAATGCTATTCCATACGTGGACAAGTGCCTGAGGTAACTTCGTGGGTGGATTTTGCTGCGTTGCATCTCATCCCACACATGCTCTATGAGTGAAAGATCGGGGAAAACAGCTGACCACGGTAGGGTTTGAATATTATTCTGCGCAAAGAAGTTATTCACAACACGTGCAACGTGAGGCCGGGCGTTGTTGTGCTGAAAGGTAATGTTACGTTCCTGTGCCTGAAGGAACGGTAACACAAACGGACGTAAAATCTCGTCCCTGTACCTAACAGCTGTTAGATTTCCTTGTACCACGTACAATGGGGTTCTATAGTGACTAGTGATACCTTCTCATACCATAACACTTTCTCCCCCGACGCTAGACCGATGCATGACTTGCGCATCTGAGTATCGTTCTCTAGGACGTCGATAAACGCGAAAACGTTCATCACTACTGTCAAGATGGAACCGAGATTCGTCAGAAAACATGACATTAGCCCAATCATCACGTCTTAGCCGCACATGCTGTCTACACCATGCTAAACGTGCAGTACGGTGCCGTGCAAGGAGAATTGGACGTCTAACAGGACGTCGCGGACAGATGTTATGACCACGCAATCTGTTTCGCACTGTTCTGCCACTAATTGGTCGTAGTCCAGGGATAGTGCCAGCAGTGAATTCAGCAGTTTGCATACGGTTCTGGAGGTGTACTACACGAATGTAATTGTCCTGACGTATTGACGTCGCACGTGGACGTCCTGACCGTCAACCGTCCTCTACTCTACTAGTTTGTTGGAATCGCCTCCAGAGAGCGGAAATTGTGTTTCTGTACACACCCAATATCCTTGCTACTCCGCACTGAGATGATCCAGCCTGAATCATCCCGACAGCTCGTAAACGTGTATTTTCTGGTAAACATGGCATTACGGCAAGAATAAAGACACAGAGGTGGATTTGTTTTTTCGCAATATTGTGTAGTTCTCTATCAACCACAAATGAGCCTGACAGTGAATAACGTCGTCTCAAATACACTCAATGATGCATTTAGATTTTGACGGTCAGCAAAATGTTTACCACATGCAACTGCTGGCTGATGACTGTTATCGTATCTCGGTGGATCAAGCAATAAACTGACATAACGGAAGCGCTGGTAGACAACCAGGTGTAGGAATGCATTGAATAATTTCATTGCACAGTTTCTTTTTTCCATTAGTATATGTAATGCTACAGGAGATATATGGAAGACACAAGTTCGGTACATGATTGAATGTATCATGTTTCAGGAGATATCGCCCCAAAATAGGGAAAATGCAAGTATCACCAGTTTAGGTGAAGTACCGCAAATTTAGACCTATGCTTAGCGTTCAGTGCCGTAGCGGTGAGGGTTCTTTAACATGACAACGCCTACCGTAACTCGGGACCTCCGTTTTTAAGGTCATGTCCGAAAGACCCGTGAACCTCACTTTTAAATGCCGAGCGTTTGGCGAAGGAGCAATCACTTCCTATTTGTACGTCTTAGGTTTGACGCGGTCATGGCACGAGCGGGGCTCGAACTCACGATCTCCCTGTTACAAAGCGAACACGACCGGTCAGGTCAATATCGGATTAGATAAATCATGTTACTTGAAACCTAGAATAGGGTTCGTTAGTTATTGCTTAGCGTTCCACTAGAGAATCCTTCACTCATGTGAAGACGTCACCATTGCCTTTGAAGGGCTGCACAATACAGGTCAATATTCGGCGCTTATGGTCTTTGAACAGGTAGCCAAACCTGCTGTAACATGGGACCACAATTTTTGCGGTGTGATCCAAAGTACCGCCCTATGTAGTCGCCTTTTACGACAAGCAAGGATTACTAAATGACATGGTATCACAACTTTTGGTAGAGCAAGTAATGTTCATTATTTCTATGTACTCAGTTTAGTTTTTGATGTTCAGGAGTGACTAGAAATATTGTCAAATAAATGACAGATTTTAACCTTGAGCCAACGGTGGCGTTGACCAAGTGGTGAGGTCACTCATTTATCTGTTGGGGATTTTAGATTCGATCCTTGATCCCAGCAACCGCGTTAAATCTATATTATGAAACGTTGCATACGTAGATATCGTTCCTCCCAAAACCCTGGTGTACAGAAAAGGCAAGGGTCTTTCAACGATGACCTGAAAAACTGAGCTCCCGTGTTACATTAGGTGTTAGCACGATAAAGAATCCACGCTACTGCGGCCATGTAATGCATTTATAGATCGAGAATATGAAACACTTTTATTTAAATAAAAATGCTCAAATGTTCATAAAGAAAGAAAGAAAACCCCACTCAGGACCCTGATTTCACAATTTTAACAGATGTCTCCATGCTCTTTATAGCTAATATTGATTCAGAATTCGTGAGAGTTTAGAATTTAGAACTTTAACAAAGGACAACACTTCCGTTTTATAAAGCTTCAACCCACAGACAACAAATCCAGAGAATTACTTTCCAAAGAAAATGTCTTAGTTGACCCACCCCATCCCCACCCCCGAATTTAAAAACGTAGCCACAATATGACTCGGTTTGAATGTACAGAGGTTAAGACAATTTTTGAAAAATTATCCATACACCCAAATTTAACCCACACCCATCAGTCATGGATTTCGCGATATTATTGTGCACTCATCTTTGATGTTTGGTGTCAAAGAACCATATTGTAGAGCTCTAGTCCAGCAGAAGACTTTCCGACCTACCAGGCATGAATGTTTATATACTTAGTGTGGTTGCCTGATTTCCAAGAGACACGACGTGGAAGGATACACTGTGGGAGTCTTCAAATTCGTGAGAGTCAAGATTTCAAAAATAACACAATGCTAGGTAGGAGCGCCCTGTTCATCATGAAAATGCATATACATGTAGTGTGTCTGTTACAAGAAGTTTGTTTTAAAGCGGCGTCATAGTTTTTAAGTTCTGATACATCTTTTAGCCCTTAGGGGCCAGGAGCCAAAATATTTCAAAATTATTTCCTTACCCTATAAATGTTACATGAAGATCCGTAAACCATCTGCGTTGTAAACCTTACCCTGGGCTAGGATTCAAACTCGCCATGAATAATCATAAGGTCGGATAAAGGTAAAGATAAGGAACAATACCTAATCTCATATAATATAATCTGAAATAAACATAGCTAACAGATTTTGATATTAAGAAAACTAGACAGTCACATGGATAAATTTTCGGCAGGTATTATTTGTAATTCACAATACTCTATAAGTTTTAAATTTTGTCAATTGGGTGAATGTTTAGGTTAAAGTTAAAAAAAATGGCCCGTCTTCCTGGTTGCTGTATATATTAATAAACAACGTTTGTATTTTAAAAAAAATACTACGCGAGAGGTCTGTAGAAAGTACCAAATAAAACTCTGAATATAATAAATTTTCGTGGTGGACATTAACCCCTTCTCCAACACTGTAGTAAGCTATACATTTACTCATGGTATATATCGCATGATTTATTGATTCCATTTTTTACAGAGAAAGTAGTAAAAAGTCACGGACATTTTGACACTTAACTGATTCATTGTCAATCAACGTTAGAGTTCATTACCACAACTTTCGTGAGAGAAATCATTATTCGGACATTGGATTGGATTGACACATAAAAGACAAGACGAACTATCGTTTTTAAAAATAATAAATCAAGATGTATGCAACAATGCGTATAACACCAAGTCCAAAATTAGATATTTTAAGTTAGGCGTTAAAATAAATAAAAAAATTGAGAACGGATGTTTCAGATATTCAGTAGTCACCTCTAAATTATGATAAAATGTAATAAAACTTATCTCATCAAATGTGTAAACTAATGAACTTTATTTTTTCCTTTACAAGAACTTTGCTCATTACCTCGAATAGATTGAAAATATTAAGAAAAAATGAAGTGTACACAATTCAAAAAGTGCACGAATAAATATTTTAAAAGTTTTCTTGATGAGATTAATTATATAATGTAGTTTCTACATGACTTGAAAATAAATACGTAAAGAAATCAAAAATAAAAAGTTATTGCGACACTGTTACGTAGTAAAATTCCTGTGGACTTCGGGTAACTGTAATTAATTACAGGTAGTACTTTGAAAGTAATGTCTCTTGAGCTTATTAAACTAGTTATATTTAAATACGTTTTATAACTCATTGAAAAATATATACCTTTAATCTTAAAAATGATATAATAAGGAACATGTGCTCAATTATTTGACTCTTTACATTGACGTTTCAGGATGCGAAATCTAGACCCTGTGACCTACATAAGTGTAAATATCAAAGCATAATATTAACTATTACCCCTATATATTGACGTCGTGACGTCCGTTTAATTGACTTTTACAACACAGAGTTTTCACATGGAATTTCGCGTAAAATAATTCAAAGTTTAATGGATTAATATATTTAAAAAAAATCTGAATTCATGCAATGCCTTGGGTTCGTGGTGGCTGATGTATGACCTGGATTTTTCTAGATGTTTTGAAAAATGACGTAATAATTGTCAAGCAGTCAACATTATATGAGCGTGTCCTTCACGAACAGTTCTGAAAGTTCATTTTTAGTATAAATACATCGCGAATTCCGTAATATTAAGCTGTGGTAGACAAGCACGTTAAGCACTGGTGATTGAAAGCATTTTGGGGTTACCTGGGAGACTTGAGGAAATTATTTTGACAGTCAATTTGTGATAGTTTTGTGTGTGAATTCAGCTCGACATTCAAACCCACAATGGTAAAGCTGTATGTATTTATACCTATCGTAAGTTAGTATTTTGTGATTGTTATATTTTTTCTTCAATAATTGTACTAGTCTACTAATTATTAACTGGTCTTTGTTAACGAATTCTGCTGCGTTATAAAGGGGTATTTTGACTCATAACAATATTACAAAAATACAATACAAAATATAAAATATATTTCAATGATCAAAATGTTAAAAGCCATTAATTATCTTTCATTTCTAACAACAATGTTAGGATGATACAGAAACAGGTGATATCAAACCAGCCGACTTATGCGAAATGTTTGCATGTACATTTTAATATATTAAGTGTATACCAAGGATACTCCATGAAATCCATCAGATGTATTTCCAGTGGGTTGCTTGTAGCTATTAAGTTGACAACGATACATACATTTGTGTGGAATACTGTACACACAAAAAGGAATTAACATGCAACAAGAATGACCAGTATTGCACATCACTATAGTGTTGCATCAATCCTGTTCCCGAAAAAAAACAACTCTCCATATTCCTTTTGAAAATAGATTAATCTATAAAATTTAAAGCGTGTTTTGTAAATGAAAAGGCTAAGATAACTAACAGTATTCAAACTTGTAATTGCTATAGAAAATACAAATCAGAGGGATTGGCAAACACGGACCCCTGGTCATACCAGAGGTGGGATCAGGTGCCTAGGAGGAGTATGTATCCCCTGTCGACGGTCAAACCCGCCTTGAGCCCTATATTCCGATCAGATAAACGGAGCAATCCGTATTCAGAATCAGTGTGTCAAGGGCGGCCTAACAATTGGTATGAAACACATTAGACAGAGATTAATGGTAAGTTGTACTGGCAAACTAGATCGTTATAACGACCATGGCATTTTCGAAATGCTGACTTTAGACGAGACTGTACAAACCCCTGTAACATCAACTTCTTTGTCAGTATCCCGCCTCGATTTAAAAACTGATCATAAGCAGACCAAGCTCTTGCGTATCGAATCAGTTAGGAGATATAAACACCATATGCAGGTGATGATGGAATATTGCCACATAGATAAGGGAAGTTTATGATGGAGAAATTGAAATCATGTTGAGTTGTTACTTTGCCGCCGGCATCTATTTTCAGTAAAATATCTAAGTACGAAGCAGAAGTGGAAGACTATGTGGTGTCTTTTATTTCAAGCTCACTGGGATATATCAAATTGACATATGAATGAAAATGATCATTGTTAATAGACAAAGCGTCGTCGATATATCTAAATTGCAAATTAAAGACTACAGAAAGAGATTGTTTCTTCTCGTGTAGAAGCTTTTGAATGAATTTTTCTTCGGAAGAATATGAAAAATGAAATAGGTTTAAAGCTGTGTGTTAGCTTATGGATAGTCGAATACATTCAAACCTCATGTAAAATACTTAAGGTTTCATTTTTATTGAGTTCCTTGAGGACCCGGGTTAGAATAGGTTCTCAGTACATCTTGCTTATCGTAAGAGGGGATTAAATGGAGCGGTCCTTCGGATGAGGCTGCAAAAACCGAGGTCCCGTGTCACAGCAGTTATGGCGCGATAAAGATTCCCTTGCTCAAAGGCCATAAGCGCCGAGCATAGTCCTAAATTTTGCAGCCCTTCACCGGTAATGGTGACGTCTCGTGTGGGTTGGGAGTTCTCGAGCGGGGTGTTAAGCAATATATAATCAGTCAATAATCATTTTTATCGAAGTTTTTACAGAGGAAATATTTCTTCTGCACCAAACAAATATTAGATGAGAAAAGATCAATACTGTAATAATCGATTTATGTTTTTTTTGGTTTTTTTTGTTTGTTTTATTTATAGTCGCCTGAGCAATTTTTCAGCTATTCGGCGACTGTTAATCGATTTATGTAATAATATAATATATAAATATGATACTTTTGATGCCACGAATCTAAAAAAGATTACTTCATAATTAGGAAGATATGATAGCATCCATCACATTTGCCAGACAATTTGAAATGTTGGGAAGTAAGGCTAATTGTCCTTAGATTGTCAATCCTTTCCCTCTGCACTTTATTTCTTAAGAGGGTGCGCATAAAGATTATGTTAATGTAATGAAAGTTCATACAGTTATTACCAAATTTTGAGGATTGCTTCTTGCATATTGTGCAAATATGTCTTCATACCGTCAAGTTTGATGCTTTAAAATGTTTCTAAATTGTTTAGTGCCGGCATTGAAAAACACGTGAAACAAAGTTTAATAATCAGAGGTAACATCGTAGAATTGATGTGCATAAATAAAATCATTTCTCAAGGTCTTAGTGAGACTGTATGAGTCCGGAATCGAACACAAAGACATTTAACATTTTGTATACAGTTAATAACGAAATAGTCTACAAAATAAGCAGATGATGTTAGGGCTTGATGGTAGATCCGAAATCGACACAAATATTAATATCTATGTTAACAATGATTTATTACACAACTGTGAAATCTATAAGAACTTTGAAACTATGTTCGATGCGGAACCTTCTAATGAACTGTCAATGTGTTGATGAATTATTACATTGATAAATGAAATTTATATATTAATTTATTAAATGATTACAAAATAAAATACACCGTATACAATTATATGATAGAGTGCTTCTTCGCTGATCCACTCTGTGAGAGGTCAGTCCCTCAGCTGTATAACAAGGGGTACTGCATTAGATTTAGTGATATTGTGTGTAACCCTTCTGTATATGGGCCCTACGTAGATGAATATTTATGAGATTCTACTTACGTAATTTGTAACGCTAATTATACTTATGTCTGTCTGTATGTCATTGTAGACAGTGTATTAAATATAATGATGTCTATTTAGCATATTGTAGTTCTATCATAAACAGATAAATGTATATCATATCATTATACAGAGCTTATGATCAATATTTTGTAATGCTTTTAAAATGTACTTATTTTTAATTTGTTTGTATATGAAAATGAAAGAATTAAAAAGTAATTCCTATAGAAAATAGAAATCAGAGAAATGGGCGAACACAAACCCCTGGGCATACCATGAGATCATGTGCCTAGGAGTAGTAAGCATCACAGGCTCAGTGTGCCAAGAACGGTCTAACAATTGATATGAAACACGCTAGGCAGTATTTAACCTAATGGAAGGTTGTACTGGCAAACCAGATCGTTATAACGACCATAGAATTTGCGAAATGCTGAATACAGACGAGACTGTACAAATTCCTGTAACATCAGCTTCTTTGTCAGTAGCCTGCCTCTATTTAAAATCCGATCATATGCAGATCAAGCTCTTGTGTATCGATTTGGTTGGGAGATATAAGCATCATATGCAAGTGATAATGGAACTACATAGTTATGAGAAGTAGACGATGGAGAAATTGCAATCATCCCGTTTGCCATAAAGTTGATTTGTTAGTCTGCCGCCAGCATCTACTTTCAAAAAATATCTAATTACGACGCAGATGTGGAGGACTCTATGTTGTCTTTTATTTCAAGTTTACTGGGATATATCGAATCGACATATGGATGAAAATGATTGTTAATTATTAATTGTTAATAGACAAAACGTCGTCGATATATCTAAATGTCGAACTAAAGGCCACAGCAAGCGATTTTTAAATTTCTCATGTAGAAGCTTTTGAATGAATTCTTCGTCATAAAAATATATAAACAGGTCAGCTAACGAAGGAGCAAAATTCGTGTCCATGGGAATTCTAACAGACTGTTGGAAGACCTGATCTAGCATCTTTTAAATATCAACTACAGAGTACTTGTGCGTGGAGTCAGAGTGGTGTTTAACAAAATAAGTTTTTAGGATGACTGACCATTAGATATGAATATTTCCTTTTACCATTTTTGTTGAAGAGGCAACAACTGTCTATGATGTCAAAATGTTTAGTCTTATTTATTGTGAGGTATGGTAGTGTAAAATGTAAAGTTATTCGTTTGAATGTTGTTGATTTGAGAAAAAAAAAATTGGGATTTCAAATTCACTAGAAGTTCTTTACAATTTATTTTAGAATCCACAATTGATTTACACTACTTCTGGCATATATATAGTAGCACAGTACATTTGAAGTGTCTCCTTCACGGCAGTTAATATTTCCGTGAGGAGCAAAGATGCTTGGTAGAACATTTACTTAATCCAGCAATATGTCTTTGTAAGATTTTCTGTAGAGTTTAGGAATCCAGTATAAGTACAATAACTCATATTCATCTACTCCACTGATTGGGATATTAATTGTCTGTAAAACTAAAGCATGGTTTCGAACAATTTCATCTTTAGGTAAAATTAATGGCAATTTCGTTTACTTATTTGACCTTTTTACTGCATTTATTATCTGTCCTCTTCACACAAGGTACAAATTTTGATGATCTTTCAGAAATCTTTCAGAACTAAACAAGATGAATTGAAATTTTTCGAAATTTAAGGAAAGTATACCACACAAACACCATGCAGGTCAAATCAGTGCTTGTTATTTAATGAAATAAAATCTAGATCTTTGGATGGAAATAAAAAAATAATAATAAAATCTTTTGATAAACTCATATCTGATTTCATGTAAAGACCATTGAACAACTTACCAAATAAACATCTTATGTATTATCTCAGTAATTGAAAAAATCCAGGGTGAATGTCCTTTAGGTATTTAACCTCAAACCTAAGACGAAAAGATAGGTAGCGTTCGGCATTTAAAAGCGTGAATCATGAGTCTTTCGGATAAGTTTTTTCACTCCACACACACACACACACACACATACATACACACACACACACACACACACACACACTACACACACACACACTACACACACACACACACACACACACACACACACACACAGAGAGAGAGATACGCAGACAAACACACGCACGCACACCAATAATAATAATGATGATAAGATAGGGGGTAATGACCTCCTAAGGATGGTGCACACAATGTAGACGATTTAAAAGATTTGATTTTAATATTTACATACATCAGAGCCCCGCCTAAAAGGCTGATCCTACAGAGATAACTATTTGTGAAAACTTTGAGATCTACTTATACTAATGCCTAACACATATTATTTTTACAACTGGAAATGCCTACAAGTGCATATATAAGTTTGCAAATTTATTTCTATCAAACTCGGAGGGATGTGTGGGATCCCCCAATAAAACTTGTAGTGTAATTATGAGGATCGTATCGTACAACATTTGATAACTAGGTGATTTCCTTAAATTTTAAATAAACAATCACCATGCAACATTGCTTCAATTCCATTTAATAACATTATTGTCGAAAATCCCAATCTTCGACAAATTTAAAAATTAAAATTTCAACATTCTCATGTTGCCAGAAAATTTGCTTAGACTCCCTCTCCATTCCTTCTGTATCTGAATCGATACAAATAGATTAAATCCAATGAATGGTCATAACTATAATCTCTCCGATAGAGTAATTTATTTTGTTTTGTTTCCGCTTGTTCGATATCAAAAGTGACCGACCAAAGTGTATAATACACATTGCCGATGAGGAGATGTCCGGTCGCACTGGCTGACTGAATAAACAAAGTATGACTCCGTCAACATCAAAGAAAAAACCAAAGCCTGACGGAATAAACAAATAAACGTCAAATGAAAACCGATTCTAACTTAATGCCAGAAGTGATGTAAATCAAATGTGGATTCTGAAAAATTCTCAAGAACTTTTAGTGAATTTGAAATCACAAAACTCATCTAAAATTCACAGCATTGAAACGTATGATTTTACATCACTTTACACGACCATACCTCACGATAAATTAAAGACTAGACTTTTTGAGATCATCGACAGTTGCTTCATCAAAATGGTAGAGGGAAATATTTATATTTATTGATTGGTCATCCCAAAACTCATTTTGTTAAACACCACTCTGACTCCAGGCACAAGTACTCTGAAGTTGATATTAAAAAGATGCTAGAATTCCTCATTGATAATATTTTCGTAGTTTTTGGTGAGCAGGTCCTCTAACATTCGGGAGCCGAGTGGTCAGAGCATTGAGCTCAAAATCACAAGGCCTCTCACCTCTAGTCGGCGCGGGTTCGATTCTCGCTCGCACCGATATGTGAGAAAGTTTGCCACTTTACTTTCGGCAGGTCGGTGGTCTCTTCCCGGGTACAATGTATTTGGATTCTCTCCTCCATCTACAAAAACTGGAAGCCAGCAGATAACTGAAAAATTGTGGCGGAAAACAACAATAAATCAATCGATATATAATCCAACAATCTGGTGGAATTCCCATGGGCAAAAATTGTGCTCCTTTGTTACCTGACCTATTTTTATATTCTTGTGAAGCAGAATTCATTCAAAAGCTTCTACATGAGAAGGAAATATCTCTTGCTGTGGACTTCAATTCAACATTTACATATATCGACGACGCTTTGTCTATTAACAATGATCATTTTCATTCATATGTCGATTCGATATATCCCAGTGGACTTGAATTTAAAGACACCACATAGTCTTCCATGTCTGCTTCGTACTTAGATATTTTAATGAAAATAGATGCCGACGGCAAACTAACAAATCAACTTTGTGACAAACGGGATGATTTCAATTTTTCCATCGTCAACTTCCCTTATATATGTGGCAATATCCCATCATCACCTGCATATGGTGTTGATATCTCTCAACTGATTCGATACGCAAGAGTTGTTCTGCATATGATCAGTTGTTAAATCGAGGCTGGCTACTGACAAAGAAGCTGATGTTACAGGGCTTTGTATAGTCTCGTCTAAAGCCAACATTTCGCAAATTGTATGGTCGTTATAACAATCTAGTTTGCTAGTCATTAAGTCAAATGTGTTAGGTCATTCTTGACACATTGATTCTGTCTACAAATTGCTCCGTTTACCTGATCGAAATATAGGGCTCACGGTGGGTGTGACGGGTCGACAGGGAATGCTTAATCCTCCTAGGCACCTGTTCCCACCTCTGGTATGAGCAGGGGTCCTTGTTTGCCCATTTCTCTTATTTGTATTTTCTATAGAAATTACGAAATTGAATACTGATTGCTATCTTGGCCTTTTAGTAAACATCAAACGAAAACCTTGTGTGATTGAATAAACAAAAAAATATATAAAAAGGTTCAATATATGGCAATTAAAATTTAATATTTGGTTTTTTGAATTTCTTTCGCTCTTCTATAAAACAACTACCTCCAACCATTATCAAAAACAGGCTGCAATTGTAGCTTTTTGTAGAAAAAAACCCCACTCACACCTTACATAATTATTTCATCATAGTATTCACACAATTATTCAATTATTTATTTGCTAACAATGTATTTCATTTTGCTCCATATAAAAGGTAAGCTTTTGTGACGCATAAATGTTTCTACGGAATTTAAACGCGAATTGTGCGCCGTAATTGATTTGCGCTATATATATCCCTATAGGCATCTTTTCTTTTGAGATTAAAGAAACTATGTAAAATATATATTTATGTTCAGATATAATTTGATATTTATAATTTGTTTATATGATTAGTCAAGATGATAAAGCATTTTACAAATAGTTTTTATTATTTGACGGATAAACCGGTTTGTCAGCTTATTCATAACTCGCTTACTACGTGTAGGCCTTACAAAATACTATTCACTCTGACGCCGCCCTTCGCACAGCATGTTCGATTAGAATTCCGGTCAGTTTACATTTTGTATTGGTAAGCAAATTACAGTGTTTTTGGTATTTTATTCCAGATAAACTAATATCAATATTTCGTTAGGAAATATTTTTTAAAAATAATTTCAACAATGGGTTTATACAATGTTATTTATTTGTATTAGAATATCCCTTGTTCCGGTGAGAGAATTTGGGTGTGGCACTGCCATATATTCAGGGTATGTTATTAGTGTAATTGTGCTTTACTTTTCCAAATATTTATTTGTATATTTAATATGATGTATATTTTTGGAAAAGAAAGATTGTATTTAGTGTGATTTTGTTTTTATTTTGTATAGCTCATTGCCAGTTTAAATTTTAAAATAAAATACATAGAACCAAACCTCTTTGTCATACTTTATCTAAATCATATCCTAAATAATATTTTCTGCAATAGATCAGGTACGAATGGTATGTTGAAGTACTCGTGAAATTTTATGAGTTTGAAAACAGATCTTTTTTTCCAGTGATAGTCTTTGAATTATCTACTTAGAAATTCGATAAAATAAGGAAATGTCGAAATTTATCCTTAAATTATTGAAATGAAGTATATAATATCAGGTATTTTTCTTGTTATGTTAATATGGCGTCAACTTTCAATGTTAAGATTTAAGATTATGTAAAGACATTCTAATTCTACTCATTTGTTTCTTATAAATATGTAGTCTTGACTTTATCAAGTAAAAAAAAAACTGCACTGAAAAATAATGACAAGCACACAAAATAAACGAAAAGTGCTATAAAACGGCCATGTCGAGTTCAGAAAAAGTTTACCCAATTTCACTATTTTCACTTTACATTTACAAATAAAGTGGAGCCTCGTTAATTTGGGCACTTTGGTTCCTAACAAAATTGTCCACATAACGGAATCGCATTCATGTAAGTAATCAACATTTTTACTTCGCTGATATGTAATATGAAATAAACATTAACAATTTACTTCATTAAATAAATCATAGTAACGTTAAAAATTGAAATATCCTTGTAGATACTTGCAGATGCACTTTATACATTTAATCAGGGCTATTTAAAATGAACAAGCGAAGATAACTAAAATAATCAATTTCGTAAATCCTACAAAGAATACCAAATTAAGAGAAGGGCAAACACAGACAAGTGGAAACAGCAGAGGTGCCTAGGAGAAAGCACTCTATGTTGACCGGTCACAACCGACGTGAACCCTATATATTGATCAGGTAAACGGAGTAATCCACAGTCAAAATGAGTATGTAACAATTGGGATGAAACACATCAGACATCATTCAAAGGCAAGTTGTATTTGCAACTTGAATGACTATAACGACAGTTGAATTTGCAAAATGCTGACTTTAACCATGTGTTTCCAAAGGGGTTAGTTTTACTATGGGTATAGGCGGAAGTGGGTAACCATATATTGCGAATTTCGCTGTGCTTTATTATCATTTTTTCTTCACTTGGTTCAATTATGTTTATTAAAAAATTAATTGTATGCCTCTGTGCTTTAAAAAGTATTTCGAATGCAGTGTGTATATTTTACGTGAAATGATTATATTACATTTATATTTTGAATGACTATGTAGCATGTAACAGCATGGTGAAAATGCCATCATCGTAGAAAGCATGTTTTAAAAGATTTCTAGATGATCCAGTAATAACCCAACATGTTCGTCTGATCAATTGAGAGGTTGCGATTAAAATCAGAGTGACTAAGTGCTCTATTTATAAGTTTCATTCTGTTCAGTAGATGTTTTCCTTGTAAAAATCACCAGTTGTAAATTACTTATCTTATCCACCGAAGTGAAGTTTTTTGATTTAATATTTTATTATTTAACTTCTGGTGGTGTGCCATAAGGAAGGCCACTGCCTCCCTACTCTTTCGTTTATTGAAAATAAATGCGATTTATCGAAATAAACTTAAGAATATTTATTGAAGATCCAGCTAATGATTGTCCTGATAAAAAACAGGAATATAACATTTATCATCAATCAATATTCACATAGTTAAATATGGTGGCAGTGTTGTTCATATTTGGTTAGCAATGTTCTTGATGAAAATTCGAGTAAGAACTAGAAAATTAACTAGGTCAGCAATAGTCCCGCTGAGGGCTATCAAAGGAAAGTGACATCTGTATTCGATACGGTAATCTTTAGGTCTGAAAACATGAAACAAAAATGCTGAACAATTTCTTTAGATATATAAATCTATCGCGTGCGTCTTTACATACATAGGTGGAGGAGCGGTTTCCCTTATACCATATATGCGCTACAAAAATTTATAAGCAAATATCAAAATACTTTCGTAAACATATGGGCTTTTCCGTCAACGAGCGCGCCATTTTGGAATTTTCACCAACAAAAGTTCAGTAACATAAATGAATAGGGCACAGTAATTTGAATTTTTTTTGTGACTTTGTTTATTAGACGGCACAATTCACTGATATTGTTCACAATTGGTTTTTTTTAATGCATTCAGTACATGTCATACGAAACATTTTCGTAAAAATGATAAAAATCCCAAAGATAATAAATTTAAAAATATACTAGACACCGGAGGAAGGAACAGATAAATGGTTAGATGAATACATTAGATAAGTCAAAGAAGATGTTAATACTATGCGATTCAGAAGTGGTGAAACAGTAATCTTACCCAAGGGTGTTAAATGCCTTTTGTTCCATTGGCTATAAATGAAGGTGAGTATTGCTTCGTCTAGAAGTCAGATAATCACCTTTTTAATTGTCACATTTTTGATAATTAAGCATTTACTTAGTATATATTATCAGGATACCTTATGGATGTCTTTTCCAGTGTATTTTGTCAAATAATTTGATATATTTTACAAAATCAATAGAATATCAAGTCCATCAGGTAAATTTTGGGGAATGGTACCAGATATCATGTCAAAAATAATCAGCAGGATCTTTATTAAAATCATTTCCTCCTAAATGTGCAAAAAAATAACGTGTCTTGTGGTACTGCGCTTGCTTGGAGATATAAATGGAGCGCGGAACAGCTTGTTCTTCATTCGAAGGAGATGGTGGTTTTTGCACTGGTTCTCTTGTGCAGTTTATTGTATATTGGGACGGTATACAGTGCAGACAACCTGTCTAAAAGGCCCCCGTCAAACGAGTACTGTTATTACGATAATGTCGAAGATGCTCATTTCAGCTATGATAGAAATGACTGCAAAAGTAAGATTATTACTTTAGTTTACAGAATATTTTCTCAATCGTCAGGTATGCATTAAAATTATATTAATTATATGAACAAAGATTTTTAATCATTGTATATAAAAAAAAAAAGCGAGCGCATGATATATGATACAGGATAGAAAACAGGTAAGCGATTTTTTTTTACTTCATCCTGAGTTTAAAAAAATTGAGAAAATGAATAAATAAATGTATTTTTCTCATCAATTAGAAACTTGACGAACAAAGAGGCAATGGTTCTGAGGTAAAAAGACTTTGAAATTACTTCAAAGAGACCTCAGTTAGTTTCTACAGTGTATTGCTAACCAACATTTTAACATTTTTCAGGTACAAAATATACCCCCACATTCTTAAAAAGTTATTGATTCTCAAAATATATATTGTTCTCAAAATTCAATGGTTACAATTGAAAAAAAAAACATGATCACGTTTATCTATTCATAGATACGATGTTTTGTTACAAAACGAGCACGTCTTTTTGTAATTGTTTACAGCTATCGTAATTTATTTCCAACCAATTTCTTTTTCGGTTTGTGACACAAGTTACGAGTTACACTTCCTCACCCCCCCCCCCCCCCCCCCCACTCAGAGAGAGAGAGAGAGAGAGAGAGAGAGAGAGTATCAAGTGCTCATCTGATCAATTTAAAGATAGAGTTTAAAATAAATATCATTAAGTATTATACGAGGGCGGGTCAATAAGTACCAGTCTAAATTATTTCTGGTTGAGACCAATGGTGCTGAAGTACCATCAACCCAGAAATGAAGAAGTCATGGTCCTTTCCATTGACCCAGTCCTCAACTGTCATCAGGAGTGCTTCATCAGACCGGAAATGACGTTCACGGATATCCTTTTTCAAGTTTGGAAATAGGACAATGTCGATAGGTTTTTTTTGGGGGGGGGGGGGGGGGTGTTTGTCTGTTTGGTTGGTTGGTTATACAGAGTAAGGAGTTGAAATGCTTACGTTTATAAAAACAAAAAGTAAATAATTTCGATGTATTGTATTCAGAAGTGTTCGATATGCATAAGTTCATTTCTGTGTTCTTTCATGCGACATAATTGTAAACAATTTCCTAGTATCATTGCGAGTATGTCAAACTCCAAAATACTGCAGTACGTGAGATTTATAAAGTCTCTCTCTCTTTCTATTCGGGGGCCTCTCTGGCCGAGTGGTTAGAAGATCGCGCTCAAAATCACAACGCCTCTCACCTCTAGTTGGCGCGGGTTCGAATCTCGCTTATCTATGTGGCAAAATTCCATTATCACCTGCATATGGTATTTATATCTCCCAAATGATTCGACACGCAAGAGCTTGCTCTGCATATGATCACTGTTTAAATCGAGGCAGGCTACTGACAAAGAAGTTGATGTTACAGGGGTTTGTACAGTATCGTCTAAGTAAGCATTTCACAAATTTTATGGTCTTTATAACGATCAAGTTTGCCAGTACAACTTTCCATTAGGTGAAATAATATCTGACGTGTTTCATAGTAATTGTTAGGCCATTCTTGGCACACTGATTCTGAGAACGGATTACTCCGTTTACCTGATCAGGATGTATAGCTCACGGCAGGTGTGACCGGTCGACAGGGGATGCTTACTCCTCCTAGGCATCTGATCCCAGTTCTGATATAACCAGGGGCTCGTGTTTGTCCACCTCTCTGGTTTGTATTTGCTACAGGAATTACGAGGTTTATTACTGTTAGTTACCTTAGTCTTTTCATCTTATGACTTGAAATGAAAGCATGGTTCGTGGAAATGGTCATATTTGGGATTTGTAGACTTGTAACAATACATTTTTGCCATATCTTTTATACTAATTACAACAATTATCAAACCTTTTCTTTCGAATTGGATTTGGGAATTTAATAGCATGGTCGGGCAAATAAAATTATAGATTTAGCATACAATGCCAATTATACAAGTTTTCGTAGAAATTATTACGTAAACCAAACTTTTATATAAACCGCATCAACATTATATAATGATTTTGAGTGAAATGGGATGGGAGATATTATGTATGCTTTTTAAACAGTATTGAGAAAAGATAAGAAATTATGACATTGTACATGTTATACCAGAATGACCCGAAAAAGCTCTAATGCTCAATATAGTTATTTCCCTTTGTGTCCGTTCACGATACATTCCATCGGTGAAACTTTTCACGCACGTCATCGGATTCCCGCGTGCGAGCGCGGATGAAAAACTATTTTTTTTCTTAATGATTATCAGTAGCTGTTGTCAAGAAATAATTATATCAGCGTTTTATTTTAATGACCCAAATAGACTAGTCTTCCCAGAGGCTATCCGCATGCGTGTAATTTAAATTACAAACACACATGGACAATACGAGGAACATTTGTGCAAACGCCAAATTTATGGGCAAGACTTTAGTATAGTGCCTTTCAGTAAAGTTTCTAAAGTATGACCAAAGGTGGTTACAAAGACTCAAACAAGCTCTTGGCATAAAACAACAATCAATATTCTCACCGGTATATTACATCTTGAACAATGCTTAACGTATTTAGAATCAGCGTGCCAAGAACTGGCTTACAGTTATGAGATACACCTATGAGGGTAATTGTGTAGTAGAAAATGAGAAAAAAAGTAATGTGGTCAGCTGTCAAAGATTATCATGAAAACCATGCAAGGGCTACGGATCACATGACAAAAATTTTGTTTTTGAATAGGTCATAATACAAGTACGTTAATGAATATTTATTTCGACGAGTCTTGATTTATTTGGACGAAGGGCGGGAACTCGCACTCGTCACCACCCTTCCTTTAAATGTGCCAAAATATATACAATAACTATTACTTGTACTGATATTACTGATAAATGGTTATACAGTTTTTCAAACATAACAGTTATGCATGTTTCAGAGCCAAAATATTGGTGCATGTTAAACGAATGCTGGACAACGTGTGGCTCAAAACGGCGGCAGTCTCCCATTAACATAAGGACAAGAAAGGCCAAGTCTCGCCACATTGAGGACTTTGTTCTAGAAAATGCTCACAAAAGAGTACCAGCCACGATCTTCAATAATGGTATTTTTTAGATGCATTATATTTACAGTATTTTGGAATACATGTATATATTGGTACACTTTCATTTTACTATGGTACACATTCTATCGAAAACCATTTAAAAGGCAAACAATTATTTCAATTATATTTTTCAGATTATTTTCTTATTCACACACACACACACACACACACACACACACACACACACACACACACACACAATTTATGGCGCAATGTACTCATAAAATATTATTTTCAGTTAAGTCGACATCACTTCTGCATCATTGTTTAAAAATATGTGTTTTGTTTATTTGTTGTACGCCTCTTTAAACATAATTGGACGTAACCAACTGTTGAAGAACAAAAAAAAAAAAAAAAAAAAAAAAAAGCAAAGCGAGTTCTTTATCGTGCCAACGTCAGTCGCGACCTCGAGGTCTCATTCATTGAGATCTCGCCAAAAAGATGCCTCTCACTTCTAAATGCCCATCTTTTGGCGAAGTAACGGTCAGGTCCTAGTTTTACATCTTCTACATTATTTAACGTCGCACTCGAGAACCCTTGACTTATATAACCGATGAAGGATTGCAAAATTTAAGACTATTCTCTACGCCCACGGCCTTTATTGATTGTTTTACGTCCCGTTGAGACTTTTTCACTCATATTGAGACGTCACCAGCTGTAGGTGAAGTACCACAAATTTAGACCTATGCCCAGCGCTCAGGGCCGTAGCAGTGAGGACTCTTTAACGTGTCAACGCCCACCGTGACACGGGGCCTCCGTTTTAAGGTCATATCCGAAAGATCCTCACTTCTAAATGCCGAGTGTCTGGCGAAGGAGCAATCACTACCTATTTTTACGTCTTAGGTTTGACTCGGACATGGCATGAATGGGGCTCGAACTCACGACCTCCCGGTTACAAAGAGAACGCTCTAACCATCACGCCCTTTAAGCGTGGAGGGATGGTTGTTGAACGCAGCCATGGGAGGTCCCCATCTAGAACCCACAAGTTCCCTGTCACGAAACAAACAAAATAAGTGTAATGACCAAGTTTCAAATTCTGAAGATATTTGGGATTGATTCAAATGTTCTAAAGGTTTTACTTTGGTTGATATACTTAGACAAATAAAACACCTATACTTAGAAACATCTATTTTGATTGACACGAAATTTTGTATGAGAATTTAGTATTTTGGCAATATTAAAAAACCTGATATCTACCCCTTGTTCTACTTTCAATTTTGAGACAAGACTTTGTAACTATTGTGCAATTTGAAAATCTAACAATATCCCTAGTATGATTTGTTGAACTCTCAGATTCTGCATATTTTTGGTATTTTAAATGTAAAAGTCATTAGTTATTTTTAATTTAGTAGCATTAAACTGTTTGTATCGTTAGAATATTGTTAAAAGTCATGATATATATGAATGTGATGTAATGATTCATCTGAATCCTTAGACTGTGTTGACACAAGAAGAAAAAACTTATGTATGCAATTTTAACCTCCAATAACCAAGTTTAACTCACCGTAGGCCAAACATAACAAAAACTATGACCCCAACTTTTCATTTTAATTTCATAAATACGCTTCCATGCATATGTACACAAGGGGCCTCCGTGGCCGAGTGGTTAGAGCATCGGGCTAAAAAATCACAAAGCCTCTGTCGGCGCGTGTTCGAATCTCGGCCGCGGCGTTATGTGAGCAAGTTTGCGAGTTTACTTGCGGAAGGTCGGTGGTCTCTTCCCAGGTACATTGTATCTGGGTTCTCTCCTCCACCAACAAAAACTAGACGCCACCAGATAACTGAAAAATTGTTGAGTGTGGCGGAAAGCAATAAATAATAATCAATCATATGTACACATATGAAATATGTTTTTGAAAAAATGACAATACTGGAAAATTCAGGTGTGAACCTCTTTAATGGGAATTTTATGAAAATGTGATTAGAATAAAGTATTGAGTAGAATCATAATAGTGTGTGATTTTGTTTGAAGTACAGATAAAGCGAATGTGCACAATACTGCATCATGCTTTACATACTATATGTATCCATAGGGATTGACTACGGACCTCAATTAATTTTTATCGTTAAGTCTGCAATTAGGTTAGTCGTAATTTACATCATTCAGTTATGACGCATTTTTCCACTGAAAAATATGTCATGCTTCAAATGTTAAGTAATGTCAAAAACTGTTTGGCTTGTTATGTTTCATTAAATTATATTCTTGTTTGTCTTGAAGGACATGCGCCTAATTTCAATGTCGTTATGAAGGATTATAACATTATTCTGACCAATGTCCCAGGAAGGCCCTCTAACAAAAAATACATCTTCGCGCAGCTTCATCTACATCTAGGTCGGAAGAGGGGGAAGGGTTCGGAGCATTCCATAGACGGAAAGTTTTATCCCATGGAGGTAAGACAAAATGAATTGAAAGTTTTGAAACTGAGATCAAGAAATACAAGTAAATGATAGATACACCAATCGAGAAAAAAGATTTCGCTATCAACCTACTCCATCATTGAAAAGCCATTGTCCTCCTTTGAGGGGGGGATATGTCCTCATTTGAGGGGTTGTCATTGTTAATCATTGTATTAAAAATACGTTTACCTGGTTGAATGCTATAAATTTTTGCAGTCCATGACAAAAGCCTTAATAGTTTTATACACTAAATATAATTATATTTACACCTTGTAATATTTATGTATTGTACGTTTTGAATAGCAATGTACAGACAGATGTATTTTTTCAGGCTCATATGGTATTTTACGACAGTAAATTTTACAACATTGCTGAGGCTAAAAGTGCCAAGGATGGCTTGGTGGTTATCGGGGTGATGTTAAAGGTAGACATTGTTCTTTCTTTCGAACTGAATTTATAGAAAGTTTCAAAGAAGAGCTAAAATGGGTCGTTAATTCTAAATTGAGTAATTTGATATAAATAAACAGGTCAAAAAGAAGTATAGGGACGAAAAGGATGAAGACGTTGACGACGAGAGAGAAAGGGAGAAGAGAAAGGTGTGCATATTGTCGAATTTTTTTTTAAATGATTTAAAATTTGGAAATAGTCTTGAATCGCTTCTAAAATAGACAATGTAAAATACAATACCAAATTCTGAATATTGAGATCTTAAGCATCAATATATCATCTAAATGTCTTTTTTATGTTTTGTACAAACATAAGCTGAAAAGGATCTGTAGATATAAATTCTTCAGATATTTCATGAAAAAATGCTACAAAGGGGTAACGCACAGCGCTTTATCTTACTTATAAATCTAGTATATGAATTGGATACGACCTAGTGTATATATTAAATCTGTACAGTTCCTTTCACTTGAGTAATTTGAAACGGTAAGAATATTGGTTATAAATTCTTGATTAAGTTTACTCTATACAGTGCGGGCGTTGCAGAGTGAGATTTGCCAGAAAACTTAGCTTCATAATGGAGACATATTACAAAAAGGTCAGAGAACATAAGCCCTCGTGTTCCCCTGAGCCACAACAGACTGTTCCCAAGGGTAATTACATGCCTAATAAAGGAATTAAATGGTGAAGCATTTAAGATTGAAAAGGGGATAGTTGTTTCCTTTAGGCTAGTGATAAACTATCAATTGTTGTCCTTGGCTTCTGTAAATAATACACTGTGTATTTAGTTGATTAAGGATATGAGCGTCTTCAATAATATAAAACAGCATGAATTCTTCATAATTACGTCATTTACCTAAATACTTGTAGACTTGGTATGTGGAAAAGCACCAAGTGACGAAACTATCATAAAGAAATGCATTAAGAAGGGTAACAAAAACAGTGACGCCATCAGTGTAAGTGGTGGGATCTCCCCTGAAGATGTCCTCCCGTATGACAAGAGATTCTACACATATCCGGGATCTTTAACTACGCCCCCATGTTACGAAACAGTTCAATGGTTAGTTTTGAAATGCCCAATCATAGTGTCTCGCAAAGTAAGTGATACCAAAATTTCTCAATCCTATTTATGCATTAATGAAACCCGACAGCTAAAATTGGGATGAAATTAAACGATTTTTAATAAGCTTATGAAACATATTTTATCTTCAGGCATTTGAGGCATTGCGAAATGTGGAAGACTCCCACAAACATCCACTCTCTACTCTGGGGGTTAGGAGACCAATACAGGTAATGCTAATCTACAGCCCTTCACTAATTCAAAAGTACTATAAAAGTCATATCTACATCCCCAATAGTTGAACACCTCACGATACACCATGAACCTGTAGTTTACCGCGCACCTTAACTCTACACATTCGTATAATACTAAAATAGAGGTATGTATATATAAAATGTATTTCATTTCTGTTTTCAGAGAAATAGACAACAATTGCTGTTTAAAAACTTTTGAAGACGTGGTAAACCGTATGTAAATAATTGATTACACCAACGCAGAGAAAACTCTTGTACATTCCGTGATTAATAAAATAGTACCAGCTCATCAATATGTTTGTAATTATGATACTCAACATACTGTAATTATACATTAATATCTCCCACAGAATGGGGAAGTTACAATTCAATATCAGATGGATAAACCAGATGCTACAATAGATATAGCTCTGGTATAGGGAAGACACATTTGTTTGTTTGTTTGTTTATAGCCGCCTGAGCAATTTTTCAGCTATCCGGCGGGAGGGAAGACACAAGTTCAATACAAGATTGAATGTATCATGTTAAAGATAACATCGCCTTATGATAGGGAAGATACAAGCTCAATACAAGATTAAATATATAAAGTTGCAGGAGGTATCGCCCTGGAATAGGAAAGACACAAGGTCAATGCCAAATTTGATAAATGATATGTCAGAGAACATAATGCTCTAAAGTGTTCATGTCAAAGTTCAATATCGGATAGGATAAAGCATGTTGCACGACACATCTCAAAAGAATAAGGTTGGTTGCAGTTGTGACGTCTCCATATGAATAAAACATTCTCGAGCGTCCCGCATTACACAATCAATCAATCAACCAACAACACCTGATACCGGAAAGTGTCGGATTGACAAAGAGGGTGTTGACAAATGGAACGTGTCGTAATTTGCTCCTCAGAAAAATATTGACCAACTCGCCAAAGATAAGAAACCTGTGCTGTAGATTTAGGACTAGCCATTTTTTTTAAAGATATTCTACTAATGCAAAACGTTTCCGTTTATACTGCGGCAGGGACATGTTCTCCCGCAAATTTGACAATCTAATTGTTCATGTTGCAATAAGTCGAGGGCTCTTCCTACAATTTGCCCACGATTCCAAAATATGTCAGTTGCAGCTATGTCGTAACCAGGTCGCTAGCTCGGTGTAACTAGGTCTTTAAGTGCACAACGTGATAAACGTTCAAATGTTAAATCATCACGAGCCCTACATTCAGGTTTGGATGAATCAGCATCCAAATTCATGTTCTATCTGCCTTCACCAGCTACGACAAAGTCCTTTAATCGGCGGATAAAAGAATGTTCCATAACACATAGTTTTCATCACATTGAGGTACCATTGAAAAGGTTTGTAGATAGATCCTCGCTGACCATGGGGCAATTACACGGAAAGTTACAAACAAAATTTGACGTCTTAAATTTCCTTTGAGATGTTGCAGTTGTGACGTTTGAAAAGTTTGTTTACAAATGGAGATTGGTTACTATCAGTGACGTAATATTGATGCACGCGCTAATTGACCACAGGAATTATCGGTTAACCATAATAGACCCTAAATAACTAATTAACATGTCTTTAAATATTATATCACAAATCACATAGATACAATTATTTGTAATAATGACATATAATGAACAAGATGATATGAACATTATGTAATAATACTATCCATAAATAAATCCATAGATCCTGATTCAATAAGTCATATGATGCTAAAATCTACTTCATATTGTATTACAAACCGCTGTAGTGTCTTTTATTTAGCAAGTCGATGTTTAAATAATTGGAAAATAGCTCATGTTTTAACCACTGCTAGATACAGATGGCTCCTCTGTAGCAAACAATTATCAAAAAAGTATCACTTCTGAGCCAAATTAGCAAAATTATGGAAACAATTTACTAACAAATGTATAGATACCGTCAACATAAGCAACAATCTTCGTCATAAAAACCCCCGTGGGGATCCAGGTTGTTAGAATAGATCCTCAGTACCCCTTGCTTGTCATAAGAGGCGACTAATTGGGGCGGTCCTTCGTAGGAGACCGCAAAAACCGAGGTCCCGTGTCACAGCAGGTGTGGCACGTAAAAGATCCCTCCCTGCTCAAAGGCCATAAGCGCCGAGTATAGGCCTAAATTTGCAGCCCTTCGCCAGCAATGGTGACGTCTCCATATGAGTGGAAGTTTCTCGAGAGGGACGTTAAACAATATTTAATCAATCAATCAATCGTCATAAAAACACTTAGTCATAATTTCCTACAAATGTACTTCTACTACTGCATCCAAATAAATTTGACAGTGTCTAGATGTTGAATATCGTATGTAAATTCCACCTGTTTTTGTTTTTCGTCTTTTTTCTTCAACTATAATCCAACTGGATATGTCAGTACTGGTGATGTTGATATAGTTGTATATGTGGACCTGAAATCACTTATTATAATAGGTCCTAAATAAATAGAACCCCGGCCTTTCAATTGGCGACAGAACTTCATCTCTCTTATGGATTTTGTTGAAGATTATGCCAGACGAATGGAGGGAAATATGAAAAAGACTTTGACACTTTGTCAGAAAGGATAAAAAGTTTAAGAAGAATATTAAAATAACGTATTTGACGCATCAAATCAAAAATGCGTACCATCTATCCTTTTGTGTTTAATAAAATAGAAGTGATAAAAGAATTCAGTTACATGAGGCGTATGTTTTGGTTCCAGCTGACAAAGCTTGTGACAACATTGTATTTGTTTGTAAGGCTCATTACTACAACTGTATTTTAAACGAACTTGGCATTAATTCCACATTTGGTAATATTACTTATACTCTAACTACCCTTTTAAAAGATGAAATTCTTCAAAACCATACTTTGGTTTTGAAAAGATATTTAATATCCCATTTAATTTGACGAATGAATATGAATTACCGTACTTATATTGGGTTCCTAAACTTCATAAAAACCTTTACAAACATAGACATAACATATTGTGCCACAACATATGCCAGAAGTGGTGTAAAGCATGAGTGAATTCTAAAAGTAATTAAAGAACTTTTAGTAAATTTGAAATCAAAAAACTTTTCGTAAGTTCACAACATCAAAACAACATTTTACACGACCATTCCTCACGATAAATGAAGGACTAGACTTTTTGACATCACAGACAGTTGCTTCTTCAACAAAAATTTCAAAAAGGAAATATCCATATCTAGTGATCAGTCATTCAAAGTATTACATTGTTAAACACCACTCTGATTCTACACAAAGAAGTTGATATTACAAATATGCTGGTTTTTCTCATTGACAACATATTCGAAGTCTTTTGTGATAAGGTCTTCCAACACTTTGTTGGAATTCCCATGAAATTTATTGGTTTTTTTTATTCTTATCAGTCAGAATTTATTCAAAAACTTCTACATGAGAAGAAATAAATCTCTTGTTGCAACTTTCAACTCGACATTTAAATATATCGACGACATTTTATCTATTCATAATGATCATTTTCATTCATATGTCGATTCGGTATATCCCAGTGAACTCAAAATAAAAGACACTATAGGTTCTTCCACGTCTTCTTTGTATTTAGGTATTTTATTGAACATAGATGTTAATGACAAACTAACGGCTCAACTTTATGACAAACGAGGTGACTTCAGCATCTCCATCATCAACTTTCCATAACTATGTACAATAGTCCATTATCACCTGCATATGCTATTTATGCTTCTCAGCTGATTCAATAACTTGTTCTGCGATGATCAGGTTTTAAATTGAGGCAGGCTACTGACAAACAAGTTAATGTTATAGGGGTTTCAAAAGTCTAGTTTAAATTCAACAGTTTGCAAATTCTATGGTCGTAATGTAGTTCTAATTTTGCAATACATCCTTTCATTGGATTAAATACTATCTGACAGTTCATAACAATTGGTAGACCGTTTTTGACACTCTGATTCCATTCCATGGGTTATAAAGGGTCTCAGTAACCCTTACTTGTCGTAAGGGGCGAATGATTAGGGTGGTTCTTCGGATCAGACCGCAAAAACCGAGGCCTCGTTTAACAGGAGGTGTGGCACCATAAAGAGGTTTCTCTGCTAAGGCCGTAAGCCCCGAGCAAAGGTCTAAATTTTGAAGCCTCACCGGCAATGGTGACATCTTTATATGAATGAAAAATTATCGAGCGGGCGTTAAATAATAAACAACAATATACAACCAGCACAATGATTTTAACTACTGATTACACCGTTTACCTGTTCAGGATATAGGGCTCACAGCGGTTGTGATAGGTCGACAAAGTTGCTTATTCCTCTTTGGAACTTGATCTCATCTCTGGTATGTTCAGGGGTTCGTGCTTTCCCAACTCTTAACCTTGTATTCCACGAGATTAGCACGTTATTGTTGTATTCACCTGTTCATATTCAAACATCTTTAGACACAGTGGTAGAGTGTTAACTTCGTTACTCGGATTTCGTGAGTTCGAGTCTCGTAAGACATAAACGTTCGTAGTTGTTCATTCGCCAAACACTTGATATTTAGCGAGAGTCAAGGATATGACTCTAAAAACTGAGGTCCCCTGTCGCGGCAGGTGTTGGCATGTTAAAGAGCCCTCACTGCTACAACCTGAGCTCTAAGCTCCAAATATGTTGTACTTCTTCTAGAGTTGGTGATGTCTCAATATGAGAGAAAATTTCTCAAAGAGACATAAAGCTACGAAACACAAACATACGAAAACAAACAAATTATTATAAACATACTTATGTTTATTTTCATCAAAATAACGTATTTTACAAGTTCAAGCATTATCATTTTGCTTTGTTATGAAGCAATTGTGTATCATGATGTTTTGTGGTATGTCCAAATTCTTCAGAAGGGTTGTGGCACAAATGATCAATTTTAAATATACAAACGCATTATAATTGTGACATTTTAACTGGTTTGAAAGTTACTTATGTAACAAACAGAGGACAGAGAGTTTTGTATAAAGATATATTATCATTTACAAGAATCATACGTGGTGGTGTATCACAGGGAACAGTTCTTGGTCATTTGCATTTTTGACTACTGTAAATGATTTAGCAGATTGATTGTTTGTTGTTTTCCGCCACACTCAACAACTTTTCAGTTATCTGGCGGTGTCCAGTTTTTATTGGTGGAAGAGAGAACCCAGATATAATGTACCCGGGAAGAGACCATCGACCTTCCGAAAGTAAAATGGCAAATTTTCTCGCATGCATCGGCGCGAGGGAGAATTGAATCCGCGCCGACTAAAGGTGAGAGGCCTTGTGATTTTGAACGCGATGCTCTAAGCCACGGAAGCTCTCGATTTGGCAGAAGAGGTAGATTTGTTCGCAGATGACCATTTATTACAACGTTCATCATACAATATCGCTATTTTGAACCAAGACTTAAATATATATTAACTTCATCCAAAAGACTCCAGAAATTCAACTCTTCCAAAAACTAAAGCTATAAGATCACACTATTTTATCTAAACTTCAATTTCAGCTATTTAAAATTTTAGAATTACAATTCGTAACGTCTCAGTAGCATTTTAGTCACGATATTACTTGGTCTGAATGCATTAACTGTGTAGTTAAAAGACTTAAATATGGTCTGAATACATTAGTAATATGAAGTGGAGCCTTGTTAATTTGGGCACTTTGGTTCCTAGCAAAATTGTCCACATAACGGAATCGCATTCATGTAAGTAATCAACATTCTTACTTCGCTGATAAAGCCGCCCGCGTGGCGCAAAGATCTGATGATCCTTGAGTCGGGGGTTCGAATCCCACTGTGGGTGCCGGTCTTTCGGATGAGACCGTATAAACTGAGGTCCCGTGCCGCAGTAGGTGTGGCACGATAAAGATCCCTCCCTGCTCAAAGGCCCTGAGTGCCGAGCATAGGCCTAAATTTGCAGCCCTGTCACCGGTAATGGTGACAGCCGCCGGATAGCTGAAAAATTGCTCAGGCGGCTATAAAACAAACAAACAAACAAACAAATACTTCGCTGATATGTAATATGAAATAAACATTAACAATTTACTTCATTAAATAAATCATAGTAACGTTAAAAATTGAAATATCCTTGTAGATACTTGCATATGCACTTTATACATTTAATCAGGGCTATTTAAAATGAACAAGCGAAGATAACTAAAATAATCAATTTCGTAAATCCCACAAAGAATACAAAATTAAGAGAAGGGCAAACACAGACAAGTGGAAACAGCAGAGGTGCTTAGGAGAAAGCACTCTATGTTGACCGGTCACACCCGACGTGAACCCTATATATTGATCAGGTAAACGGAGTAATCCATAGTCAAAATGAGTATGTAACAATTGGGATGAAACACATCAGACATCATTCAAAGGCAAGTTGTATTTGCAAAATGCTGACTTTAACCATGTGTTTCCAAAGGTGGTTAGTTTTACTATGGGTACGCGCGGAAGTGGGTAACCATATATTGAGAATTTCGCTGTGCTTTACTATCATTTTTTCTTCACTTGGGGCAATTATGTTTATTAAAAAATCAATTGTATGCCTCTGTGCATTAAAAGGTATTTCGAATGCAGTGTGTATATTTTACGTGAAATGATTATATCACATTTATATTTTGAATGACTATGTAGCATGTAACAGCATGGTGAAAATGCCATCATCGTAGAAAGCATGTTTTAAAAGATTCTTAGATGATCCAGTAATAACCCAACATGTTCGTCTGATCAATTAAGAGGTTGCGATTAAAATCAGAGTGACTAAGTGCTCTATTTATAAGTTTCATTCTGTTCATTAGATGTTTTCCTTGTAAAAATCACCAGTTGTAAATTACTTACCTTATCCACCGAAGTAAAGTTTTTTAATTTAATATTTTATGGTGGTGTGCCATAAGGAAGGCCACTACTTCCCCACTCTTTCGTTTATTGACAATAAATGCGATTTAGAGAAATAAACTTAAGAATATTTATTGAAGATCCAACTTATGATTATCCTGATAAAAAAACAGGAATATAACATTTATCATCAATCAATATTCACATAGTTAAAAATGGTGGCAGTGTTGTTCATATTTGGTTAGCAATGTTCTTGATTAAAATTCGAGTAAGAACTAGAAAATTAACAAGGTCAGCAATAGTCCCGCTGAGGGCTATCAAAGGAAAGTGACATCTGTATTCGATACGGTAATCTTTAGGTCTGAAAACATGAAACAAAAACGCTGAAGAATTTCTTTAGATACATAAATCTATCGCGTGCGTCTTTACATACATAGCTGGAGGAGCGGTTTCCCTTATACCATATATGCGCTACAAAATTTTATAAGCAAATATCAAAATACTTTCGTAAACATATGGGCTTTTCCGTCAACGAGCGCGCCATTTTGGAATTTTCACCAAAAGTTCAGTAACATAAATGAATAGGGCACAGTAATTTGAATTTTATTTTGTGACTTTGTTTATTAGACGGCACAATTCACTGATATTGTTCACAATTGGTTTTTTTTTAATGCATTCAGTACATGTCATACGAAACATTTTCGTAACAATGATAAAAATTTCAAAGATAATAAATTTAAAAATATACCAGACACCTAAGGAAGGAACAGATAAATGGCTAGATGAATACATTAGATAAGTCAAAGAAGATGTTATTAGTGGTTTAAGTAGAAATTTTACCTGCAGACAAGGGATCTTGGATCGTGGTTATTGATAAATACGCTGATGAAGCAGAAAATGAAATGCTTTACAACGCATCTTACAGTGAAGTAAGGTACGACAAAAGCAAAGAAATTACCAACAAATTAAAAAAAAGGTTCATGAAATGCATAAAAAAGATCCATTTTGTCTGAATTAAGATATCTGCTACCCACCAAACTGACATCAGGAAAACTCCCAGCTAACCCAAAATACAGAGAGAGAGAGAGAGAGAGAGAGAGAGAGAGAGAGAGAGAGAGAGAACCAATCCGCATAGGATTATAGTAAATGACCGACAAAAAAAACCTTTCAAGTGTAAAGCCACCATTACCAGATTTCTCTGCACCATTATGTGTGGACGTGAAAGCACTATCAAGTATACCGAGGAAAGAAGTTCGCGATTTCACAAGAACGTCATAAAAAGAAGTAGACATGGAAAGTACATTTAAAATGTTGGATGCTGCTCTTGACAATAATAATTTTAGTTTCATTAACAAACATAACAATATACAATTATGGATTGTTTTGGAGGGAGATAATTTGTGATGTCTCCCGACGAACAGTCCACCATAATAGGTTTATTATCCTGAAGAATCTGAAGAAACAGAGAAATTAAATCCATTGAATTTAATAAATCTCATCACTTTATTCAAAACAAAAAGAATAATAGAATCATAACACTTTACGTAAATCAACAGTGCCAATTTACTTCTGTCTTTTGAATTTCACTGTCTCTGTTTTGTGCAAACCGTTTGTTTATTTCGCTTCCTTGACTCCGACACCATCCTTCAGCAGTATACTTCTAAAAACAGACGGCTCTGACGTCACGCTTACGTAACGTCAAATGCGTTGTATTGTGACTTCATGTAAACAGAGTTATCTCGCTTTAGCCGTAACTAAAAGGGAGACAACATTGTTGTCACCCGCACGAATTGTCTCTCCTCATGTGACCAGCCCTTGACCAATGGACTGTATCATTCTGAAGGATAATAATCTTCGTTACACAGGCATACTTTTAATTCATGAAGTACGTCACACCAGAATATAACAGTGACGCTTCACGCTGGCAACACGATTACTTTGTTTCGTCTTTTTTCTATAATTTAGTTTTCGACATTATTAACCAAATAACCACATTTTCTCAAATCATTCAAACACCAAAATTGATTTCCTTGATGTAACAATATACACTATTAACAATGTATATGTATTGAACTGTGCTTTTTTTGCAGATAAAAAAAAACTTTTAAATAAAAACATGCCACATTTTAATGATACATTATTCTGTATACTATAAATCAATTGTAGAAACAAATATTGATAAAATATTATGGATTTCTCATGTTAAAACTCTCAGAGACTTATATTGTGCATGTATTATGAGACATTCCAATGATGATGTCACTGATCTCTGCAACATGAACCAGATCAGATGGCATGATGCTAAAAAAAACCGAGATGTGTTTGTAAAATCACTGATGCCCCTGTATGACAGCAAAGTAATTATGGTAATCAAAGGGCTTATCACAAGGAATACACATGTGCAATCAGAAAGCCCTATCACTTATCATTCAAAATTATGACCAAGATTAAAGTTTTTCAAAATATGTCAAACCCCAGGTAAAGGTCATGAGGTCAAAAATGTTGGTACAAAAAAAAAGGGTAGACATCAACAAGGATAAACATGTGAAATATGAAAGCCCTATCACTAAACATAAAAAAGTTATGGCCTAGGTTAAAGGTTTTCAAAAGTAGGTCCAACTTCAAGGTCAAGCGGTCAAAATTTTCTTATCAAAGAAAAGGTCTTGTCAATAGGAATACACATTAGAAATATAAAAGTCCTATTCCTAACCATTCAACAGTTTTGGTCAAACTCCGAGGTGAAGGTCACAAGGTCAAACATTTTAGTCCCCAAAGAAAGGTCTTGTCACAAGGAATACACATGCCATATGAAAGTCCTACAACTAACCATTCAAAAAGTTATGGCGAAGGTTAAAGGTTTTGCGGGCAAACAGACCAAAAACTACTATATGTCTCTGAATCTCCGTATACTTCTATAATGAAATCTGTCTAACCTGACATGCTGTAGGAGATCAATTTGTGTCAGAATCAACAGGATGTTGGAAGTTCACAGTGCAGAAATCATGAAAAAAATTGTTGGGAATTAATACAAGGCTGGAATTTTCAGCAAAAATGGAATATACAAATATTGCATTGGACAGATTCAACTGTATTATAATGTCACAAAATACTCACAATTAAGTAAAAGCAATTTAATATGATATACCATAAAATGTAAATTGGAATACCTTGCAAAATCTTGCATGATGATAGAAATTCTTAGACCATAATGAACTATGAATTTTATCTTAAAATCACAAGTAATCTGAATATAAACTGTCATGTACAAAATTTAACTCATAACTGAAACATCTTGAAACACACATCAAAAATATCTAATTAATTTCCTATCCCTCAATATCAACTAAGTATTGGTTGTTTTTGTTTTTGTTTTTTTTTAATCCATCTACATTTTGTATTATTAGGACATGTATATAAATGTGCAAGAAGTTTGTATAATGAAAAAATAAAACAATCAAACAAAAAACAAACACAATTGAATATTTTGAAAAATTGTACCACAATATCACTTTTCTAAATAGAAAACAAGAGGCCCATGGTTTACAACACTCACCTTGCTCATGTGTAAATACATTGATAATTTGAAACTTAACACTTATTGTGATCCCATCTCTTACTGTGTGAACAAAATTGAATTTGTATTACATGAGCATGCTTAAATATCAATTCTACAAATCATGATCCTGAATTGAGAAGATTGAACATCAATTTGACACATTCTATCCTTCTGGGGAAAAAAAGATTTGTAAAGAATATTACTGTGTAAAATATTTCACCTCTACTGTGGACTGGGTGTGTGTGTGGATCATACATATTGGTTGAACAAACTATTTTTAAGATTACTGGTATTTTACATATTTTTACAAATCGCTATTATTTAAGACTAACTCTTTGTAAATATACACACTTTAAAATTAACTGAGGGATTCTAAATCATTTCAAAGTGGTTTTGTTTTTTTCATTCTATCTATCCACTTGTATGCACTTTTCTCGCTTTGGTCACCCATAATTTTTGGACAAATGGTTCAGAAAAACCAAGTTGAACGTAAGAAAATTAATATTAACAACAAAAATGACAAATGACAGAGACATTTATTTTATCAGAAAGGCAATTATCAAAAATGCCAACATTTCACAACTAACAAACTTTGGTCTGTATCACAACATACTTTGTTTGAACAATGTAGACTGATATTACATAATTTCAGCATACTCAAATTCTAGTACTTTAATTACATGAATTCAATACACTTTCATAGCACAAATTTTACAGGACTTCTGTAGGGTGTATACTTAAAAAGATATGTACAGTATCATATTCAGCAAATTTAAGCTGAACCAACATATACAAAACTTTCTACTACAGACAACAAAAAAGAAAATAAATAAAAAAACAGTAAAGGGACCTAACTCTTGCACAACACGTAACAGTACTGTGTAAATTTTCTTAAAGGGGCATAGACATGATTTTCAGTTGATTGAAATCGACAGATTTTTCTTATAGCAATAAAGATCTTTTGTAAGTAAGTGGAATAAAAATATTTTTACCAAGGATATACTTTGTATTTACATAAAATCTGCCTCCCAAAATCATGTTTGTCAAAATGCTTGTCATAGCCAAGAAACCACACATGGGGGCAAGAACACCATTATTTTAAAAAAAAGGTATGTCAAAAACATTCAACATTTAGACATACATTAATGATAAATCAATTTAGGGAGAAGCACAAATAAGAAAGAACAGAATTTTTCATGGTAAATTTTTTTCCCCCATGAAGCCGTCAACTGATATTCAAGTTACACGACACACACATATATATATATATATATAACAAACAGGGCTTGTGTCTTATTTTGAAAATGTAAAGTTTAAATGTCTCAAATGCATCTTTGTGTCAGTTTTTGAAATTTAGGTTTGTTGCTATGTTTCACATGAATCAAATACTATCATATTATTAATTAAATATTTTAATAATTTTTTTTTTAACAAAGCCCCTTTAAATATTTTGCTTGTTGATTCTGAATGTTCCCAATTCTTGCTGATTTGAACTAGAAAGGGTATTGATAATCATATCCTATTTCAATGCTAATTTTTCCACCTCAGATCTTTGAATGGTGCTGATGAAAATAGCATTCACAACCTGAGAGTAGACAAGTGTTCATTTTACATAGCATCAGTTTTTTACTATGAAAATGATTAACAAACATTTTAGTTTGTCAAGATCCAATTTGAAATCATGTTTTGTGTTTTATGTAAACATTACAAACCCAGCATTGTCTAAATGCTAGTGAATGCTGTAAAGCTAACACAAATTTTAGTTTCCCCTCAATACTTACAGTACTTATATAAATGCTAATTCATGACAAATCTCCCACTATTACCAAATGACTTAGTGTTGAGGACTGACAATGAGGACTAAATATTTTGCAGGCAAATTTTCCTTTAAAACATTCTAAAAAATACTGTAAATTAATCAAAAGATTCTCTTTTTCTAGCAGCGGGATATGTATGGGTAATTACTGATCTTTCTGTACATCGTTTAACAGTTCTGTGGTATCTGATGCATCATTAGAGTCATCGTTTGGATGACAAGCTTCTGTGACATGCTGACGTTGTGTTGAGGACTCTGCAGATGGTTCATCCTGAGATGATTGAGGCAAAGAATCATTGGAATGAGAAGAAAGACATGGTGTTTCTGTCAGATGTTTTGTGACACCCAGGAGTGAACTGGTCTCTGAATCATTAGCATCCTCATCAACATCTTCATTGATATCTGGCTTGCTTTCCTCTGATCTATCCAATGATGGCGACATGTTACTAACTACACCAGAGGAAAATGAATTTTCATTTCTGCCCATCTGGGGAGCATGATTAGCACCAAAAGAAGTCAAGTCCCCATTTTCTTGTGACAAATAAATGTCATCTGCTGTGGCTAGTTCCTTTCTCTCAGCCAGGACTGGGCGCTCTTCCAGTGGTATACTGTTATAAGTAGATTTGGCAATATCCAACAGTTTCTGAGCCTCTCCTTTTCCAGTCTGTTGAACCATTCTACACAAATACCCATCTGTGTCTTGAAGGAGAACATACGGGTGATTATACTCCATCATCTGACCTTCATCAAGAACCTGATAAAAAAAAAAAATCACAGGTTATAAACCAGTGGTTCAATTTCAGATTTTAAAATAAAAAGCTTCAACAGGCAAAAATACCTTCCTAAAACAAAAACCTTTTTTTTCAGCAAGTCATATTCCATATAGATACATATTACTTCAGTCAGCTAAAGGTTCTGCAACAACACTCTTATTCTGTGTTTATATATAAATATAATTATTATCATTACATTTTATTTACATCTCATATCATTTTATTTCGTTCATTTAATAGCTGTTATTACTGAGGTATATAATAGGAAGGGACATAAATTAAGCAAGGCTTTAACTTGTAGGAGTAATATAGTAATATTAATATATATATATATATATATATACACACACACACACCTGCACAATGTATCGGAGTAATATATATATATATATATACACGTTCAATGTATATTCTAAAGTCTAAATTAGCATAGATTGTATTGAAATCATTATTCATGTTGAAAAGATATTAATATATCTATTGTAATTCATGATTTCAAGTCTTTTAATTTATTAAAGGGATTGATTTTTGATTTTCTCTGCATTTGATTTTTCACTTTAAAATGATCACAATCTACTTTTTAATTTATTTAAAAGTCTCATAAAAAAGTAATAAGTTATACAATGTGACAGAAACGGACTATAGAGAGTTTATTATTTGTTGATTAAACATATACTGAAGTATGTTATTGGTTATCAATCTAACTGTATGATAAATATCACATTTCAAATATTCTTTAGGCAAAATGTGTCATAAAGTTACATTTGTGTTTGTTCAAAATCATGATGCTTTAAATTACAAAATTAACATTTTCACTACATTGTTTGTAAGCCTAACACAGAGTTAATGCTAAAATTTTGCCCATATTCTTGCACTAAGAGAGTCCAAATTTTGGTTGTCAACTTTAAGTGAGTTAATATTCTTAATATTTTACATCAAAAATTTAATTTTTTTTTTTCAAATGAAAATGTGAATCGGTCACTTTAACAATACTTTGAATATTAAAAATTACTCTAACAAGACTACTCACCATCACTTTATCGGAGTCCATGATGGTGTTCAGACGATGTGCTATGGTGATTACTGTGCAATGCTTGAACTTTTCACGTATTGTCTTCTGAATCAGACTATCTGTTCTGTAAAAACAAAATACAAGTCAAACGTCACTCTAGACACCTGCAGGGAACAATTTAACCTCAGTTACCTTGTTCTTAGTGACAAATAAATCCCATAAACTTTGAGCTATTCATTGCAGACTCACATGCAGTCAACAGAACATAACTGGACAAATTTTCTGTCTGCACTACATAAGAATTTGAGGAATTTCCCTCATATAGCCTTGTGTAAAACTTTTCACCAATATTGTGACAAGCAAATTTCATTAGAATCTGTAGACCCTGAAGTGTGGTACTACACCAAATTGACATTCTGTTTTCAACTAGAATCATTTTGTTCCCACAACAAATTGCTCCGTTCAAACCATTCAGAGTTCCATTTCCAGACCAAAGCATTCTGTACTCATCTGAAACTCATTCTTTTCCTCAAACTATTCATTCCTGCATGGTCACTCTGAACTCATTGATTCATTGTATATCAACGAGGTGCTCAGCCAGGGATGAAGAAGGCAAAATAAATTTGCTAATGAAAAGAACAAGAAGTTTGTGTAGTAGGTAATATTTTGTTATTTACTTGTTATAATCTTCAACTGTTGTGGTCATCAGGTGCGGGTGTGAATTGAGAAACTATGAGTTCCAAGAACAGCTTGTGGTAGTACAGACATGGTAGTCCATGCTTCAGGTAAAATAAGCTTCCTTAATAACCCTCCCTGTCTTACACTTATGAGCCATCAATTCAATTTCCAAGAAATAGTATGAGTTGTTTTTGTTTTTTTATAAGAATAGTATCTCTGCAAGAATTGTACTGGAAATAATTTCAAACTGCCGACATTTCTAAGTTTAAACAGTGACAATTTCATCAAAAAATCGACCTTAATTGACCCTATGAGAATTTGACATAAAAAATAAAATAGAAATATTTTATGTGAACTTACATTAAATCACATAATTATATGTAACTGTACATGATTTAATTTCCTTTTATCCCTCTTCATTCCACTTTAAAGTAGTAACATTTTTCAATAAATTATTTATCTGGGTAAAACTTCAACTTCCATCTCGCTTTCTTTTTATCTCAAAGCCTCTGTATATGTAAATAGTGCTAAAAGAGTCTGAAATGCTGAATTCTAAATCACAACTAAACTATTCATTCTCATCTAGGCCCAAAGCATTCTCAACCCAAAACATTCCTTCTCCATCTTCCAAGCATTCTGTTCTTGCCCAGACCTGTTCTGTTAAGCATTTGTTCCAATCAAAACAGTTCATTTACACACTGTTCAGTATTTGTTTACAGCTTTATTGGTATAGTAGTATGCTTCCGGTCTGTATATTAATGTTTTAGTCACCCTGTGGGCTTAGAAAAGACTCTCTCACAAAATATTTAAAAAGAAGTTGAGTAAAGTTGAATAAACTTGAATAAAGTTTAACAGGTACCAGTGCTTTTGGTGGCCAAATCTGAAATTTAACTTGGGCGTCCATTTAAGGATGAATTTTGCATTGCCAAAATGGCTGGCTTCCTTTTGAACCATATATAGTATATTTCTTACCCTTATAAATTTCATTGTCAAGCCAGTAGCTCGGTGTGTTAATGTGTAATGGCCAATCTGTAAAATGTGAGTTCAAATCTCCCAAAGATTCTAATTTTGTCTCAATGACTTTACTAAAACTGCATTTTTTTCGCAATATAAAGTAAATTTTTAAAAGTACTGATTTCAAAATATTGTACTTGTTGGCTCCAGATTCTACTCGTAACAGTTTTCTCTGGTATAATAAATATGTACCATCCTTAAATATCCATCCCCCTCCATTGCAAAGGGAAAGTTATTTCACACGTACCTGGGATCTACATTTGCTGTAGCTTCATCAATCATGAGGATCCGGGTCTGCCTAAGAATAGCCCTCGCCAGACAGATTAGTTGTCGCTGACCCACACTGAAGTTAGCCCCGTCTTCTGATACTTCCGCGTCTAGTTTTCCCGGAAGGTCATCAACAGCAGGTTTTAGCTGAACCTAACAGTAAATAATGCCGTGAAATATGTACTAAGCTTTTCATCTCTAAATATGGTGTATCCAAAAGCTACGAAATGTACTCAATAAAAATAAAATCATTTGATACTAGTTCTACATTATAGGACTTTCTATCACAGACAGTAAAGTCTGCTTGTACCTCCTCTAAAGCTTTCCATAGCTGTTCATCAGTGGACTCTTTAAAAGGGTCCAAGTTTTTCCTTAATGGCCCCGTAAAGAGAACAGGATCCTGTCAATATAAAAATACACAACTTATGATAATTAAATCTCACTTTTTGCTTGCCTCCCCTTTTCTCTTGTATTAGAAAGGAAACAAGAGTTCCCCTTAGCCACAATGCTTTCCTGAGTTACGTTGTTCACAAATATAAAGACACTTTTAAGAATAAAAAAGTTTGATTTGAACAAACAGAAATCTCCATCATATTAGACATCTTCTAATTTTCATTACTTTTCCAATTATCTCCCATTGGAAAAGAGCATAATCTTTCATTTGAACAAACATGGATCCTCTTTACTAAAGCTACTTTCTGCCCAGTTTCAATAAAATCAAATGAATGGTTCAAGAAAATACATGTGAAAAGTTTATTGACAACAAAAGACAGAAAAAATTTAATCAGAAAAGTTAGCTGAAGAACTGTAGCTCTCAGGGGAAAATTTGGTCAAATACCAGACTACAAGTCCACCAAATTTACAGAGCAACTTTTGTGCAAGATGCAGGTGTTTTACTTTGATCTACCCACTACTACTGTGTCCATATAATCGTTCAATCATGCATTAAAAAATATAATAGCTCCTCTTCATGTGAAATAATTTCTTGAAAGTTGAATATATTAATTCTGTTATCTTGAGAGAACTAGATCTAATACATAATATTCAAACAACTATGTTTTGAATTGAATAATGGAGTAATAGTTAACATTGCCACTGCTGTTCTCTATTAATACATACGGTTACGGAAATCATTGATTTTCCAACTGACTTGCATCCTACATGTAATATGGCTATGTACACAGATGAATTGAAATTGCAAGTAGATAAGTCTCCTTGTTATTGTAAGATGTTTCAATGTTTGCTGACTGCTCGCCGTAGTAATAGCTCTATGTTTTGAAAGGTATAAAAGAAAACAAACAAAACAAGATAAAAAGTAACCTAGGGAGTTGAGTCAGTCCAGCTGCCACACCTCAGTTGGAATGGGACAACTATGATAAATGGAGGAATGTATGTATGTGTAACAAAACTACCGTGGGGAAATATGCTAGGAATTTTTGAGATGAAAATGTAAAAAGACCTGGCCCAGAGACAGTTGAGCTATAATGTGTTTAAATGGGCAGATCTATAGTTCTTTAGTGATTCCAACTTTCTCCCCTAGAAAGCTGCAGTATCACAGATAAGCTCACTTGAGCCTCTGGTTCAGGTGAGCTAAATAATAAAGGCAAAAGTTCTACTCAGTGGAACATTCTTGACTGGTATACATTAGTTGTGTGACCTACTCTTTAATAGTCTTCAGATTTAATATACGTCATGTTTTCTTCTTTAATTACAAAGAGATGATAATTTATATAAAGTTTGCCAATAAAAATACGGCAGTGTACATTTTTTTTTTTTTTATCAAATGTTCCATTTGTAATGTCCTGTATCAATGGCCTGTTAAAGGTTACCTGAGGTATAATAGAGATTTTATTTCGGAGTTCATGAAGTCCTATCTTCTGTGTGTCTATGTCATCGATAATGATAGAACCCTCTATCTCCGCCATCCTAAACATTAAACTTATTAAAGAGCTTTTGCCAGCCCCAGTACGACCAACCAATCCAACCTGTGCAAAGTAAACAATAGGCATAAAAATGTTATTTAACAGTATATCAGTGAAATACTCGTGCTTTCATTTTAAGCAGGACAGAAAACCGACAATACTTTGGATATACACAGACTGGATAATGTTTATTTTTATGTAAAAAGTTCGATATACACAGACTGGATAATGTTTATTTTTATATAAAAAGTTATGTACCAATTATGAATTGTTAAGAACCCCAACCCATGTGCAACCACATATATCACAAAACTGAATGCCTGAAACAGCTTAGAAATGTTTCTTTCTCATTTATAATAAAACTGAATCCCTGAAACAGCTTACTTTACCTTTACAAAACATCAGTTTTAGTTTAATCCCTAAACAGCTTATTTTTTCTTTCTCATTTATCACAAAGTTTAATCCCTGAAACAGCTTACTTTTTCTTTCTCATTTATCACAAAGTTTAATCCATTAAACACCCAAGGTGAGTCTGGTCCGTATCTCAGCCTGGCATTACTGGCGACAATCTTCCCATACTGCGGCCATGAAGGAGGTGGGGGTGAATCAGACTCCAGATCTACCTCTGTGTCTAATTTAGAATACTCCAGCACTCTCTCAACTGATATCATCTACAAAGAATTCAAATCACTGATAAACCATGGTTACAGATTGTAACTATACAAATAAACTTAACAAAATCAGATGGTAAGCACAGAAACACTGGCTTTCCAGTGAATCATTGAAATCTGAAATACTAAAGGAATGACATATTGCATCTTTTTGTACACATTAGTAGTATAAATTTGTAAATAACCAGCAATTAATAAGTTAATTTTACTTGTAAAATACAATTTAATTGGTGCAATCTGCTTTATCAATATTGTTTATTATACAATGTATCCTCGTAAGTTGCCACTACATGCAAGTCACGCCATGTGATATCCTAACAATCACACCATGTGATATCCTATCAATCACGCTATGCAATATCCTAACAATCACACCATGCAATATCCTAACAATCACACCAATTTGTGATTTATAATGTACACACTTCCCTCACTTGCTTTATATCATATACATTCATAAAATTACCATAATTTCTCAAATAACATTTTGATTTTTTGTTTTATATTTAAAATTTTGAATCACAAGTAAAGATATGGATTAAAAAGGGTATTTTGCAAACTAGAAATTTCAAAACACATACACATTTTTACAGAGATCTCTTTAACAGGATTTAAACATTAAATATTGGTGTATAAATTTTTAATATTCTAAGGTTATTGTTTTTGTTTTTTCTGTATACATGAACTGTTCAACATCCAGCATCAAAAATATCAATGAAGATGAATAAAAGCCTAACGGAAATAGCTCAGAAATTCAACTCGCAACCTTCTGAATTGGAAAACCATAGGAATATAAGTTAGAAGCTCTCAGTTTTACCTCTGCAATTACACATTTCAAATTCAGTTTGTGTTTTGATTGTAGGATTACACGCAAATATATACTGATTATACACTATATGTCTTCAAAATTTTAACAAAAGTTTGACATCAATAAGAGATTTAATTTTTCAGTAAATTTGATGGTGAATTCCAAGTCTATTGGCATGAAATGAATTCAACCAATATGCAGATCAGTCGAAGGTTTGGGAGCACTCTCGCATAGCAGTAGACAGTAAAAGACATGGAGTGCTGGGCACCAACAATTTTGAGTTTTATAAATGTAATTCATTAAGTCCATAATGTGTTTTAAAATTACAAGGAATGAAAGTAATTTTGCTGTAAACATGAATTCATTATTAACATACTCACTGAAACCATGTTTAACTGTACATACATTACTCTAGTTATAGATTTACGAACAGTGTACACATCTTCATACGAGTAAAAACTTCCTGAGCAGGATGTTAAACAAACAAGCAGATTAAACATGGCAGTTCATGCCACATGAAGATGAACTGCTTTTGTACATTTACCTGGCTCTCTACTTCTGCACTTTGTCGGACAGCCCACTGGAACATGCCCATCAAAGTCATGGCGTAAGTCAACAGCAGACCCACTAAACCCGCATTTAAGTCTGAAGAATATCATTTTATCTTTCTTCGAATACGTACTAATACAGTACACACACATGGATAATGAAACGAAAGTTATATAATTTCAGAATTATTAACCTGTACTCAGTAATACATTTTACAGTATAATTAATCAACCAAGATACAATTTAATTATCATTTGTCAGATTACAATTTCCTTGACAGAAAAAAGTACTATACTAGTATTATTTCCTTTTGAAATTTCACATCTTTCTAGCATACCTTTAGCAAGGTAGACACAGGCAAAGGATACTGCGGTAACAAAAACAGCACACATCCAATCGAGTCGAATTGCCAACCAACGACTAGAGGAAAGGAAAAGGAACCAAGACTCTGTGTGCAGGTTCTGATGATTATCAAACTCTTCACAGAATCTCTCCTGAACTTGAAGGGCTCGGATTGTGTGAAGGCCCTGGATTGAAGCACTCAAATGTGAAAAAACTGGGCTCCGAGCTACAAAAGAAGATAAAAATTGTTTTTGGAGGCTATCGACACAGCCTTATAGTCCAAATTTTAAGCCATCTCCTGTCAAATTTACCTGGACTAAGATAAAAAAAAAAATGCTTGACAATCAAATATGAGACAATGGATCAGGCTCTGACTGACAGATTTAGCCTAGCACGTCAACTGGACAACCTACATCGGATATGTTTATAGCAATTAAAAATATATGTGTATACTACCCTTTCATCTATCACAAAAATAAGTTTGCAGTATTTTTCTTTACTTAATTACCTGAACAAAAGATTCAAACATAAGAAATAAATCCAGAGAAAATGTCATCAAAAATCACCATACAAATTAGTGGCGATTCAAGCTTATGATGGTTGGAATTAGGAATAAAAAAATATAAAGTTCCCATGGTTGCAGCACCTGCTCTACATGTAATTCCTTCTCAAGCATCATTTACATAAAGCCCCAATTGCCTCTGTCAATCATGTTGACAAGAACAACAGTTCTGGTGGCCCGATAAACCAAATAGTCCAGTCAATTTAAATTTTGCTTGCAACTAATTGCATAAGAAATGTTTTTTTTGTAAACTACTCTTCAGTATATGTAAAACAACATATAAAAATTCTAATTTAATCTAATGTGCAAAAATAACATTTTTGTGTATGAAATTTGCTGAGAGCGCCCTTTGTTTTCTATCACTGCTGTGCTGTCATAGCATGCTTTCAGCGATCGCATGAGGTAGTCATGGCATAGACATAGCCTAGTTGATGCTAATTTATCCTTATTTCATGATATATACTGATACAAGTGTGTGAGCATTTCAATTAGTGTAACCCTGTTGTAAAACTATAACAACAAACAAGGCTTTAAACTCCTCAAAGTGATAGCAAATACAGGTACAGACGAAAAGTCGCAACAAACGTGTCGTCGTAAATGTGAACACGTACTCCAGATTCATTTAAAATTCCTAAAAGGGGCCGTAATGTAATTGAAAATAACATTTGACCAAGTACATAATCATAAAATATTATTTTTATAGGAAACAATTAACAAGTAAGGAAGTGAAAACGATTCTTTCACACCGTACTGCTTATTTTGTTTTTCTCAGTGTATGGACACCCATACGTGTTACAATGCCATTAGTCATCATTAACTAGTATATTGTGTTAGAATTTTCCTTTCATTTTATTTACATCTGTTCTAACATTGTTTTGAATATGGAAAGACTAGAAGACTGTGTCATTTGTGAATCTGGGGACCAAAATGGACTTGTCTGTCTTCGTGGGAAGGGTATCAATAATGCTGCTGAGAAAAGGGGGAGCCATCTTCGCACACATCCTGGACAATATGTATACACAGAAAGCAGACGTCAATTTACAAATGCATTTGAAATAAAAAAATATCTTAGAGAGAACAAAGCAAGTCAAATCCTCCTGCTAAAAATACATCTATTCTCAGGTTAAAACAAACTTTTTCATTCCGTGACCACTGCCTCTTTTGTGGACAGACTGCCAAACTCAATCAAAATAAAAGAGGGCATGATGTATATCCTGTGTGAACCCCTGATTTCCAGGCTAGTATAAAATCCATCTGTTCTACTAGACAAGCCGCTTGGGCAGACCAAATTTATGGTAGACTAGAAGCTGTAAATGATTTGCATGCTGCTGATGCCATCCATCATCAAAACTTGTAATGTAAAATTTTCGCACAGGCAAACATACTCCTAAAATACTCTCATCCACCTCAACTGTAGTCAAGAGAGGTAGACCTGTTGACAGTAAGATTACCGACACTTTTCTTGAAGTGGTGAACTATCTGCAGGGGAATGATGACAAACAGCATCACCTGTCAGATCTTGCTGCTAAAATAAAGGGCCACTGTGGTGATGATGCATACCCGCATTTGTACTTGAAAAAGAAATTGTATGAGCATTTTGGGGATGAAATCATCATGACAGAAGAGCAAAGAAAATCAACTGTAATAACAATACGAAAAACAGCAAAACCAATTCTTCAAAGTTTTTACAATCGGCCCCAAACGGTGGACCAGACAGCCGAAAAGCTCAACATCATTACTACTGCTGCTAAGCTGATAAAATCTGACATTATGTCCATTCATCTAGCTTCTGATTTGTATCCATTGTCGTCAGATATTGAATCACTGGAAAAGAATCTTCAGTACATTCCTGAAAGTCTTCAAACCTTTTTAAAGAGTCTCACTAGAGAAAAGGACTCACAGTTGAAGATCGCATCGATTGGACGGACAATTATGCAAATGGCTAAGCCACGTTTACATGTTGCACCACTACAAATAGGTCTAGGAGTACAGCTTCATCACCATTTTTCATCAAAGTTTCTTATTAATACACTGCATTCCTTAGGATTTTGTTCCTCATATTCAGAGATACTACATTTTGTAACAAGTGCAGCCATTTCACAAGGAACAGACAATCCAGGCTATAAAAATGGGCAATTCCTTCAATTTGTTGCCAACACCGTGGATCACAATGTGTGCACACTTGATGGGTATGGTACATTCAATGGTATGGGCATAATTGTCGGCTCTACACCTGGCACAAAGGTTAACAAACCGGTTTCTAAAATGAATGTTTCATCAGCTGACCTGGTTACTGCTGGGAAAATTGATACACATTTCTACAAGCAACCACCTAAATCGTCATTGCAGATGCAGTTCTCCAAGATTAGTATAGAACAGAAAGTACTAGACCCATCATTGAGTTTAGATTTCTATCAAAGGTTGTATGGCCTCTTCGATCTCCTACTCCAAGTTGGTCAGGACTGATGCAGTGGAGTCAGCAGCCGCAGAATAATATTTCAAAACATTGTTGAAGGTTTCCCTGTATGGTTACATGCATGTGTGGTGAAGGTCTGGCGGTGGCAATATGGTGGGTTATTGTTACCCATGGGTGTAACATCCAACGCTAGACCGAGGCCTGAAGATGACCTAAACACATGGCACATACAGAAAGCCGAAGGGTGTACACTTGAATCCGAATGGTGGATACATGCTGCATATATGTAACTACTTGGTGAATACGTGGTGCATATATGTAACTAATAGGTGAATACGTGGTGCATATATGTAACTAATAGGTGAATACGTGGTGCATATATGTAACTAATAGGTGGATATGTGGCGCATATCTGTAACTGAGTGGTGGATACGTGGTGACCTCCAGTGAACATGAAGAATCTTGTTTCACTTATTGTATTGTTTCCTTTTGTATATTTGTATATATTTGATTTTATATAAAATTGTAAATATATAACCAAAAGTCTTTGTTTTCAATTGTCAATCTAGAGGGTGTCATGATGGGCAGTGAAGCAAGGATGTTAATTAATGGTTGCACTAAAATACGAAAATCTCTATTTATCCATCATCAAACACAGAACAAATATAACAAAGAGTGCATCAGATCTAATTGCTCTACATAGACAGTTCCTCCATGCTCAGTAGTGATAAAGTGATCACTTGGATGAGCCTGCATAATGCTTATCATGCAAACTTACTGGTTCCTTCCAGCCTCTTAATGTGTCTCGATGTTGTAATGTGGTATCTCCGTGTGACATACAACAAAATACAAATGGGTACCAGTATGATGAAGACGTAAGGAATGATGGCAGTTACCACGATAACAATACCAAGGATCAGTAGCACACACTGAAACAAATCATCATCATCATTACAATCAGTTTGTTACAATTGAAAAGAGAATGTTTTCATTCAGTCAAACTTGAATTTTCTTTTTGGGTACACTCTTGAATTCATTTAAAACACTTACATGAGTGTAATCAAAAAAGTAATCAGTAATACTTACCTGATTGTAATTCACATAGTTAACACTTCCTTGAATGTAATGAAAGTAGAAATCATGAACACTTACCTGAATGTATCAAAGTAATCATTTAAAATGCTTACCTGAATGTAATCAAAGAATGTGATTGGGAGGTTGTCATCCATATGTCCTGTGTCTTTTGAAAAGCGATTTAACACTCTTCCTGAAATGTACATACAAAACAATTTTTAACATTTGTCTGTGAAACACTGATGCCCCTGAACTACAACAAAGTGGAACTGCAAGATTTGTAAAGGTCACCATGTCAATTATTTTGGTGTCAATGGAAAGGTATTGCTACAAGGAATGCACATACCAAATAAGAAAGGCCTACCTCTTATGGTGTAAAAGATGTGAGCAAGGTTGAAGTGTTTTGAAAATTTTCACAAATTTGGTCAAAGGTCATGTCAAGGTCACAAGGTAAACAATTCTAGTATTGTTGGAATGATTTTCTCACAAGAAATACACATGCTAAATATAAAACCAGTACCTTTTACTATTTGAAAGATATGGCTTTTATTCAAATTTTCTAAAAGAATGTTCAACGTCAATGTTAAGCTCACCAGGTCAAAGATCTTGGTCTTCTTGCAAGAAAAGCATATGCTAAATATAAAAGCAGCAACTCTTATAAAACATTTGAAATATATGGCTTAAATATTAGTTTCCTAAAAGTAGGTCAAAGGTCAGTGTTAAGGTCACCAGGTCAAAACTTTTGGTGTTGATGGAAAGGTCTTGCCACAAGGAATACACACACTAAATATGAAAGCTCTACTTATGACCAATGTTAATTTTTTTGCTACAGACAGAGAGACGGACAGAAAAAATATTGGATTCTGGGGGGCATAAAAAGTAAGTTAGATAACTAACCTCCTAAAAGTTGAATTCAAATATTTAAGTTATTAGCTTTAAATACAAGCAAACAGGAATTATTCAAACTCATAAAATACCCACGATCATTGTAGTATTTTGAACTTAACGGAAAATGCCCTGTCAGTTTGATGCTTACCCACAGGATTTGTGTCAAAGAATCGGAGTGGTACTCTAAGCAGCCGTCCAAACATCTTGTTGTGTAAATGCTTTGCAGCATCCACTGCGACCTTGAAGTACATTAAGGCTCTCAGTAAACCAAACACAAACACAGCCACAATTATCCCAGAGAAGACAGACACATTAAAATCAGTGTTGCTGTCAGGGATGGTGATGTTTGTATTGTTATTTCCCACTTGTTGGAGCATGGCAGCTCTGTCTTCCTCATTGTTGGCCCTGAATTGTTAAGGAGTTCTTTAGAATTAATTTTATTTTTGCATCTTCAAATTTTCATGGTTTGACAAAAATAATTATGATTTGGCTTAAAAGTTGATGTTTTTTCTCAGGCCCATGGGCCATATCTTTCACTGAGCAGTTGCCTTTTCCCACATGCAACATTAAATCCCAGTAAAACTTGATTCTATACTATGTAATGCACCCTTGTGGTTCTTCAGAAAAATATTTATGAAACATTTTCCCAAAAATTCCTGTGTAGAACATTACATTAAACCCTACTGTGGACTCAGTATATGGGGAGGAAGTGGAAGGGAAGGGGGGGGGGGGATGAGGAGAAGGGTGACAGGGACATATTGGTATTTACTAGTACACTGTATTATTATATATCAAGATGAAGGTAGATTGATACAAACCATCGAGCAAGCCACCAGTCACTAAGAATATAAGCTGCCTGTGCGATCAAGTTCAGGATCACCAGCAAAGGAAACTTCAGAGGACCTGACCCAGCCTGGAAATACCTGTAGTACACCCACCAACCGACTCGTCCCTCCTTACGCTCCTCTTCTTCTGGAAGTTTTATGGGATCAGGCTGTTTATAAAAAAACTATCTTTAAACATCAAACACACACATGTATATATAAAACAAGAATATCGTAAAAGTGATGGATGTTACCAGAAATGTGTTTAATTAATGAACTGTGATGAATAACTTGCACCATGATCAATAACTGTTGAAATGGATTTTTTTTAATATATAAGATATATTTTGAATGACCTTCATCTTCAGAAGATAAATTTGAGTGACCTTTGTCAGAAATTCATTTGCCTTTTTCTTGTTTTGTGATATATGATCAATATCTGTTCAAAAACTGTTGAAGCAATGGATATGCTATGAGTGACCTTGACCTTTCCACAATGACCTTGAGTGATCTTTGTTTGAAAACCCTTTACCTGTTACTTATTTGTATACCTTGGTCTCAACATCCCCTTACCCAAGAAATATTTGTGATCAATTCCTGAAGAAAGGTTTAGGAGATGGTAACTATTATATCAAAAACAGTTGAAGGAACTTTTTTTTTTCTCAGTGACCTTGACCTTTCCAAAATGACCTTGAAAGGCCTTGGTCCACAAATCCTTGTCTTGGGGAACATTTGTGATCAATTATATCAATATTTGATGAAAGGTTCAGGAAATTTGGACTCAGATGGACGAACACGCATGACAGTGACTATATGCTCCAAAAATTTATATGGGTCCATCACAAAAGCCAAATGTCTACAACATTTTTTTGAGGATAAATATAAATTACATTAAAGTGTTTATAATTTGGTATATATATTTTTTTTTTATAAATATGCCTTTCATAACTCAAAATGCATGCAAATGGAATATACACAAATCATTGAGAATTTGCTTGGCATTTGATATTCTAACTGACATATAAATTGGTATGCAGTGAAGAAAATAAAGGTTCTGTAAAAAGAAAAAAAAAATGCTGCTGTCAATAATGATTCTCATTAAATTTGAAGAAAACCCTTGAAATGTGACTCCGGTTGGGGCAATACCACTGAGACAAGCTCAACTATGAACTCGGTGTCCGGCTCTAGGTGGGGCAATATACACTTGCAACTGATACAAGCTCAACTATGATCTTGGTGTCTGACTAAAAGCCAAGTTTATGAAATTGTTTTTAACACTACCTCAAAGTCTGTTCCTATGGAGACTAGGGAGAAAGTGGAGCCAATGTCCTGGAGACTGGAGTGGGCATGATCTTGACTCGTAGCTCTCTCATAAACAGGAGGTTTCTCCCCATCTTCTTCCTCATTTGATTTCAGCAGTGAGGAGAAATCTATTCCAGATGTAGAGATCTTGTCGAATGATCCTTTTCCAAGACACTGGCCCTTTTAATATTAAATTCAATCAAGTTTCATATACAAACTCAGTGTTTGAAAAGAAAGTTCTACAAAAAACACAAATATAATAATATATGAATATGACTTATACATCAACATTGATGTATGATTTTACCTCCTTTAAAATGATGATTTCATCTGCCTCCTTCAAAAAGTGAAGCTGATGAGTGACCAAAATCCTGGGTTTCTTTCTCAGCATTCCTTTAATTACTCTGCAAGTATTGGAGTTACCAACGTAGTCTTCAACAAGTGGATGGTATCATAAACGCAGTGAGCAAAGTTAAAAAAAAAAAAAAAAGGTTTTATGTGGTAACAATCTCAAATCTGTAGGGGAAAGTTCTTTGTATATACAAGTGCTTTGAAAAGTTTCTCAGCTACACATTTAAAATCATTTCATCAAATTAACATCAATATTTTAACAAGAATTGACAGAAGCCAACAGTTCACCGAGAAGCATGACTCAACTTAATTTATTTCAGTCCTTTGGTTCAAAAGTTCAAAAGCTATTTCAAAAGCTATTTCAAAAGTAGGTCAAAGTCCAAGGTCACTCGGTCAAAAGTTTTGATACCATATAAAAGGTCTGGTCATGAGTCATCTAAATGTGAAATATCTCTGAAAATCCTACATATCCTAAGATACAGTTAAAGGTAAACTTTTTGAAAAGTAAAAGACCAAGGGTCTTGGTACCAACACAAAGGCCTGTTCATGAGGCATCTACATGTGATACATCAAAGACCCATCCTCCATAGTTCAAAAGATGTTACCAAGGTTAATGTATTTGAAAAGTAGGTCAAAGTTCAAGGTCACTACTATATGAAACACCTTGTAATGAGGCATCTATATACAAAATATCAAATCCCTATGTTCCTTGGTAAAAAGATAAAGCCAAGATTAATGCCTTTGAAAAGAAGGTCAAAGGTCACCAAGTCTAAAGACTTCATATCAAAACAAAGGTCTGATCATGAGGCATCTACATTTGAAATATCAATGCCCTATCCCCCTTGATTGAAAAGATATAGCCAGGTTAAAGAAATTTTCTTTATAGTATGAGACAATAGATCTCTGGATATTTGTCCTGGTGAGCTAAAATATATTACTGATCTGTTGATTAAAGATTATGGTATTTCAGAATGGAAACAAAGCCTGTCAATTTTTGAGTAGAGAAAGAATGGGCATTCTGACATTATGATTGCCTTATAATGCTATTTTTACAATGATAAACAGAAGGCCTACTTTTCAAAGAGGTGGTGACTAACGACTGAATCTACAGCACTGAGCGGATCATCCAACAGATAGACATCAGCGTCCATATAGAGGGCTCGAGCCAGACTGACCCTTGCCCTTTGACCACCACTCAGACTGACTCCTCTATCTCCTATCATAGTACTGTCTCCATCTGGCATTAATGCAATGTCCTGAAAATATGACACTTATAACAAAACAAAAAGAATGAAATTCTCGATCATATTATTTCTGTGAAATCTGTTTGCCACATTTAGGTTGTAGGTGCAAGGAATATGGTGCATATGTATCTTGTGTGTTCAAATTAATACACTAAATACAGTCAAACCTTGTTATCTTGAACTCGATGGGACCAAGAAAAAGCAATCAGAGGATTCATGATATTGAGGGTAAAATATTTAAAGAATAAGTGGTTGGGACTTTTGAATCATTTAGACATATCAATGGTATTTGAGATATCAGTGTTCGAGATTCCAAAGTTCAACTTTATCTGGTGTTATTATAAGCCCATCTCAGACAAGACATATTATGCCATAGCGATCAATACCTGTTAAAAAAAAGCATCCTGCTTTGTCTTTGGCTCATTACTTAAATACTATGAGACCTAGAATAATTAAAATTTGTCAGATGACACATCTCGGGCAGAGGGTGGGTCGCACTTTAAAGTTAGGTTACTACGACATTTGATTAAGATGATATGGACAAATACGACAAAATCCTGTCAGACTTGTAACTAGACAATCATCTAGTCTAGAATCATCAAACTTGGCCAATTAGTGCATCTCTGGAAGGTGTGTCATGCCCTAAATCAAGGTCACTGTGACCTATAATTAAGATGATATGGCCATATATGGCATAACGTTTTTGGGCTCTTGTAGATTTGAGTCCTAGAATCAACAAACTTTGTCAGTTTGTGCATCTGTAGAGAAATCTAAATTGCATCTTAAAATCACTAATTAAAACTTTTAAAATGGTAAGTATTTGAAAAAAATTAAGTTTTAAAGAAGGTAATCCTTACATATGGAAGAGAGTAATGGATTTACTCTGTTCAAAAGTTATAACATCAAGAAATACACATTTTGTTCATAAAACATGGCTACATAACAATTGATGTGCATACCTATTTCGTTTCTAACATTAATGATATACAGTCTTACACAACCGATATTGTGAAGACTTAACAAGCACTTCACAGAACAGAGGAATTGTCTCATGGGAATGATCATTTAAGCTATATTTCAGCAGGTTAATCAAATTTCATTACCCCCTTGGGAGTAAGTAACAGAATTTCAGAATTCAGCTGGAGTTTAAAAGACCACTTTGATAAGAACTAAATTACATCTGTCCAGTTAGATATTAATTAATATGTATAATGTAAGAAGGCTGTCTGGAGCATTTCTTTGTACAACCCAAAAAATTAACTCATACCATTGTGAAAGAAATTATCTAAATATATGTAATAAAATGAAAGTGTGTTTTGGAATAATTTGATAGTTATTTGAACAATTCAAGAGATATATTGACAAGTCAATTGCAATGTGCAATAGGCACATGATAAGAATCTTCGTTTTACCTAAGACTTAAAAGCAAAGATATTGGTGCAATCTTTGCACCGAATAAACGTCTGACAGGCGTACAAGTGCTGACTGGCGGTGCATGTCATACATATATATAATTAATCAATATTTACTTACCACGAATCTCTATGATCTTGAAATTGACAAAACACAAATGTTCTGATAAATCTAATGATTCCAGTAAATTAATATAAAGGGCTGTTCATGGAATATGTGAGTACATGCATGTTTGCATGATCCATCATGATCCATCATACCAAATCCTTGAATTCAAAATTTATCTGAAAGAGGTTTAACTTTTATCAAAATAATTCCATTACATGTAACAATTCTGTATGTATTTACCTTATCTAATGCACAAGCTTTGATTATTTTGTTGTAGTGGGTGCTGTCATACTTGTTTCCAAATACGATATTTTGTCGCAGACTGGCAGAAAAGACCCAGGGCTGCTGGGATACATAGGAAATTCTGCCTTGGACTTTGATGTTTCCTTCTGTCAGTGGTAGTTCACGGAGAATGCTCATCAACAGAGAGGACTGAAAAATCATAGCCCATGTTCATGAACAAGAGGACCATGGGCCACATTCCTTACTTGAGTTACCTTGGCCCTGCCAATGGTCAGCAGTTGTGATTTTTAAAAGATTTTTTACCCATCAATCTTCATTTCCATGAAAAATTTTGACCCCATATTGTGGCCCCAACCTAGGGCCAAGGGATCACAACATAACTGAAAATGAATTCACATAACACAGCAATGCCTCAATACCAATATGACTAACATGATCTTGCAGTTCTGGATAAGACCGAAGTCACAAAGTCATAATGACCCCACTCTATCTTTGCATTTTCATGATTATCTCCCCTTTGAAGGAGGCATTGCCCTTCATAGTGATGAACTTGAATCCCCATCACTCAAGATGATTTGTGCCAAGTTTGACTTAAATTGGCACAATAGTTCTGGAGAAGATGACAATGTGAAAAGTTTATGGACAGACAAAAGGTGATCAGAATAGCTCACTTGAGCTTTCAGCTCAGGTGAGCTAATAAAAAGGCTATGAATTATTGTAAAAATAGTCATTCAATAAGTTGTTTAATCAAAATGTCCAGTATGGTATCGGATACATAATCTCTGCAATTTTGAAGTTGTGAATACAGTTAATGTAAAAGGCCTCCTACTTTTCCAGCCCCAACAGGCCCTATGACAGCTACCAGCTTTCCCGGCCCCACAGTCACGGATATGTCACTCAATGTTGGTTGATCCAACTTCTACAAAAAATATATATATTTCTACTTATATTTTTGCACCAATTATTATTATTATTAAAATTTATAAAAGCGCACAATTTTACAAAACAAACATGCAATCAATGGCGCTGTACAAGTAAAAATAAATCATACATACACATGATTTAAAACATTATAATGATAAAACGTCTAGTCACCAATGGTGTACTTATATAAATTCTGAAATATTCTAATATTATGAAGTTTTTAACATGATTATCAGATTGCATGATTCCAGTTTTGGGTTGTTAAAATGACTGACCGAGTCCCATTTGGCTGTTACATGGTCCACTTCTATGACACAGTTTGCAGGTTTGGGACGCAGTCCTGATGCATCTTTAATCGAGCTTTGGTCAAGCTCCTCCAACAGTAGAAAAGTCTGAAGTGGCAATTAAGTTTTGATTAATATGCAAAATAGATATCTTATTCAACAGACTGAAAAATCCTATAATTTCTAGCAATTAATGCTAACATTTAACTTGAACTTTTAATGTAAGTTTTAAAACTGAATTTTTCTTTTGATTAATTCTTGCTGCAATAATGTAGCTCTCTCCCAATTTCTTTTTTTTTTTAAAGGAAATTCTCCAGAAAAAAGTCAGATAAAAAAAAAAAAAATGGATATGTCTACATCATTGCTGCTTAATCCAAACTAATAAAGAATTCATCTAATGAAATCTCACTTTTATGACATGTGCACCATCAAATTTGAAAGACAAACACTACTACAGAAAGATTCTTAAAAATGTGGGTTTTATGTATGAATTCCAAATATAAAAACATTTCCCAATTAAAATTGATTACGATAAATCTATAATCGTTGATCAAAATTGTTAAATTGTTTTTGATTATCAATATCAATCATCATTTCATTACTTACTTTTCAAATTAGAATATTGCAGTCTGAAACATTGTGTAGCTATAGTTACAAAACTATTAATTCTATTGTAAAGAAATCTGGGTGTTCCAGAAGTTGCCTAAATCTAAGAAAAGAGTTTTACTTGTATCAATTAAGCATGACTGTTCAAAATAATAATTTTATCAGTGTCTCGCATAATTACTTGATAAAAAACAGCATTATATACATTAACAAACAATCTCTAATATAGAGTCTGTGTTTACTTCTCAGCACTTGACCTGTCGTAAAGGCACTCACTCCCAGCAGAATCATACTAAAGCTGGCAGTATGTCTGACATTTTCTACAAGATTTTGAACTCTGCGCTATATAAAATAACCAGTACACAACTTCAGATTGCTCTGATACAGGACTATGTATGACAATAGCCATTTCTGAGCTTGAAATTCAAACATTTTATTTTGACTTATCGGAAATTCCTTAATTTCCACTTTTTTGTAAATAATCAGAAACAGAACCATGGTATATAATTGACCCTCATACAAGGTAATCACATATTAAAAAGAGAATTGTCATTAAATTACTACAATCTGCATCCTAGATGCAGGAAATTCATTTGAGATACAAGGATGCATAAGTTAAGATGAGTCCTGCAGACAAATATATCTGACTCAAGTAAAAAGCAGACCAAAATCCTTTGTCTTCCCAAGGCACATCTTTCTTTGTGCATTAACAAAAAAATAAAAATTAAAAAAAATAAAAATAATAAAAAATAAATAAAACAATAAATAAGTAAATAGGGTAGATAAGGTAAATTATCCGATACAAAAAGGAATTGTAAAATTTCCATGGGACTGAGAAATTTTCATGGATCTCTAACTGCTATAAACCAAGAGTCTGCAGGGACTTGCCTTGAAAAATTCCTTGCAAAAACCCTGACTAAAAAAATAAAAGTTTCATCTCTTGCAGTCACATTACTGTCATAGGATGTGTCAAACCAACAGATAGACAACAGAGCCCTGTTGTCTGGTAATGAGTACAAGTGTCATTCTCAGCCGTGAGTTGAATTCAGTCAGAAAAATTAATATTCCACTATTAAAATGCACATGATGACATGATGATGTTCTGTATATTTCTCATGCAATACATCATAGCCGGAAACACACTACGTTCATTTCATGCAACATAATTGACATAGAGTCTTAACAGATATGAACTAAAATTGGTCCTTTGCCAGTACATGCTCTTCATAGGTAGGCCTGCTCTGACAATGTCATGCCATTTTCTTCACTTTATAGACATAAGTGAGAGTATTATCATTTTCTTGCATGCCCATGTACTGAAATCTCTGAAACTGAAATGGAGTACAGGGGCTGAAGTAGTGGCAAAATAGGACCCATTTTAGTGCACATCTTTAAATGCCCATATCAACCATGCATAAAATGAACATTTCTGGCCATGTACATATTGAGAAATATTGTATTGGTGATCTCACATTTTCCTCATATACCTCAGTAAAACCAATCATATGTCACCTGAATAAAAGTTGCCTCAATTATTACCAAACTACAATACACAGCAAAATAAAACCTTCACAGATCTGTTTCGAGTTTCTCTTTGATAATGGGACACAAACATGACATTCAAGGTCACTATGTCCTGCATCCACATGCACTCTAAGGATGATATTTGGATACAAATTTTAAAAATACATCTAGTATTAAGGGGACCATTTACTAGAGTGCCTACATACCAAGACTAATAGCTTAGTTATTTATCGTATTATGACAAAGTCTTACATTAATTCTACTTTAGAGTTTCCCTTGCTCCGACTGGTTTTCTAATATTTCTTACCTTTATACGATCTAACGTAGTCAAAGATTCACTTGCCCTTGTGATAGCTAAGAAGACACAGCCTAGAAATGTGTGTGTCAATATAAACAACAGGGCTAGACAAATGTAGAGACGTTCCGGGAGGAGTATGACCCCAGAAAGAGCTGAAGGAATGATCACAATCACGTACAAGAGGCGGGGCCCAACGGTCCACACCGAGGCATGAAATCCCGAGATGAACTTGGACTGTCGTATGTAAGTCAATTCACATCTACAAATCAAGGCACATGATGAGTGCCCACTTAATACACTTTTCTGTTTAATACAATGTCTGTCATTTTGTGATAACTGATCGATGTGATAACTCATGTGGTAATTGATCAATGTGATAATTAATAAGCAATGTAACATAATCAGGTCAATGTCTATATTTATTCAATTTTTATTGGTCATGTTAGGCTTTCAAGTTTCTAAAAATATCAATTGAAAAAGTCTGTAGAATGTGTAATGAAAATATCTTTATTGAATACATGATTTCTGAAGAAATTGTAAATTCATGTGAGGAATAACCTGTTCACACAATTAAATTCAAGTGTATGTAAATCATTCATCTTTTACTTTTTAATGATCTTTCTTGACTGTGTTTGGCTTTGATATGTGTTTTTTTAAAAATGAATTTACATCTATTATTTCATTTTTCAAAGCACATATTCTTACGGTATCAATCCCAGCTACTAGCTGGTACTTCAAGAATTTTTTACAGTACCCGCTGGCTTGAACCCTATAACAAAATTCATGCATGGCAGAGCACAGAATGCAAAGATAGCATTGACAGAAAACAGATGCAATCAGTACTGAAATCAGTGTTTCATATTTTCACTTGACATACTAACCTTGGTAATTTGCCAAAAAAAAAAAAAAAAAAAAGATACAAAGCAAACCTGAGTCACAAAATTTACATTTAATTACATTTGGGCTGGTTCTTGCATATTGTCTACTTCAAAACCTCTTTGTTCTTCAAATTATCTCGATAAAATTTTCTATGTATTTGAAATTTCTATGCAAAACAGTTGCAACTGGACCCTGCAAGGCTGCTTGTATGTCCATACTGTAGTTCATTAATGGACCTAACTAACACTATATAATTACACTATCTCAGCAAGATTCCTGGTTTCTAGTTTCAGTGTTGAATTTCACTCTCAGATTGATAGATTAACTCAGATACCTGCAATTTTGCAACAACAAACAAAGCTAAAGTCAAGGTAAGACTTTATTAGTGTCAAATATCAAAAGAACCTGTCCATGGTTTGTATTTATATCTAAGCTATTTATAAAAAGAAAGCACATGTATTATGTTATGTACATTAATAAAGCATTATAAACTGGTCTGCATTGACTGTTTTGATTAGCTAAAGCAGGGTTGAATTATGAGCCTGAATCACGAGCCTGGTCAAACTCAAAAGTTACCAGCCCTGTTCAAAATCTGCCTCTTCTGTGATGTTTATTATTTTACACAAATTTTACTTTCATTAATAAAGCTTGTTTGCAGTATTTGTTGTTGTACAAGTACTCTGATGACCAATCTATCACTGAAATTTCATCCTCAACCACTTCAGAAATATACCATCTTGGACTGTAATTTAATACAATGTCACAAAGGATGGTTAGACCTGGCCTTAGTAATAACATATAAAAATATTGCAAGGAACATAAGAATAGGTACCACAGTTACCAAGAAGCATTAATTCTTGACTGTTTATTGTAGGAATCAGACTGAGAATTTCATCTCTGATTAATAGATACTTGTTTTTCTGATTACATCAAGACTAAATAATGGGTAATATATAAATAATATGTTAGGACAACTAGCAGAGTATGTCTGTTGTATACTTTACATTCAGCCAAATATCACCTGGAACATCAACTGATTAACAGAATTTCCGAAATCTATCGGTCCGAAGGGTTTGACCACCAATTCATTAAGACCAGTAAAATGATTCAAAAACTGGTAAGTAGGAAACAGATTTCGAAAACTCTGGATTGAATATTACAAATTAAAAAAAAAATTCAAACAACAAATTGTCCTGGTAACTAAGTCTTAAGGATATATACATAGACATCATACAGTCACATCAACATAATAAAAACACAACAAAATCAAAAGCAATTTTGTGTCTATTTCCTCACTTGGTATGAAAAAATTCTACTGTGATTAGTTTGCTAATAACTCTACACCAAGAGCCAAATTCAACCAAAACAGTTCTTATTCTTCATTGCTCAAAAACATGCTGTTGGTGGAGCACTAATTTCTTCACAATAACACACAAGAGGCCCATGGGCCTTAATGGTCACATGAGGAAATTGCAACAATTGAACTCTTCCATGGACAGCTTGGTCAAATAAGGTGTAAATTTTAAAAAATGAAAATAAATTGTCCTTGGCTTTTCAGGTTCAGTCTTTTCAATGTCAAAGAGTAAAGTTTAAACTCTTAGCTACCTCAGGGGTCAAGACGCATACAATTATGGCTCCATGCTCTTCATAACCATAAATATAGTTTTTCTTCAAGCAGGAGTAAAGTAGACAATTTTTAAAGAGTTAACACATTTTCACTCTATACACCATAAAGCAATAACCCTAGCATCACAGCCCCTGACCCTGAGACCATGGATTTCAGTTTTGGTAGAGGCATCCTTGTTCATTATGACTATATGTAATATGGTTTGTCTGCTTTATGTCTCTCGGTGAAGATCTTTGAGGATCGTATTGTTTTTAAACGTTTCGATCTGACCCCTCTGGACCTAGAAGTACAGTGCCCGTCACATTTACAATTCTAAGTTATCCTTAGCTCAAAAATGATTCATACCAAATTTGAGTATCTCTCAATAGTATGCACACTCTATAACTCAAGTAATTTAAGTACTATTACAGCAGACCAAGTCAAGTTGATACACATATGTAAATGAGAATAAACGTGATTTAATCCTATGGAACTTCATCTCATTACCTTCAAAATTATTTAACAGCATTACATGAATTTTGAAGTTTTGGGAGGGATCCAAATCAGCAATGTGTATTTCCTTGAAAATTCTGAGAACACATGGCAATCAGTATGATATTTGATTTATTTGTAAAAACTAATTAGCCAGTCAAAGGCTATAACAACACTGCAAGCTAAATACAAACTATCTAGTCCCCTATATGATAATACCTAATATGTAATATTAATGTAAATGCTGACATGAAATCTTCAAGATTTGAAAAACATATATTTTTAATTTCAATTTGCATGGATGAAACCATGAAGATATAGGCCTATACTATTAACCACCAGTTTTGTGCCATTTCATGTAAATTAAGGTCAGATATGAAGCATTCAATCATCAGCTCTTGTTTCTTCCATTCAAATTGTTTCTATCAATGCCTGTTTCGGATTTCAAAAACATTGGATGCATTCAAGAACATGATCTATTTTTCTACTGATGACCTAGCTGTCTTTGAGAGACACATGATTTACATGTACGAAAGAACACTATATATCATGTTCTTTCAGGTGTTTTATGTTTGCAGAAAAGAAAATGGTACAATTTGAAAAAATTTTTAAACAATTTTTAACAACAACAACAACAAAAAACCCTGGAAAAAAGGTCATACATTTCTGACATCCATCAGACCTTAGGATCACGAGCATTTATCTAGTAAATATCAAATCACACTTTAGAAAGCCATGCAAGGGTTCTTCATCACAATGAAGAAGACACAGCTTCAAAACTAGGAGTCATTTATGGAGGCCAAATTACACAGTACAGTATGGTCCTTACTAAGACAGCTGAAGTGGCAGTGCATTCACATACATACCTCCAATGACCATGATTTACCTAGCTTCTCTTTAATAGCAACTTTCAAGATAAGGTGGAAATGTGTCTCACAATGAAACACAATAGCAACCCCTGGTGTACCTATAATTCTGAATGAAAACCAATCATCACAGTAACATTCACTAACCTGCAGTCTTTGAACTGTAACCCTGCTCTCAGATAAAAATTGGAAGGCAAATGGGATAAATAGGGTGGTGGATAATCGAACAGCCTGGTATAGTGAGATGGTTATGAAAACTTTTTCAGCTGTCATGGCCCCTCCCATGTACACATAGACTACGAAGGTCAGGAATGTAACTAACTTAATGGAAGCTAAGAAAGGCCCCAATATTAGTGCTCGTATGTTATTGCTCATTCTTATGCGGCCAGCTTCATCCCTGGAAGACAAAAGACATAGATACTGTGTTAAGTCCTGGTGAATGTTACGGAATATACAGGAGATATGAAATATAAGCAAAGTACCAGTTTTGGTGAATAGATTATCGTAGTTCCTAATAAATTAGTACATATATTAGGTGCAAAACTGTGTATTACAAAAATGTTATTATGGACCAATTTTCATAAGTAGCCAAATATTTACTTGTTCATGGGGATAGAATTTCAAGGATTAACATTATTTTGAAAATATACAACATTATACTATAGAAGCTATTGCAAAGAATAACTGGTTCGTGGGGATGTAAATTCGTTGATAAAAGGTATCCACGAACATTGAGCCCCACGAACAATAATGATTCTACAGTACACTGCAACAACAGTGCATGAATAAGAGTACATTCATAGTACTATTAAGAATTGATGGATATGCTGAAAACCACCCAACAAAATTAGCTATTTACAGATGACTGAGTTTATAATTAGACTACACATGCTAGAGTTGTCCCATGAAATCAATGATAATGTGTTTTTCATGAAAAACAAGTAAGTATTGCATAGCAATAAAAATTCCCAACTGGCCTCAACTAAGTTGTCTGCAAAATATTCTGCATGAATAATTGTATGCCAACAGTTTATGCTCAAGAATAACTAAGTCACATAAAATAAGTCAATACTGTATCAATTTTATTTGTGTGTGTGTGTATATATATATATATATATATATATATATATATATATATATATATATATACTGACAGACTTTAAAAATGCAACACCTTATAATTTTATATATTATAAATTTGTTCATATATCTAATAAACAAATACATAGTGGTATATTATAAACCATGTTAACTGAACACTCTTCTTTAATTTTGAACATTCTATTCACAAAAAGGCTACAGTTGAAATGAGTGTCAATGAGGGGTGCATCAAAAATGTGGTTTTGTTCACTAGTACTGGACCTCCATTAGCAGTGATGACGGCGCGAAGGCAATGTGACATTGATTGACAAACATTTTGGATGGTTCTCTGAGGAATATTCTGCCATTCCTCCAACAAGGCTCTCCCTAATTCTTGCGGATTCAGAGGCTGAGACTGGTGGCTGCGCACACGTCTCCCCAGCTTGTCCCACAAATGCTCGATTGGATTCAAGTCTGGGGACATTGCAGGCCAATCAAGGATGTCAATGGCGTTTGTTTGAAAAAAGTTTTGTGTCAATCTTGCCGTATGTGTGCGCGTATTGTCCTGTTGGAAAATTAACCCATTTCCTTGCCTATGCTGCTGCATTAATGGTGCTAAAACAGGCTACAGAATTTCGTCCACATACTCCCTAGCAGTGAGAGTTCCATTTAACACAACCAGATGTGACCAAATATTGTGGTTAATCGTACCCCAGACCATGACGCTTTACCCTCCAAACCTGTCATGCTTGAGGACACAATTGTCTGCAAAACGTTCATGTAAATGACGGTAAACTCGACATCTGTCTCTGTGTTGCTAACGTTAAATCTAGACTCAGCTGAGAACACAACATGTGACCAATTTTGACGTTGAGTCAGATGCTGCAATCTGTACCGTCGGTGATGCAATTTAAGCTGTAGCCTCTTATAAGGTCTTCTGAAGCGGATCCCATGGCGCTTCAAATTCTGGAAATGGCTCTAGGATGAATAGGCCTTCCATGACGTCCACTAATTTCTCGCATCGTGGTCGCAGCGGCTGTAAACCTATTGTGCAGATGACGTTCCTGTATGAACGCTGGTTGCTGTGGCGTTGTCACAAATGGTTGACCAGGTCTTGGGCGATCATTTAGGGATCTTTTCTGATGGAATCGTGACAACAACCGGCTAACTGTACAAGGATGTACATTAAAACTCCTTGCAATCTCACGCTGACTAATGCCTGCTTGCATTATACCAAGTGCCTGATTGCACATTTCATTGCTTAAACGCGGCATAGTCTTGGTTTAGAAATTTTTTTGTTAGTGGTGTCTATGCTTTCACCAACAAAGTTGTTTTATCACGAAAAACTCCTCTATTACCTTTCCATGTGTTTGAAAAAAGCCCTGAAAATTTTGTGCGATGCTACTCACAACACGCAAGCTATGAACACAGGAAAATCAAGAGATGGGTTTTAAAAATCAATATGATGTCTTTTGGGTAAATTTTGCAATAGAAGTTTTATATGCAATGTTTTCAATGAATAAATTAAAAAAATGTCTATTATATATATAATAGAATAAAAAAAAGTCAAGAAACACATTACATTTCATTGTAAGTGCTTTCAGCTTTAATGCCTTTTCAGATAGCTATAAAATAAATTTAATTCCTTAGTAATATATATATATATATATATATATATATATATATATATATATATATATATACCTGTTTGAAATATAATATTATATTGAAATTTAATGTACTGTAGGGCAGTGAGAATTTTCGAATGCATCCTTGATTACTTTTCACTTTTGATAACCTGCCATGTCTATGACTTAAGCAGACAACACTTGTATATAAATATGACTAGCATACACCATATACCACCGGACTTTTCAACATACACCAAGTTCCCTAGACAGCCATGCCCTAGAATGATCTGAATTTTGTGAAGAATAGACATCCAAAGATTTTCTTTCACCAAACTTGAATACTACATTATTTTAAAGAAAAAAAATAACAATGTCTATTAAGTCAATTGATATGAGTATACTCTTTGGCAGAACTTTAACAGACTTTAACCACTTGGGGTCGATTAAATTAAAGAAATGCTGTGCAAATTAAAGCTGCACACCTGCGTTCAATTATCCCATGGGGATCCAGGTGAGAAACAGTCCCTAGTACCCTTGCTTGTCATAAAAGGTGACTAAATGGGACAGTCCTTCAGATGAGACCACAAAAACCCAAGGCCCCAAGTCACAGCAGGTTGGCACGATAAAGATCCCTACCTGCTCAAAGGCTGTAAGCACTGAGCATAGGCCTAAATTTTGAAGCCTTTCACTGGCAATGATGACATCTCATTTTATGAGTCAAAAATTCTCAAGGACATTAAACAATATACAACCAACCTGCATTCAATTTAGCTCTGCTAAATTATTTTCACTGAAATTTCATAACTGCAAGTACATGATAGTCTTTTAACATAGGCAACTGGAGAAATTCCTATTCACATCTTGTACAACAATTCTTCCTCCACATTTACAACCACTGTAGCAAAGAATACATAGCCATCCAGAAAGACATAAAACTTTGTTCCCCTCAAACTCAAGAAGGTTAAATCCAGCTTCTGACCTAACAACCTACATCCCTAAAATAGTAAAAAAAAAACAACAAAGATTCAGTAGATCTATATATCTTACATTTCTACATCTGGTATTATCACAACGCTCAAAGCTGGCTAATACAGTTGTTAATATTAGACTATGAAAAAATATCAATGCCTACCCCACATGAAATTCCAGATCCAAAGGGGGCAATTCTGGGATTTGTTCTGCTTTGACCAAATTGGTTCAGCATGAACCTCAAAGGAATTACAGGTATACATAAGGAATAACTGTCTTGTGTGTGTGTGGTGGGGGGGGGGGGGGGGGGGGGGGGGGGGGGAGAGAGAGATTATGAGTTGTTAAAGCAATTGGCGCACGTGGTAATTGGCATAAACGCTGAAGGCATTTACATGTACAGTTACCATGTGGCACTGCAATCACTTTATCATCTCGTAACATCTCCACAAACTAGACATTCCCAGAATTGGAGGGGATATCCCACTTGTTATTATAGAATAATTATTCATTTCACTTCTGCAGCTACAATAAAGGATTAGTGCACATGTTACACCAGAGGAAGGTGTATCTGAAGCAGTACTGCCAGTCTGTGTATGGACTGTCGACGTACTGTCTGATTCTCCAAGTTTGTTTCTGGATTCCAATTCAACAGTAAGATTCTACAGTATGGTACAGTAACACCACCATTATACAGAATAATCAAGACTGCCATTTGAATTGCCTGAGGTAAATTCTAACCAAAAAAAAAAGACCCTTCATTTCAAAGTTGCCAATACTCATGCTCATCTTTCAGTAAATCTGACTTCATGTCTAACATTCACTGTCTTTTTTCATCCAAATATGTCACTTGTTTATAAATGTGGAAATAAACAAATTGATAATAGCTGAAATCCTTTTATGCTTGAGCTATTCAGTAATTCAAAAACCTATGAATAAATCTTGATTTTTGGAACCATGATAATATCTATCACAAAAGAAGTGCTTAAAAACCATACCTGTAGATCAAAAACCTTTTTTATATAAAAACTACACGTAGACCCTTTCAAAGAGATCTAAATTGTTGTACTTGCTTTATCTCACATTTACACAGTCAAGCAAGCATCAGTCAAATGAATCAGTTACAGACGTTGCCAAATCAATGATCCACCTCCACAAATATAAGGATACAGTTACAATTACAGTGATTTTCTGCCATACAACATATGATCAAATAAATAATATCTGTGTCAATTATTTTGCCATAAATACTTTGTTTCTTAATCTGGGTAATACTGTACTCTGCAAAATTTCAAAATGACAGCTGCATCTGTCACTTGGGCATAGCACTGAGGTGTAGTACTTGTATATATGCATTTGAAGTAAATACAGAATGTCGTATACACAAAGCAAGCATGTAAGCAATAAGCAAAAGGCACATAGTAGATGTTTACAGTTGGGCAATACTCGAATGACATCACAGAACAATACATGATTGATTGATTGATTAAATATTGTTTAACGTCCCACTCAAGAATCTTTCACTTGTATGGAGACGTCACCATTGCTGGTGAAGGGCTACAAATTTAGGCCTATGCTCGGCGCTTATGGTCTTTGAGCAGGGAGGGATCTTTTACATGCCACACCTGTTGTGACACGGGACCTCGGTTTTCGCGGTCTCATCTGAAGGTCCGCTCCATTTAGTCGCCTCTTACGAAAAGCAAAGGGTACTCAGGATCTATTCTAACAAACCGGATCCCCAGGGGGATAATACAAGTTAATTTGTAATTCTAATGCTTCCAACTCCCACTTAATTGTGTTTATCAGTTAAAGCAATTGATTGTCAAATTCAAAATCGTTACATGAATTTTTAAAATTTCTCGAATATTTTTCACCAAGAATGCCACAGATTTTTCTATATAAAATATTTATCTTATAGACACTTAGTTTATAAGTAACATTATGTATACCGATACTGCTCTACTTTCGCTGCAATTTGAAATATCATTGTGTGCCCTACCAATGAAATTAAAATTGAGCTGAATGTATTAAACCTATACATTCATAATCTCTATAAGTATACAATAATCAAAGGCCTGAAGGACCACAAAGGCATCAAGTGCAATATCATATATATTATAGGGTTCTCAATACATTTAGAGGGCAGGTAAATTACAGAAAGTAAGAAAAGAAATGTTTGAGTGCCACAGGAGATATTTCCTCATGTTTAAGTACATAAATAAAGCATTACAATCATTTGTAAAATGTCAGCAAATTGTGTTTATTTACATAAAAAGAAGAGAGCTTCGGCTGAAGTTGCTTATCCTAACAAGTTAATACATATACCCTCCTCTTGTTAGATAATATCCCCTCAAGACTAGTTACTTTACATAGGCTAAAATAATTAAATTGAAATTGCGGATGAAAAATGCCGAAAAGAATATAACTGCTTCAAGTAAGACTACTTGTTTATAGGAGTTGTATCTTCTATTCATGTAAGATGTAACAATTATACAGTATTAACTCTCTGTTTTCAATAATGTATAACAATTCAAAAGTTCAACATAATATGTCGAAAGGTTATTGGAATTCTGAACAAGATTCAATTCCCAATGAATGCTACCTAGCCTGGGTTTCTTCACAAAATAACCTGTTATTTTTGTTGCAATGCACATGCTACTTTTGTTTTGCTTAGTTAAGAATCGGGATCGGGATTACCGAAAACAAAACTGGAAATAGTCTTTGTGTTTTTGAAATAGGAACCGAACCGTGACAATGCACAATCCAATTAATATTTATCTGTTTCTACTGATCTGAAATAAGGATTCTTGGTGAAACTATGAGACTATAGATATAAATGAAAACCAAATTTGAGCAGATTATTTTGTAAGTACTTAATGATATTGTGTGACACAAATTTCGCGGGAAAATCTGTTTTGTAGTAAATCAATCAGCGAATAATGATCTTTTCTTGCCAAACAATCGCTTTTAACTATTGTACAAAGATATAATAATAAACGACATCAACAATGGAAATGGTATTGTGCCTTTCAAATATCAATTAAATTCAATGTTTCAAAGTCTTGAATCGTAAGAAATGTTCAGTACCAATAGGCACTATTTGACATCGCCCATTGAGATCGGAAAGGCGGTGTAGTGGCAAAATTTTGCATGATTGCTAGAAGGCTCTCAAGCAAGCTTGATGCCTTAAAAACTGAATTTGAAACAATAAAAAAACAACAATACAACATCCAGGAAAAAATCTAATACACAGGGAAAAATTCCCCCCATTTTATTTTCACCCCCTTTCACTCTTGTTGTCAATGGGTGAATTCAAAGACTGGATGAAACAGGTTTTTTTTCTCTTATCTCTCTTTTAATACAACTGTATCCAGGCAAATTTAAAATAGGGCAAACACATCTACAAATGTAGAAAGGCAAAAATAACATGGGGCCAAAATAAACCTATTTAACTGAAATTGTGTAGTCACACAGTGTTGGAGTGTTGACAACACACATCAAATAAATTTTCATGTTAATTTTTGTGATGAAATTTTAGCATATATTATTACTCCATCAAGACCTTAATATCACTTCCATTTTGTTTTACTGTACTTTATAATACTGCTTATCTGAGGGCAGTTCATTTCTTCAATAGCTGTTATTCTAACTTTTGTATATGGTGCCTGTTTACCTACAGTATTAAAATAAAATAAAAATTACATCAAATTTTCTTTCCACTGATATGTTCATCAGGAGTCTTTCTACACATGATTGTACAATATTTGAATTTCTGATGAAATTTTACTCCCGAGTATTGCCCAGATGTAATTATCATGCATAGAGATACACACAACATCTGCATATTGTACAAAAAGCTTCTATTAAGACCTCGAAAATCTAGGTAACTCATTTATCATGCAAATCTGGATGTAAATACAGTACACAGCATTGTTGTAAAGAATTTAACTTAATCAATGTTAGGTTTAAATATCAGTGGTACACAATTTCATCCACATTATGATAAGATACTACCTAAAATCTAAAGGAGAAATTATTTTCAAGAGGTGAAATGTTTTCTACACCATTTAAACAGTTGTAACTTTAGTTACTACAAAATAAACTTACAGTCTATATTTACATATATGTATAAAATTGATACAACACACTTCTTTTATTTGTCTAAGAAATAAAATTCATTTTTGAAAATGTCTTGAGGGTATGAACTGCTATGCAGCATGTCGGCATACTCACGAAGCACATTAGCGCTTCAAGAAATATTTCGGCTTGAGCATTGCAATTCATATCCTCATGTATTTTTAGAAATGAAATTTATTTCTTATATTTACATTCTACTTCATTTCTTTTGGAATTTCCAGCTGTAGAAATAGATGTACATGTACGATTTTTCTCCAGATTCATATGCATAGTTACAACTGCAGAGTGTCCACAAGAATCATTATCATTAGAATTTGTAGAAATATCAAAAACATTGGAAATATAAAAATGTCTTTCAGGTTTTGGAAGTTTATGAGATGATTTACCTCAAGCTTCAATTACACCAGCATACTGAATGAGGTACTTCAGTGTTCCATGAAATATAACCCAGTGTGAAGAGGCTTTAGATATGTCATCTATTATACTTTTAAAAACTGCAAGACATTTATTATATATAAATTTTGATTACTGTAAAATTTTGCATTAAGACATGGTGGTTAGCCTACCTGTACATTAGGTCAAGTGTATTCATACACAGTGATTCGCCTTATTTCAAAATTTGAAAGTTTGTGAGACATTAACCTTCAATTACAGTTTGTAAAAATGTTAAGGGAATAGAAGTGAATGTAAATATTGTGGTATTAACTACAACAGGAAAACGTCAGAAGTTCAGATGATAAATACCTTCTAATTTTAGCGACAAATTCGCCAAAGGGCTTCTCCCAGCAGTACATTTTGATAACTCTCATTCCGGAAATGATTTCATTCATCACCTTTACTCTCTCATCAGTATGGACTGCTGTTTTGTGTCTACATAAAACAGAATACAACAAATATTTCTAGATAACTGTATAAAACAAATATGTCTATATGACAGGATAAGACAAATGTGTCTATAAAACAGGATAAATCAAATGTGTCTACAAAACAGGATAAATTAAATGTGTCTACAAAACAGGATAAATCAAATGTGTCTACAAAACAGGATAAATCAAATGTGTCTACAAAACAGGACACATCAAATGTGTCTACAAAACAGGATAAATCAAATGTGTCTACAAAACAATGTGTCTACAAACAAGATAAATCAAATGTCTCTACAAAGAGGATAAAAGAAATGGTGCCTATATGTCTACAAGACAAGATAACAAAATGTGCCTATGAAACAAGGTAAAACAATCTTATTGTATTAAATCAACAATATCAGATTCATTGCATGGCATGTTTCACTACCACAGCTCTAAGTATATGTGAAGAGCATATGATTCTATGGGATGCACTATACAAATGTGAATGGTCAAGAAATATTTTTTTTGCGGTATGTACTGAGGACAAGAGGCCAATGTGCCTAGAAATACTCATCTGAGGAAATCTACACAGTTGGTACGTGTAAGGGTTTTATGAGCCAATTAAAAGAGCTTCTCATAAGGACTACAGGTATAATGCATGAGTTTCATTTCCATTTAAAATATATCAAGCCAATGTTAAAAGTTTGTGAATAGTAAGCTAAAGGTCAATGCCATGGTCACATATTCAAATGTTGTATCATTCCAAAAGCTTTAAGAGCACTCTCACTGGCTGGTAAAATTCATTTTGATGGGACACAAATTAGATGTTGTTAAATCCATGTAAAGTGGACTAAGCAAGTGGATTAAAGGATATAATTTTAATTAGATTAGGGAATAAATACGAAAGTCTTCTTACTATTATCTCAAAAATAGTGGCTATTAACTCACATACTGCAAAATAGGTCAGAGATCAATGTCAAAGTCATGAAGTCACGTACAGTGCTACTGATAAAAAAAAAAAACCTGTCCTAACCGATGCACATCTCAAATACAGAAATCCTATCTCCTTATTACTGCTAGACATAGTCACTCTAAACACTGAAAAGTTATCAGCAATAATTACCTGGTACGTTTCTGAAAAGTAGGCGGAAGATCAATGTCATGGCAACATGGTCAACTACGGTGGAACAGATGGAAAGGTCTTTTCACAAGGTAAAGTGTGTGTATACTGGTGAAATATTAGTGCCCTATACATGTATATCTGGCTATTTTACAGACAGTAGCTAATGTCATATTTTTAAAAGCATGTAACACATAAGGGTAATGATAACAAAGTTTGGTATTAATAACAAAAATTCTAAGTCAAATTTAAAATCTCTCTCACTTACAATTTCAATGTTTTATTAACCATTGCTGTAATTTTTGTTTGTTTGCTCTATGTTCCTTTAAGAAATTTCACTTGTGTCAATACAATATCATCTTAAGTGAAGTGACACAAATTTAGATTTAGAAGGATAGTACTCGGGGCCATAGTAATATTCATTATCAACATCACAAGATTAAATTGCAAAATACAATGGTCAAGTGAAATAAGAAAACCTTACTCTAAAGACTCAAAAATCAATGGGCAATTATCAACTTTCTAAGTAGTAAGTCAAAGATCAATTTCAATTTGGCAAAAGTAGCTGTACTTGCATGCGATAATTTTTCAACCATAAATCTATATAATGCCTTTAAAATGGCATGAGTTTGGTATGTTTCAACATAAATTCTATGCATCAAATTTGAATGCCCTATTACTTTTATTTCAAAAGTTTTTAATATGTCAAAGGTCACTATCAAGGCCATAGCAAGTTCATATTGTTTTGTGAACTATTATCCATGGCCTAGACAAATATTTTGAACTCCTTCTTCCTGAAAGTGACCTTGAACTTGACTAAATGACCTTGGTCTGTAATCGGGGCACATTGTATAGTCACTAGGAACCTTTCTAACAAGCAAAATCTTCTAATGTCCTACTACTAACATAAGGATCAGAAGAACATTTTTAATATTTTTCTGTAGTGACTTTAACCTAGGTTTTGGGTCATAACAAAAGTTTTGTGAAAAAAATATATAAGATTCTAATGTTTCTCCATTACAAAGTAGGACCAACACACAAAGTGGGATGAAAGACAAAACATGGCAACAAATGAAAAATGCAATGTCTTCAGAAAAAATAAAATTTCTGAAAATTAAAAAATTAGAAATGATTACTAGTATAAAGAGCACTACAGATAAATTCTCTTGTCACCTGAGTTTTGCAAAAAGTTTTCCCATGATGCTTTGGACAGGAACAAGACAGAGAAGGACTGCAAACCCAGCCAATGCTGAGGGACCTAGTTCTTTCCACAGTATAACTAGGACAAATATCGCCTGGCTGGGGCCAATCCAAATGTAGTGGATGAACATCACTGCCTGCACAAAGAAAAATATGCAACATGCTCAGATGCTTGTGTACAAAATTTTTAAGTAATATAAAAAATTCTAGCATACCAGAGCCTTGATCTCTGTTGACATTAGAAAAGCCATCCACCAAATCAGCATCACTTTAATGATGTTAGCCTTGGTCCCTGGAGCAATTCATGTCTTACACTTCATCGTATATCATTATATAGTATAGTTGGCTATGATATGTGTACAATTGATTTATTGTTGTTTTTATCCTGTGGGGATCTGGGTTAAAATAGGTCCTCAGTACCCCATGCTTGTTGTAAAAGGTAACTAAATGGGGCAGTCCTTCAGATGAAACTACAAAAACCAAGGCCCCATGCCACAACAGGTGTGGCACAATGAAAATCTATCTCTGCTCAAAGGACATAAGAAACAAGCATAGGCCTAAATTTTACATTCCTGTACCAGCAATGGTGATATCTCCATGCGAGTGAAAAATTCTCAAGTGGGACGTTAAACATTACACAACCAACAAACCATTGTTTGTTTTTCTTCTAGCTAACACATCAATAGGTAAGAACAGTCACATTTGATTTGGTATAAAGAGCAGAGTGTTTGAAATCCGCCGGTCCCACCAGCCAAAAATTCCTAAAGTCCAGTAATTTTTTGTATATCATCGGTCTGAAGGACCAGTAAGGTATAAATGACCCATTCAGAACTTTAACATCTTTACATGTATGGACTCTAAATGTAGTTATAAAATCAAATACACATTTGAGTCTGTGTACTTGAATGAATAAATTCAAACACTTTTATGATTTGGGATTGAGTACCAAGCAGACATTTCAAATTAATGTGCAAAATTAGATGACATCCATTTTATATTTTTCTGCATCACATTTGAATCATAAGCAGATATGGATGGAAGTTGCTAATGATATACTTTTGTTTTGTGAATTCAATTTTGTCATGTGGACAGACGCATCAATGAGATTTAGTCCTAATGGCAATCGGCGTGCAAGCCATTCCAAGTTGGGGGCGCCATTGCTGTTCACACAATGCCACACCTTCGCAGCCCATGGAGAACAAGTCCACTAATTCATTAGTTATTTGAAGCCACATGGATGGCATTGAAATGGTCCAAATTTACTTTTTAACATCCTGGTCATGAGGCCATGAATATTGTATGCTTTTACAATATATATTAATTGTTTTAAAGTTTTATTTTGATTGTTTTTTCTTCACTCAAGTAACTGAAATACTGACCAGTAAATATCTGTTCAGACTAGTAAATTTCATCATATTCAACAATCCACTTGACCAGTATTTTTTTTTTTCATTTCAAAAACATTGAAAGAGTATTTACAATTGTACAATCTAGAGAAATGGCCATGGCCAATTGGCTACCTTTATCACATGATTTTTGTTGCTTCCCTATTAAAACATAGATTTGGCTAAGCAAGAAACTCAACAGAAAGTATATATTATATATATATATACTGATACTCTGGTGTACAAAAAGAATATCTACTGGTTATTATGACATATTGGAGAACAAAACATCACAGTCAGCCAAACATCTAGTACCAGAAAATAAAGATATTACTGTGTCAAATCTGTTGACATCATTGGACATCAAATTGACAATCTGGCCAGTTGTGGTTTGTCCAATGGCTTTGTTACTCAATCGTAGAGTCTGAAAAAAAGTTAAATTGCAAGAAGTCAAAATTCTTCATCAAAGACAAATGGAAATTCATTTCATGACATATTTATGAAATCAATTTGGGAGTGATTTGTACTATTCACTTTTAACAGGATGTAACAACAAAAACACTTTTTAAATCTTACATACTGGTATACAGTAAAACATGGTTACAACGAACACATTTATAATGAATTCACGCTTAGAGTAAAACATGTGAACCCCATGGGAATCCAGATTAGAATACATCCTCAGTACCCCTAGCTTGTTGTAAGAGGCGACTAAATGGGGTGGTCCTTCAAATGAGACCACAAAAACCAAGGTCTAGTGTCACAGCAGGTGTGGCACGATAAAGATCCCTCCCTGCTCAAAGGTCATAAGCACTGAGCATAGGCCTAAATTTTGCAGACCTTCATCAGAAATGGTGAAGTCTCATGTGAATGAAAGATTCTCAAGAGAGACATTAAGCAACATAAAATCAATCAATCACTTACAGTGAAATATTTTTTATTTCCTGTAGTTTTAAAACATGTTGTGAAGTTATTAGATAGAATGAATTGCATTTATAATGAATCAGAATTGTGTCCCCCAGCACTTCGCTATAAACTTGTTTTACTGTATTATAATCACTGAAATACTAATTTGTGTTTGATAACAACAAACTGGCAAAAATTAAAAATTGTGACTACGATACAAGCAGTGACAGGGCAATTACATGACAGATTGACCCATTCTGAATGGCTACTTAGCTTGGGGAAAATAGACCTAAAGATAATAAATATTTAAAAAAAAACAAACAAACATTTTCTATAAATTTACAATGCCTGAAATGTTGCAATCAAACTTTATCAATGAATACCTGTACTGTTATACATGTGTATTTATCTTCGCATTATTGAATTAAAATTTGGACCAATCGCAGTAGCTCAGTGGTTAGTGTTCGCTTTGTAAATGGGAGGTTGCGAGTTCAAGCCCCACTTGTGCCATGGCCGCGTCAAACCCCAAGATGCAAATATTAGGTAGTGATTGCTCCTTCGCCACACGCTCGGCATTTAGAAGTGAGAATCAGAGGTCTTTCGGATATGTCCTTAAAAATGGGGGTCCTGTGTCATGGTAGGCGTTGGCACATAAAAAAACCCCCACTGCTACGGCCTTGAGTGCTAAGCATGGGTCTAAATTTGTGGTACTTCACCTACAGCTGGTGACGTCTCAATATGAGTGAAAAATTCTCGATGGGATGTAAAACAAAGAAACAATCAATCATTAAAATTTGTATTGTTAACACTTCACAAATACCTTTCTATACAGAAGTGAACAACAGGCCACTCGTATCTGCATTCCGATTCGTTGAACTGTGAAGAAATATGGATGGTGAGAAACGGCAAGAATTATAGCTGTTAGACTTATTCCCATTGCATACAGGTAGGCATCGGTTTGTGTCATGGTAGAATTTGGTGTGAAATAACGAAGCAGTTGTCCTAGCAGAAGAGGCTGTATAACTTTAGTTACTTCCTGAAACCAAATAAAGTATACATGTACAAAAAACTCTGCTTTATGGTCTTAAGTGATTTTAGGAAAAGTCTCTTCCCTAAAACCAAGCACATCAGTGTGTGTTCCCCCTCATATAAATGGTGCTGATAAACGGTACCATTCCCAATGCCATATAGTATCTATTTTTTCCAATATTGAGGCTATAAAACTTCAAGTAATTTCCGGTGACAAACTCCTAAGTCTCTGCAATTCGAGGCTCATCATTTGCTTTAATGAAATGGTGTCTGACCTAATTAATTTCCTCACTTTCTCTTATAACATGTAGAAAGTTGAGGTGAATAAATGGCACTTGTTTCTTAAATTGTACACAATGAATGCCTGTTCCTTTTTAAAATATGGTTTTATTTTGTGTTAATTTTAAAACACAAATGCCATTTGTTGAAAAGAGGGAAAATTCCCAATTTGCTCAACTTACATGCTATTTTTCCCAAACGGTGAGTGGGTATCAGTCCCATTCCCATACAGTTCCCCCCAAAAATATGCACATGAAATAATAATGTACATATATATCTGTCAACACCTGCTTTCTATTCAGCTCAATATAAACATTTCATAGCAGTTAGTGAGGAGTTAGACACTATGGGAATTTGAAGATTTTCCAGGTTATTCTAATAATTCTGAGCAATTCTCATTCGAATGGTCTAATCTGCTCTCCTTCTTTTGTTAGCAATGACATGCATACAGTTGATTCCTAAATATATGCGAGAAATTAATTATTGCTTAATTCAGTGAGAAGTACCACTCACAAAATAAAATGATTTACTTTTATGTTGCTGAAATACGTGTAAAAACTCTTGATTAACAGTTCACTCGTAAATTCATGTTCTCACAATTTGATGGCTACAAGTTATTTCACGATATTAAGTGCTCACATAAAATAAGCAACCTACAATAATTAAGCACTAAAATAATTTTCTACATGAAGCTTTAGAGATTGTATAGTTATGCAATATTTCAAATATTGTGCAAGATGTATTTTAATTGAAATTACATGAAAATAGTAGATGGTTGCAAGTGTGTCTGACAATGTACTTTGTATTACACACAAGAAAAGATAAATACAAACTATATTTCTTACTTCAATGAACACAATCACTCCTAATAAGGTATACTGTAATCCAAAAATCCTCACTATACATTTCAACAGGCTAGGAGACTTTTCCTCTTTTTTCTTCCTTTCCACTTCAATATTCCACTCTCTGAAAATTACAAATACATGCACATTTGATACAGAACATAACATTTTATTGTTTAAGGTTGTTAATAGCGTACACTCTTCACAAGTTATCCCCCCCCCACCCCCACCCGTCCTGAATACAGGGGGCACATCAGATGGCAGTCTTCAGTTGACAGTATAGAAAATTTACCACAGTCAGCACTTATTACAATGGCCAAGTCTGTTTCCAAGCATTTTGCCATTATAACGAATTTGCCATTGTAACGATATGCCGATATTACCAGTATGAGTTATTCCCCTTTGTTTATTCATCATCACAATAACAATGGCAATCTCCATGCACATTCATTGCCCCCCCCCCCCCCTTTCCTACTTTTCCTATTTCGATTTGAAATAAAGAAAGAACTGCATTATAAAATTAAATTTAAATTAAATTTCTGTTTGATGATGACTGTGCAATCCGATGTTTGTATAGTATTTAAACAAACACAATGATTCATTGTGTTCATTTCTGTGTGTCGCTTCCATCCTGCTACTGCTACAGAATAAATAACCCTCTCCTATGTTGTTCCCATAAATGACGTAAATAAACCATACATAAATAAATAAAACAACTTTGTTTTAGTGCATGCATTTAATAACAAATCATGAATAAATACAGAATCAAAGATTATATTCTTATTTTTTTCCCTACCTCACCTATCAAAATTCATAGATGAATGAATAGATAATTTTTTTTTCCAATTTAATTAGTAGGAGCACCTCTTCATTAGTGTCTTTCTCGGGTTGAATGTTTATTTGATAGGAAGCCATCAAACATACCTGTGCATTTATTTTTTAAAACCATCCTATCAAACACTAATTAGTGTATCAATAAACCCTTTCGATAAACAAACATTACCTGACAGCTGTCTCGTGCATAGGTGACGAGGAATTTAATTCGTTACCGTTATGAGGAATTTAATTCATTCTGAAATCTTGGTCAAGCATGAAAATATTGCCGATAGCCAATTGTCATACATGTACATGTATTAACTCGACAATCTCAAGTGACCTGCCGATATACTAGATTTTATATAGTGTCACAATGCACATTCCCTCCCAATAATTAATGCTGGTGCTGGAATACAAATATGCCGTTATATCAAGCAATATTAATTTTGTGCAGATTTGTTACCAGCAATTTTTCGCCGTTAGATGAATTTGCTGGTAAATCATGTACTGCTGTAACGAGCACCGACTGTATTTCTGATTGTAATTAATTGCCAGTTAAGGAATTTTTCGAAGAATTAAGTGTAATGACTAAAAAATAGTATGACTGAACAATAATTTTAATCACTGATTACATTTATGTGCCCCTTGTGTGATTTTTTTTTTTTGCAAAGTACGGTCATGATGTCACAAAGTATGTAAATATTAACGGTCCTCAACTTCTTTATATCAGGATGCCTTTAATAAGCATATCAGTAATTCATCATCATTAATTTCTATAATTTTGACAACCAAAACACATACATAGATCTACATGTGCAAACCAACGCTTGTACATTATTAACTCATCATTTCACACTGTGGACAAAACTACCAGTTACTAAATGTACATCAGGAATCAATGAACAGAAATGTTAACCACCTCGAATCAGTATCTCTAATGAAATCTTTCTGTTGAAGTAAGTTTTTTTCATTCAATCAATTGTGTAAATCTACTATACATTGCACAGCTCTTCTTGCACTGCAATTACTCAAATGTGAACAAAACTAATCATCAGGCACAGTGCAACAGGATGTCTAATCTTATCTCTTTCTCAACTTTATTCACACTATATTTCAAATGGACAATGTATAATGTCTATCATTTAGATTTCTTCCCCTCTCTATTGTTTACTTTATGTACGTGTCTGTTTGGTGTTCTTGTTTGCCACTAATGAACCCAAAATTGGGGGAGGGGGAACATTACTTTCATTTTCACAACTTTCACTTTGTTTCAGCCACAATTTCAAATGTTGTTTCTGTCCTTAAAGTTTTCATTTGTCTTTTCCTTGCATCTGAAATCAGTAGCTAATATATTACATTTTACATCTTCAAGTCTGAACAATGTTGAGCCGCAACTAAAGTCGGAGATAATGCACGCAATGCATTTTGGCAATAAGAACAAAATATTTTCTCATTTTCATAAATGAGTCATGGATGCCTCTTAGGCTAGTGATGTCTTAAATGACCCGTCTGTACGGTTTCCTTCATAGTTTAACATTTTTAGATTGTTTAGGCATTGGTAACCCAGTTTCTTTTTACCCCAACTAGGCTGAATGCCCACATCATTTAACTGGATGTTTTGCTCTTGCGTAATAAAATCTACACTGGACATTTCCAGAAATTTGAAACAAGACTTTCATTATCACACCAAACCAAAATACTAACGAAGTTTTATCCACTGGATTGTACTTTTTTCACACTATTTTAATTTGTATTCAATTTTTAAATGTATACAAATAATCCTGACAATATTAACTCAACACCAGGTCACCATTTAGGCGAACAAGGTTAACAGACAGGTCACTAAAAATCAATTCAGGGTGGAAATTATAAGGCGACGAGCATGACTATCACACTGTATACTGGTCTTAATTCACTGGCCTCAGTCTTCGGAACACTGAGTTTTCATTAAACTATACAAGTCATATTTTTTACCTTTCAAGTTTCTTTCCAAGTTCTTCTGATGAGTCTTCGTTAGTAACATTATACATGTCATCTACCTCCAGTCTTCTCTTGTAGCCAGTTTGGAAAATAGGGTTCATCCACCTATAGTTATACATATTTCACATTATTTATTAGAGAATTTAATAATAACTATAAACATTATGATACATATCTTATGATATATGCCAGCCCTGCAGTAGACACTATTATTTTGAATGGTGTAATTTAAGCCTAATTTATGTAAACTTGTGTAACATGAATTTAAAGGATAAAAATGCAATGGACCAGACCGGGATTCAAACCCGGGCTCCCTGAATCTTTAGTCAGGTGCTCAACCAAGCTAACTGGCCACCAGCAATCGAACCCAGATGACCGCTACACTCCTTCCTCTTTCAATGGTCTTCGTCCTCGAAGATACAACCCAGATTCTTTTTCCCCTGGCAGGACTTTCACATGCAAGTCAAAGAGTGGTCAACAACACCAAATATAACAGGAAGGGAGAAAATACAACAGGCCAAACAAGTATTCAAACTCAGGCCCCCTGAATCTCTATTCAGGTGCTTTACCAACTAATTTAACTGGCCACCAATGATTGAACCCAGCTGACCGCTACATTCATCCCTCATTAAATTGTCTTCATCCTCAAGACACAACCCAGATTGTTTTGCCCTTAGCAGAATTTCACCCTCAAGTCCAGGGGTGGTCAATGGCACAAATGTAACAAGAATGGAGAGAATGCAATGGACCAGACCAGGATTTGAACCTGGGCCCCCTGAATCTCTAGTCAGGTGCTCTACCAACTGAGCTAACTGGCCACCTGCGATCGAACTGCTACACTTGCATACTCCTCTTCTCTGAAGTTATAAACTAAATTAATTGTTTTTATATTCAAATATATTTCCTATGATCATCATGTATACATGTTTCTGTTTCTACGTGGGTCCTCCGTGGCCGAATGGTTAGAGCATCGCGCTCAAAATCACATGGCCTCTCACCTTTAGTCGGCTCGGGTTCAATTCTTGCTCGCGCCGATATATGTGAGAAAGTTTGCCAGTTTACTTTCGGAAGGTCAGTGGTCTCTTCCCAGGTACATTGTATCTGGGTTCTCTCCTTCACCTACAAAAACTGGACGCCACCAGATAACTGAAAATTTGTTGAGTGTGGCGGAAAAGAACAAATAATCAATCAATTATTCTATGTTTTCAAATAAAAAATCAAAATTTTCAATCTTTTGTTCGCATACACACTAATTGCTGCATACTATCATTATATTCCATTTAACTTTAAGATTGTGTGTATATATATATATATATATATATATATATATATATATATATATATATATATATACCATATATATAAAATATCATTTTACAATCATTATACATCAATATGAGTGAAAAATTCTTGATCAGACTTAAAACAAACAATCATTATACAATAATACTAAAACTTATATAAATTGTACTTTAGGCCTGTGGCCTATGAATACTTTGTTCAATAAATTCATTCATTTATTACACTATATCAAAAGCCAACTGTAAAACGAAAGTAGACCAAATCCAAGTGATCTGATGCGGACCTAATCTGATCCAAGAAAATAAAACAACCCTGGTTGTTAAAACAACCAACATTGCCCCTCTTCATACCAGGTCTATCGATGCATTTTTACTCTTCTGTTTTCATGTAATTTACGATTTTTCATCAATTCAACAATTTGGAAATAATGACCTATTGATTACTATCAATCGACCTAATTAAAACCGTGAACTACTAAGTGGCTTACCAAAATAGCAACTTTGACAGAGGATTTGCTGTCAAAATTGGGTTTGGGTTGTGATGTTTCAGGCTTTCATCCATGTTTGCTGCAGAACAATCTGACCATCAAATTTTAAACCTTGTCAGAGAATACCACGACTGAACAGCATGGTGATTGCACAACTCTGGTGACAGCAAAGCACGGCATCTTGTTCTTCGGTGGTGGATCTAAACCCGGAACTTTCATAAATAACTCGTTCTATGTACAACTCTTTCAATATAGCAACTTTCATAAACTTCTTGTCAAATATATCCATGGTCAAATATAATAACTGTCAATCTTTTTCATGAATTTCTCCTGTGATATTTCCCCTGAAAATAATGCAGTGCTGTTTATGTTCTAGGCCTACATTCTGGGGTGGGTGTAATTGCAGTCCGGGACAAGTCCCGGGAAATACGTCCTGCGATGTCCAATGTTCACCGATTTTTCGCTATAAGTTAGTTTTTCTTCACTGAATGTTTAGTAAGACGATTACCAAGAATCTTTGTTGTAAATTTGGTGTATGAAAATTGCCTTATTATTTAACAGATGGCTGTTATTTATTCTTCAGAGTGTAAAAGTAGTCCCGAAGATTTTACTAAGAAAATGCATTTCATGATTTTGTTGTCGCCTCGTTTATGTACAAAACACATATAATCTTCAGGTGTTGAGCCCAATTAATAATCGAAAGACACTATTAGTTTTGATTATCTTATATAACCACACTGATTAATACAGTAAACTTTTTTTTTTAAATAACTGAGTTTTTTCTCGGGACACAGCTAATTGAGATATTAATAAAAGAACTGGACTAAGATAAAACATTAAATCCGCATTCAGGAAAGGGCAATTTATAATATTAATCACTTCGTTAAAAACTCAAAATAATAAATCATAATAATTCAAAAGCAATGTTAAATGTATTTCATTGAATGTAATGCAATTCACATATATCAATGAGGAAGGATCAATAAAATTGATGCTGGGTGCTGTTAGCCGTAAGTTAATTAAACATGCAATTTAAGTATGTTACCCAGCTCTTGCTACGTACAGATCATCCCTCTAAAGAGTCATAATTTTATCAATTTAGTATTTTGATAGATTGCACCTACTCTTACTGGTGTACTCGATTTAGCATTTTAAAAAATGCACCATTTTATCAGAAATTTGCAACTATGAGTTGCTAATGACGAGAAATATACATCCAATAAAATAACTTGAAAATCAGCAAGCTTATTGTCCACACATTTCAATGCTGAGTACGAATGTGTGTGTGTGTGGGGGGGGGGGGGGGGGGGGGGGGGGGGGGGGGGGGGGGGGCTTTGCCACCCAGTAACGTTAAACAATCTGGAAATTAAATTTCAATGCATCTTTGTTGTAATTAATTTTGATAATTTAGAGAATGGGTTGTTGCAAAACTTTGTCAACCAATCATGTAAAACATGAACAATCAATTTACTTCTTATCGTGTTATTTCTTTTAAATCATGCTCGCGCTGCTGCATTTAAATAATTATAACCCGATAGTTAATCTTGATAGCAACACTCGTATAATGACATTAATTAGTAAAACCATGTATTGATTAACAACGATGCTAGAACATTTAAACTTTTAATGATATTAAATAGAGAATTTCAATATATATTTGTTACAAAATGTTACATCTACATGGTAGATATTCCGTAGGGAGGACAGCGGAAATATATTTAACAAGATAAGTAAATACTACGTCTTATTATCAATAATACTCTGTATCAGTTATAATAAACTAACACTTCAAAACACTTGGGTAGCCATTCATAAAACGGGTTCAAACTCTCACCTTGTTCCGGTTTTATTTTTACACTATTCGTGTCGGGTCTACCATCGACGCGATGTCCCATTGAATTGATTGATTGATTGTTTGTTTGTTTTACGTCCCGTCGATAATTTTTCACTCATATTGAGACGTCACCAGCTGAAGGTGAAGTACCACAAATTTAGATCTATGCTTAGCGCTCAGGGCCGTAGCAGTGAGGGTTCTTTAACGTGCCAACGCCTACCGTGACACGGGACCTCCGTTTTTAAGGTCATATCCGAAAGACCCGTGATTCTCACTTCTAAATGCCGAGCGTTTGGCGAAGGAGCAATCACTACCTATTTTCGTCTTAGGTTTGACGCGGCCATGGCACGAGCGGGGCTCGAACTCACGACCTCCCGGTTACGAACGATGTCCCATTGATAGAAGGACGAACATTCATATAACATGTTGAATATTTTGTCAATCTTTTTGTTATGATTTCAAACAATATCTAAGCGAAAACATCAGCAATATTAAACAAGTTAATAATTTTATTTCAATTGTTAACAAGGCGAAAACAAAAACCGGAAAAGTGTTGTCTTCGTAAAATCTTCGGGACTACTTTTACACCCAGAAGAATAAATAAATGTCATTTTTTAAATAATTAAGCAATTTATTTTACACCAAATTCACGATGACGACTTTTGGTGATCGCCTTAAAACATATCCAGTAAGATATTTGAAGAAAAACTAACATAGCGAAAAATCGGCGAAAATCAATATCGGACATCAAGGGACATATATCCCAGACTACAATTACACCCACACCTACATTCTGTGACACGACAGTTCCATATAGCCTATTTTGTACATGTACATTACATCAAAGCAATGCTCAAATTTCCACGAAATAAAACAATATTTTTTCCGATAAATGTTTTAAGACACAACCATTCAGAGAAATTGTATAAACGTCGATGAAATCATACCCAAATATGATGTTGTCAGGCATTATAAATTTTCACAAGCATGTACTGTGATATCATGAACTAGAAAAACACGTGCACCACACACTCGGTATAACTTTTTTAAAATACCTTAGAAATGATATGGGTCCTTCTCCATGACAGAGGAAAATGTAATTTATAGATTATTTAACTGTGATTAAGCATAAACAACCGGTAACCGTGAAATTGACTAATTTATGAAGAAAACAGTATTATATCTCGCAATTATTTACAAGCAACGCTATATTACAAATATGGTTAGGCGTACACCAGTACCAATTCACCTTAGTCATCATCCGTGACCCAGTTTTACCCGGGAGTGGGCGTGGTATGGAGGCATGTGCTTGGAAACTTGTTATGCTTTAAGTTAAAAGGAATCCGGTCTTAGTTCACATTCAGATCCTGATCGGAAGCATTCGAAAAGAAAAAAAATCCTGGTACGGTCACACCAAAATGTACTTACCGGACGAAACTGACCGATAGCGTGTCCTTGGTTTAATTAAATCAAGTCAGGGAGGAAATGCGTACAGTAAAATGATACCGTACACAATAAGAACAATTCTTGGGTTAGTCTTTCTTTTGTATATTTTCCCATACAGGTAGGCCTATGAATTTTTTTTCACTCCATTTCAGGTGGTAAATTTAGGACACGCAATAGTTTGGGTTTTTTTTGGTGGGGGGGGGGGGGTAAATTATGTTGTGAGCACGACATAATATCGTAATACCATCTCGTGTGCATAACATTAACATCTCGTGTGCACCATATTAAAATCTAGACATTAATATCTCGTGTGCACCATATTAATATCTCGACATAATATCTCGTGCGCGGGTTCCATTCTCGCTCGCGCTGATATATGTGAGAAAGTTTGCCAGTTTACTTTTGGAAGGTCGGTGGTCTCTTCTCGGGTATATTGTATCTGGGTTCTCTCCTCCACTTACAAAAACTGGATGCCACAAATAACTGAAAAATTGTTGAGTGTGGCGAAAAACAACAAAGAATAATCATTAAACAAACAATCGTGTGCGCAACATTAATATCACGCTAGCACGACATAACATTTCGTGTGCACGACTTACTTTATCGTGCGCACGACATAATATCTCACACAAGATTAATCAGACTGCACGTTGGTCAATGACAAATCATAAAAGCAGGATCGAGTAAGAATCGGAAGTCTCTGATTATCAACTCTCATTAGGAGCACGTTCAACACATGAACATGAAGCTCAGGTGACCAAGCATGTCTAGATTTAAGCATATTATGAGAACTGATTGATACGTTGTGATTGATTGATTGTCAACCACAATCAACAATTTTTCAGTTATCTGGTGCCGTCCAGTTTTTTATTGGTGGAAGAGATGACTCAGATGGAAGAGACCACCGACCATCCGAAAATAAACTGGAAAAACCTTTTCACATATATATCGGCGCGAGCGAGAATCGAACCCACGCCGACTAGAGGTGAGAGATCTTGTGATTTTGAGCGCGATGCTTTAACCACTCGGCGACAGAGGACCTGGATATATTTTGAGTCTCATATGTAAAGGTTTGAATGTTGGCGGACATATTGCATTATTTTTCAACATAATTCCCTTCAGTATCTATACACGTTTGCCAGCAATGTTGAAAGACTATTAAAGAAGTCGTTTTATTGATCTCCACTGCATGTATGACGTCATCATCTGACAGAAAGTGGGTACTGGAAAGAACCATTATCAGTTTTGGAAATAGATGAAAGTCTGATGGAGATCAAGCGAATAAGTCAGTCGCTCAATCAATATAAAGCCATTCTTCAATGGCAGCAGTGAGAATGATAGGCTTAGGAACAGGGGCACCGTCCTGATGGAACAACACACCTTTACCGAGTTTTCCGCGGCGCTCGAGTTTAATATTTTCCCGTAACTGCCTCAGCAGTGATATATAGTATGTGTCATTGATTGTTTGTTCCTTATTGAGATAATCTGCTATTAGAATACCATAAGTTTCCCAGAAAACGGAGGCCATAACCTTTCCAGGTGATGGAACAGTCTTTGGCGGGGGTGAACTAGGGTGCTTCCATTGTTTAGTCTGTTGTTTGACCTCTGGGGTGAAATGTTGTTTGACCTCTGAGGTGAAATGATAGACCCCGCCACTCATTGATCACTCACTTTGGAATGCATTCTCAAACAAAAATACTCCTAGGATAGTCCAATGCAGCCGAGGCAGGCGCCGGAAAAGGCCTAACACCTGCACTGGGTAGATGGCCCAAATCAAGAGGACTTCCCAAAACCAGTGATCAATGAATGGCGGGGGCGGTGACCAGACTACTGCCTGCTGCATTTAATTTCCGCCACCACTTTTTTTTTATTGTAGCATATGAAGGGGTATCTTCCCCTTGTGTTGCTACTGTATCAGTATGGTTATTCTAAGGAGCTAAACCTTTCTTATGCAAGTATTGGATCACTGCTCTGCACCGATTTTGTCTATTGTGTGCAGAAATTGCTTGCCTTGTTTACTTTAGACTGCTGTCTCGTCGACATAAATTGACCAAATGACACCAGTCTTCGGGTACACGGTCTTAAATAGTCTGGGAACAGTAGGGCTGAAAAAGGACATCAATGCAAAGCTCCTTCTAGTTCACAACATATTAATCAGCCCTCTTAAATACAATTATATGATATAGTGGACTAGAAATAATGACACAGCTGTATGCTGTACCTCTCCTCTTCTTTTTAAAATTATTATTATTATTATTTAAAAGTTCACAATCTTAAAATTGAAAATCAATTAAATGGCTTTTAAAAAAAATAATTTGTATATGAAAATCAATGTCGGACGACATAAAATTGCGGGAGTTTTGCCCCTAGCTATTTGAATTTAGATTTTTATCCGACATTGCTCTTTCAATATCTCACCTTTAAAAACTTATCGAATGAATTTCACCATGGTAGAAATTAAGCTGCCTTAACGTTATTCATTGGCTCAGTAGACTCCTAATACTATACGCACATTACACTGACATACGTTTTCAGTGAGCAGGGTAGAAACATTATTCTACAACACATCTCAAGATTTTGCAGTGTGACTCTGGTTGGGTTAAAGACTATAACGATTAATTGTCTCTGATGTTTCTACTTTGTCAAACAATGATATTTCTTATTTAAAGTGAGTTACATCAGTAACTGATTTCCATAAATACCTGTGTTTTGCACACAAATAACCGAGTTCATGCATTCAACTTTGATGGCTTCACATAACAAGGAAATGCCATATACTGTACGAGATAATAAGTCGTGCACGCGAGATAATAAGTCGTACGTACGAGATATTATATCGTGTGCGCGAAATATTATGGCGTGCGCACTATGTCGTGCGCATAAGATATGTCATGCGCACGAGATAATATGTCGTGCACTTGAGATAATATGTTGTGCGCATGAGATATTATGTCGTGCGCACGACATTTTTCCAAAAAAAAAAAAATTAAATGTCCAAAATATACCAGAATCTAGTCATTCTATATTGGCACTAAGAGATGAGATCAAGTCAAATATATGTACGGTTATGTAAACTTGTATAATAGCAGTGAGGTTGCTTATTTTATCTAATGAAGGGCCGGTGCACTGACCAGAATCAAGTGCAGTGTTAACGATTAGTGGCTTAATTTGGATATGTTACAATTTTGTACAGACATACGAATTTGACGATTCAAATTAACGGTGTATGAAAGAACATAGCACTTAGCATAAAAGAAAACCACTGAAACACAGTTTTCTTATGTTAAAAAGCATCACATCTATTACTTTACTATAGGCAATTACATAAATCTCTCTATTTTATCAAGTGATTGGGAGTAATAATAAAGAAAAATAAACACCATGTTTACATTCGTTTTAGGTATTCCAATGACCGGCACTGGCCAGACTTTGAAATGCCAAAATCTCAAAAACATGTCATCGCAATGTTTGGTTATAAAGTGAACTTAAAAATATGATTTTCTTAGATTAACGTTGTTTAATCGGTGGACAACTAAAGGCATGATAATGTAAGAGACTATTGTAAAGATGTGTATAGAATATTTTTTGAATGGAAACTTGTATGTGTCCCTGCATCTGGTGATTTTACAACAGCTTACACTTCATCATGGAAGAGTTGTACGTGTAAAGGATAGCGGATACCAACAGAAAATATGTCACAGGAAGTTGTGAAGTAGTGTGCTCAGGCTTTGTTATTGCTAAACCTCAGACCTGTCAAGAATACTGTCCTTGCAGCTACAGGCATTTATATCATTTGGCAGCCTTTAAGTACTGTAGAAGTCTACTCTTAGGGTCACCCCCCCCCCCCCCCCCCCCCCCCCCAAGCAAACAAACAAAAACAAAAAAAATTATTTCTGTTGTAAGTAATTCACTACTTACTGACCTTCCTTGCATGATTTGAACGAAAAAAGTGAGGCAGACACACCTTATGGTGTCATATACAAAGTTTAAATACCAAAAAAAAAACCAAAAACCCACGTTCAGTTTTACAATGGGAAACCACTTTGGACATAAATTATGACATGGGAATTGATACATCCAAACTGTATAGATACATTCTGAATCATGACCGTTGTGCTGACGTACTTCGGAAGACAGGCTATAATAAGACCGAGTCATCGTCCACACAAAGTAAACTTCTTGAATTACCTGACGTGCGTCTAACCTTCTTGGTCGGGTATTTAAAACGGTATAAAAGGCCAACGTGTGACAGATTGTGTTATATTACATCCTGATTCCACACTTTGTACAGAACATCATGGTGTATATTATTGTTGTTTTTATCATCTGTGTCGCTGTGAGTATGGTAGAACCGCATGGCTTCCTGAAAGACCCGCCCGCCAGGGGATCCATGTGGACCCTGGGATGGGAAACACCAAAAAACTACAACCACATGCAAATGTTCTGTGGCGGAAAACAGGTGAGAAATCCGAGAAACGTAATGGGGAGTTGGGGGGGGGGGGGGGTTGTCTGAGTTATACTCTCGTCAGAATATATGCAGTCAAAATTGAACCCAATACTCAAATCTTAGCTACCCCCATACCACAAAGAATATATATATATATATATATATATATATATATATATATATATATTAATCACACATCAATCTGTAAGTGAACAGCAATAAATTATTCATGTAAAATCCTATCATTTGAATGTATGGATTCAGTAATAATAATAATATTAAAACAATAGGTTCAGTGAAAATTGTTTCGATAACGTTTCATCCAGGGATTTCTTAATTAGCCTGTTCCAAGTGCTCAGTACCTTTTTCTTTTTTTTTTCATGTGCAGTCTGCAGTACCAAAAAAAAAAACCCCAAAAAAAACCCCAACTTTATTCGTGCTTAACATCAATGTAGAATGTGATGGTGCATTTAATGGTTTTGTCATCCACGACCAAGTATAAACTAGACATACAGTTCGAGACTTCGTTAAAATTGAAGTTGGTCACGTGATCAAATCCTATAACGCTTTTCTGATGTCCATTTGCGTTTCATTACGTTTCATATCCCACGAAGTCAAAGAAATAGCATCTTACAACTATAGCTATATTTATTTGAATGCAGAACATTTTGTTTAAACAGCAGAGCTCGTATTTCACAAGTTGGTTTTAATTTCATTGATAACTTTCAAGCTGGGATATTTTTTATTTTTTGTTATGAACGTCGTAGAAAACATGAAAGTTCAAATGGCACTTTAATGAGCTTTTGACATTTTGGTTTCTTTTGCACACAAAAATAGCAAAAACACTCTAGATGTAGATGGTTTCGCAGAAAATGTATTAAATGTATGATTTACAATGTAAGTGACTTGATTTCTAAAACTTGTTCTATGAAAAATGGAATTAGGCAAGGATATTCAATATCAGTAAATATTTTTCATCTTAAAGTAGGAATGATGTAATTAAAAGTTCAATTATCAAAAAATATAAAAATGTTTTACTATCAAATGTATGTATACAGAAGGTAAGCTTTTAGACCAAAAAACAAAAGGGAAAAAAAAAAAACACCCCCCCCAAAAAAAAAAACCAACAACAGCAAAAAAAAACAAAAACAAAACAAAAACAAAAACAAAAAAACAAAAACAAAAAAAATCACAGTTGAATATGCTATTGCTTATCCTGATCAGAATTTCAAACAAGACTCAGAAATGCAGCTAGATTCGAAGAAATCAAAAGCAATTTTCCTGGAGTCTTAAAGATACCAATTTATCCATTGTATGATGCTGAAATTATCAGGGCTCCGTCTTGCTGTATCAGAATATATTTAGGGCATGGTGGATAAAGAAGAAAAAGTTTAAAACTTAGAAAAAAAGTTTACAACTTTTCAAAAAAAAGCTTAATACTAGTATAAAAAAAAAATAACAATGTACTATCTTCGGTAAACGTATACAACGATGATTATTTGAATTCTAATACATTTATTCTTTAGTGCCGGGATTGTGATTAATCTAAAAGGAACATGTAAAGTCTTGAAATTTTATATAATTAAAAGAAAAACAACATTAGTAGGACACATATATGAAGGCGTGGTTGACAAATAAAATTTTAATTAAATTATTTTTTTTAAAAAATGGGATTACAGGGCTCTGATTTGTCACTTAAAGCTGATAATGCAAAAATATGTATGATGGTCTAAATCCGGTTTATGCTTTTAAGAATCTATAAAAATTCTTAACTTTCTAATATGAAATTTTTATAACATTTAATGAATGTAATCAGGAAGGATATGTCAAACGTACATCAAAACATGACATTTTATCGCAACCAATTTGGCTATTTACCAATTTCCGGGTATTCCGATTTAAAGAAAAAAAAAAAAGCTTAAAGATTCCTATTGGCTAAAAACCTTTTTTTTCTATGTGTGAAAGAACTTTTTGATCCGGAAGAAAAATTTAATTACAGTGATTATTTATTTTTTGACGTACGCGTACTTCAATATAAATCTACTGGGCCGACAATCTACCTAAAAGTTTCCTAATTACTTCTTTAGAAATTCCCAACTGAGAGAAATACAAGTAAGATACATTTCGCTGATGATCAACTATTGTTAAAAAAGGGGAATTTATTATTTAAAACAAAAATCTGGGCGATTGTGCATGAATGGTTATATCAAAACATTCAATCTGAAGAAAAACATTCGACACACTTTCTCAATCTGAAGGGATTGCGACCCTGTCAATAATAATAATGATGATGATGATAATAATAATAATAATAATTACTGTAGTGACAGTTCCGTCTAATTGGATCATAACAAACAGTAACGAGTGTTTACTGCTACCACAATAAGAGGATATTTTTGTATGATGTTATGGTAAAACTTTCATGACTTAAATTTGTATCTTATGCAGAGAAAATACGGTCTGAAATTTTCAATACTGACTTTCGAGGGCATACAAATTCTGTTTATGCTAAAACTATCATTGAAATTGATACCCGGCAACCTGCTGAATTTAATCATAAACTGCATAAATTACTTAATAGCAATTTCATGAGTCGGATAAAAACGTGGCTAACTTAACGCAATTCCTACTATAGACCGCTCGACCCTCCTAGCGTATGACCAGCATTCTAAAGGCGTTTCGACCATCAAGGCAAATAACATGCCTTCAACTACGATGGAAAACGTAAATAATTTACTGATTTTTTTTTTCTGTTTTAGCATCAATATGAAACCAATGGGGGAAAATGTGGCGTATGTGGGGACCCATATGATGCTCCGAAACCACGTGATAATGAGGGGGGCGGAGCATATTCTACCGGAATCATCTCGAAATGTTACGAGAAAACATCGGTCATCGAGGTAAAAGTTGAAGTAACAGCTAATCATCTTGGTTACTTTGAGTTCCGACTATGTGAACACAACGACCCTTTCACTCCAGCAACACAAGAATGTCTAGACGAGCACGTTTTGACATTGCATAATGGAACGGGAACTCGCTACAATATAACATCTGAAGTTGGAGAGTATACAGTAGAGCTGGCACTGCCTGAAGACGTTCAATGCTCCCAGTGTGTCCTTCAGTGGAAATATAATACTGGTATGATAAATGACAAAAATGAAATAAAATAATGATAATAAAATTTAAAAAAAAATCATCTGCTCATACTATTACTGCATCTACTTATCTTTTGTCTATGTTAACGTGAGGATTTCACATGCCTGTCTATGTATATCATTTTGGATGACATCGACGCATTCGATAATATATCATTTTTTCCTCAGGCAACTCTTGGGGCTGTGATGGAGGAGCCTGTGGTCTCGGCTATGGCGAACAAGAACAGTTTTATGGTTGTTCAGACGTTTCTGTGTTAGAAAGTTGTGAGAATTTCGATCATTACCACTATCTGAATGAGAGCTTTACCAACACATCTACCACCACAAAATCCACCACATCTACCACCACAAAATCCACCACATCTACCACCACAAAATCCAACACATCTACCACCACCATACCCATAACTTCAACACCGATGGTTACCGCAACTTCAACAACTGCTGAAAGGACAAACTCAACCACCGCGTCATCTGAAACCCCATCACAGACGACTACTGAATCATTGACAACGAAAACGAAGACAACCACTATCTATGGAGAATGTTATCCCAAAACCGAATTTGAAGATCAAAATGAAGCTTTTGGTGAAATATGTCAGCTCAGCTGTTCAAAAGGGTTGTGTCTTTCATACTACTGTAGATGTGATCAACAGCAACCAACGACAAAGTCAACATTGATGACCATAATTTCATCTTCACATTCCTCGACAACGCCATCACCAGACAAGTGTCAAGCTGTCGAGGTGACGGATACATATAAGGGCGTGTCTGGCATGTTAGAGTGGTGTATACAGCAATGCCTCATAGGTCAGTGCAGCCAGTCTCATTGTATATGTTAAGAGCATGTGGACAACTTCAGGGAAGTTAGCGAAATAACTAAATTTGATTTTTGCTAAAGATTGCCTCAAAATATTTGTTACATACTGATTTATTTCTTCAGTTTAAGAATGTTACTAGTAAATGTCGAGCATCGTGAAATATCCTGGTCAAATCGTATAATAGCATACCATGTGATATTATTTATAAACAAAGAGTATTTCAGCAAATATGCCAGTGCGTATGAAGAAAGTCATTTCGTCACAACTGATACACATGTTCATACTAGTAAATATGTATATATCATTTCTTAATTATATCAGTTCATCAGAGTGTATGCTTATAATGTATGAGTGGAAGTCGTGAAGTTTCATTTGTAAATTATTTCTGATCTTTGTTATTTATTTTTTATGAACACTTTACATTCGGTGTGATATTTGATGAATAAAACTTGAATAATATGTTGATTTTATGCTGATTCAAGATACTTTTCCAAACTACTAGAGATTTACATAACAATCATCAGCAAAGAGTAAACACTGTCTCAAGTATCAAAGAAACTACAAGTGTTTTATGTTTCAACTTTCTCTTCCTCCACTAAATCTATTTATGCGACATGCAGTTTAAACAACCAGTTATAATGAATTCGTTGGTTATTTAAATATTAGGTATAAAGTTGTGCTCCGGATCATGAGTTTATTAGGCATTTGGCAATTATACATCCAGATATTTCAGATAGCCTTCAAAAATAATATATGGTATTGCTCGATATCGTGTCATCATTATCTAACAATTAATCTACACTGTCTGGGGGTGCGATGGCGTAGCTGATCTATTGTAATTATAGAAAATAAATATTTTGGCAGCATTTACAGATGAAATAGGATGTTTTCGTAGAAGCTTTCTGACAATTGAAAGTGTAGACGACAAGCAACGAATTCAAAATTCGCAGATGGGTTAAAATTGCCACCAAAAAAAAAATGAAGATAATGAACAGTGATCAATCTCATAACTAGAAGATAATGAACAGTGATCAATCTCATAACTCCTATAAATAATACCAAAAATAAAGGTCGGGCAAACATGGTTCCCTGGACATACCAGAGGTGGGATCAGGTGTCTTGGAGGAGTAAGCATCCCCTATTGACAGGTCTCACCCTCCTTGAGCCCTATACCTTGATCATGTACACAGAGTAATCCGTAGTTAAAAACCATTCCCCTTACACTCAATATACCTGTTCCATCAATACCCATATAGAATTTGTTGACATTGTCTTTAGCAGTTCGCAAATTCCATGCTCATTATAACGATCGAGTTTGCAAATAGAACCTGTCATTGGGTCAAATGCTGTTTCATACCAATATGTAAAGCCGTTCTTTACACACTAATTTTGAATACGGATTACTCCGTTTACCTGACTAAGATATAGGGCTCACGGCGAATGTGACCGGTCGATAGGGTATGTTTACTCTTCCTAGGCACCTGATTCTACCTCTGCAATATCCAGGTGTCCATCCTTGGCCAGCTCTTTATTTTGTATCTTATAGAAGGTATAAGATTGATCACGTTCGTTATCTTCATCTTTTCAAATCATAGAACTATTATAGAACTGTACTCTTGTAATTTGCACACACACACCCTTTCCGAGATATAAGCGTAGGTGTTCGTATTCATACTAATTCTTCCACCATGACCCAAAGTTGGATAAATTAATGTCATAACATAAGAGAATCTCTCAACCTCTATAGAACACACACACACACACACACACACACACACACACACACACGAGAGAGAGAGAGAGAGATGAATTTTCTCCAGATTTTTTTCCCGCAGTCACTGATCATGTCATGTTTACAAGTCACATGGTTATTCTGTCTTAAGTAATTTACTTCTTACTGCTTTCTTAAAGTGAATTCTCTCTCAAAATAACGGCCACACCTCATTGTGTCATATACAGCATTTGAAAAGCAAAAAGAAACAAAAACCCACGTTAAAGCAACTTTGGAAATAAATCATGACATGGGCATTGATATGTCCAGAATGTATACATGACCGTTGTACTGACGTACTTCGGAAGAGAGGCTACAATAAGACCGAGTCATCGTCCACACTAAGTAAACTTGTTAAATTACCTGACACGCGTACCAACCCTCTTCAAAATCAAAACAGGTCGGGTATTTAAAACGATATACTGTAAAAAGCCGACGTGTGATAGATTGAGTTATATTAACAACATCCTAACTCCACACGGTCTACAAAACAACATGGTGTATATTACTACAGGCCACGCAAAAGCGCCCTCTGTTCTGTGTTTTCAAACAGTACATGCGTTTCTGCGTAATCAATGTTTTCGTTTCTGCGAGATTGATGTGAATGTATTCTTAAAAACATTTCCAAGATGAATGTAATGCTTAATCAATTGGGGATTGAAGTTATTGATAAAATTAGACTTTGGGTTATATAATTTCTAGAAATAAACGAAATAAACATTAGAGTTGTCACTTTGTAATGCAGTATCGTTCTTCTTTATTTCATTTATTTATTTTTAAATTTTTAAATTTTATTTTTGAAGGAGGGAGTAAATTTATTTCATGTATCATTTCTTAGCATTTCGCATATTCTATGGTCGTTATAACGATCCAGTTTGCGTGAACAACCTTTCATTAGCTCAAATGCTGTCTGACATGTTTCATATTAATTGTTGGGCCGTTCTTGGCACACTGATTCTCACTGCGGAGTACTCTATTTACCTGAAATAGGGCTCACGGTGGGTGTGATCGGTCAACAGAGGATGCTTAGTCCTCCTAGGCACCTGATCCCACCTTTGATATGTCCAGGGGTCCGTGTTTTCTCATTCCTCTGATTTGTAATTTCTATAGGAATTACGAGATTGAATACTGTTCATTATCTTAGCCTTTTGATTTATTACTTTATATCTATTTATTCATTTATGAAATACGAAAAAGGTGCGCAGTGTTTTGTGGGTGCAAGACTATTTTTCGGATTCACACAACTGGTCTTGAGGTGACAAAGGGAGTTGAGTCCAGACATGTGAAAAACTCCGACATATACACGCGTATGCATGAACATTTACTTTTGCAATCGGTATCCTTCCGCGTGAAATTGTTTATATTAACTAGGTTTGTTTACTATAGCAATTAAGATATCTTAATTAATGTATGCCGTCACACTGAACTCTTCGTCCTAAAGAGATGTACAAAAGGCATATCATCAGTGTGATCCGATCTAAATGAAAAATAAGAAGAAGAAGGAGGAGGAGGAGGAGGATTTCTTTTATTTTCTGCGGCCTGATTTCTTTGACGCTTGCGTGAAGTTGTTTTCTTCTTGTTGTTTTTGCCATCTGTGTCGCTTTGAGTATGGTAGAACCGCATGGCTACCTAAAAGACCCGCCCGTCAGGCATTCCAGGGGGACCCTGAAAGGGAAACACCTACAAAAAACTACAACAATCTTTATTTGTATTAGAAAGTAATAAATAATTATCGTCAAAAATTTCTAATGCCTGAAAATTTTATTTCTGTTGCAAACGTCGTAGAAAGCAAAATGTAATAATAATAATTTCAAACAGTAACTTTATGAGCTAATAACAATTAGGTTTCTTTTGCACACAAAGATAGCAAAAGCACTCTAGATGTAAATGGTTTCGCAAAAGGCAGTAAATGTATAATTTACAATGTATGTGACTTGCTTTCTAAAACTTGTTCGATGAAATATGAAATTAGGCAAGGGTTGTCTTCACAAGTCAAGAGTTAATGATTCGTTCGTGCGAGGTAACGAATTAATAACCCTTGACTTGTGAAGATGGACAAGGATATTCAATCAGTTAAGAATTTTCTTTTTAAAGTAGGACGGATGCAATTAAAAGTTCGATTATCTAAAAATATAAAAGGTTACACAAAGCAATTTATGGATACGGAAGTTGAGTTTTGGACCCTTAAAAGCATACATTTCTCCATTCTTTGATGTTAAAATTATCAAGCTTCAACTAGTTTTTCGGAATATATCAAGGGTATGATGGATGAAAAGGTTTATAGCTTAGAAAAAAGTTAATAACTTAGCAAAAACTTTTAATACTGTATGGAACAAAATTAACAATGTACTATCTTTGGTAAACGTACAACGATAAATACTTCAGTTATAATACACTTAATCTTTAATGTCGTGATTTTGGTTTATCTTAAAGTAGTAAAGCTTTTAAAACTTATTCTTTAACTATAATGGCGGAATGAGGGATATAATTAAAAGAAAAACAACATTAGTAGAACACATAAATGAAGGTGTGGTTGACATATAAAATTTCAGTTAAATTATATAAACACTGTGATTACAGGGCTCTGATGTGTCACTTAATAATAATAAATAATAATACCATATTTATACAGCACCCTTTTCATACATTTGTGTGCTCAAAGGTGCTTTACAGTACATAAAACAATTAAATAAAACATTGAAATAAAATTATATAAACATAAGATATAATACATATGCTAAATAAGTATAAAACATCAGTTTCAGGGCATATCAAAGTAAAGATGATGAGATAATGTTGATGAGATGTGTGTGTGTGTGTGTGTGTGTGTGGATGAATTAAAACTATATATATATATATATAAACCAAAACAAAACAAAAAAACAAATCCATCTCAACTTGATGGAAACTAGTTACTGAAAACCTGGTGGAAAAAAAAAGTGTTTTCAATGACTTCTTGAAGGCGCATAGTGATTTACAATCCTTCACATGTTTTGGAAGGGCATTCCACAGTTCGACTTTTAAGAACTACTAGAGTTATCGATCGTTGTATAGACCTAAGATTTCGGGTAGGTCTATATACCTCTAGCATCATGTAAGGCCTTGTAGGTATAAGTAAGTATCTTAAACTGTGCCCTATGCTGCACAGGCAACCAGTGTAGTTCTCGTAGTATTGGATTGATGTGGTCATAACGAGAGGTCCTGGATATGAGACGTGCGGCAGTGTTCTGAACTTGTTGGAGCTTGCTCAGAACTGTCTTTGGTATACCAACCAGGAGAACTTTACAGTAATCTAACCTTGATGTCACTCGGGAGTTCACAAGTGATTTAGCTGCTTCTGTTGTTAAACATTTTCTGATGTGGTCTATTTGCCACAACTGTACATAGCAAGATCTACTAATAGAGTTCACTTGTAGCTCCATATCCATCTTGGAGTCAAACATGACACCAAGATTTCGAACGCAAGTTGAAGCATTGATTTGTGAGTCACCCACTGCAACTGAAATGTTTTGAATGAGGTTTGCATTATGACCGGATGCGAACACAATGACCTCGGTCTTATCCGTGTTGAGTTCCAACATATTGCCATGTATCCAAGACATGATCTCGTACAGACAACGCTCAATACGATGAAATGTCTCTGCCTGTGTAGTTATGCCCGTAGGCTTAAAAGACGGGTAAAGTTGAGAGTCGTCCGCATAAACTGATAATGCAAAAAAATGTATGATGGTCTAAATCTGTTTACTGCATTTAAGAATCTATAAAAGTTCTTAACTTTCTAATATGAAATTTTAATAGCATTTAATGAATGTAATCAGGAAGGAAATGTGAAAAGTACATCAAAACACGACATTTTATCGCAACCAATTTGGCTATTTACCAATTTTCGGGTATCCGATAAAAAAAAAAAAAAGCTTAAAAAGGTTCAAATTGGATAAAAAGTTATTTTCTGAGTGTGAAAGGATTTTTTTTTATCCGGGAGGAAACTTTGATGTTAACGGTTACTTAATATTTTTTTAACGTACGCGTATTGCAGTATAAATACATGTGCAGGACCGTCAATGTCCCTTAAAAAAATTCCTAATTACTAGTCTAGAAATTCCCAATTTAGAGCCATTGTAAGTAGGATACATTTCACAGGTCATGACCTATTGTCAAAATACAAACTCATTATATCTGATCTGGATGATTATATATGAATGGTTATGAAAAATTTTCTATTTGAACAAAAAAAAAAAAACCAAAAAAAAAAATCGATATTTTCCCAATCTAAGGGATTGCAACACTGTCCTCCCCCCCCCCCCCCCCCCCAAAAAAAAAAACCAAAAAAACAAACAACAAAAAAACCAAAAAAACTGTATTAACAGTTCTGTGTAATTGGATTGGTGTAATTACAATTTATTGAAAAATATAAATCCACATTTCAAAAAAGCCACGTGACAAGTGATGCTTGTGTGTCAACATAACAAACAGTAAGGAGTGCATACTGCTTTCACAGTAAGAGGATATCTTTTATGAAATAAGTTGGAAAATGCTATAGTAAAACTTAAGAATTACGGGATGAGTATTGTTCGTTATCTTAGCCTTTTCATAGATCAGTGTACTCAATCTCTCAAGTCAAAATCAATGTGTAAAGATCAGCGCAACATTTAGAATGAAACACGTCAGACAGCATTTGACCCAACGACGGGATGTATTGGCAAACTAGATCGTTATAATGAACATAGAAGTTGCGAAATGCTAATACCCTACCTGCTTATGTTTGGGAGAGAACCAAGGCTTCCAGTGGATTTTGCTTTTGGACTAGGAACTCCAAGAGGAATTTCTTACCAAAGTACTTTGTGGAGTTAAGGAAGAGGATGAAAGATGTAGATGAGTTGGTACTGGAAACAGTATAGAAAGCTCGGAAGAAACAAGGTATGTACTACGTTTTGAAGGTCAGAGGAGTAAAGGCGCAGTCAGGTGACAGGGTCTTAGTTGCGTTTGTTGCATTTAATAGCAAACACAAGTTTGCTAATAGGTGGGAAGAGGAACCGTACTAAATTTTACGACCACCCAATGCAGATGTGCCAGTGTATATAGTAAAAAGGGAGGATGACATAGGAAGATTGAGAATCTTGCACCGTAACCTATTATTGCCAATGTCGCCACCTTAATCTCGAGGAGAAAATAGGTACAACAGATAAGTTTGTACGGAAACCAAGACATAAAAAGAATCGGTTACACTAAGAGAAAGAACCCACAGATACCAAAGTAGACAAGATTTTGGAAATTACAGATCTAAATGATTCTGAAATTGAAATTTATTTTCAGATACCGGTATCGGTAACCGGGACTGCTAACAAAGATGAGGAAAACGTCATTCTTGTATAGTTATGTACTATGGACAGCACCTACTTTCACCATACACCATATAGGAAGGTGTAGTACTCTTTAAATGAAAAAATATGTTTTAAAAATTTCAATTCATACGCTCAATAATTTAATTTTCAAGATTTCCATATCATCAAATTTAACAACCATATGTTAAATCTGGAACAACAATTCTATCAAAAAGATTAATCTGAGATTCCATGGGTAAATTGAATTGTCTTATTTTATTCATAACACAATGCATCGCGCTTTGTGCTTGTATACATAAATGTGTTTTTGCTTTACAAAACTAAAGGAGCCTGACCGAGAAAATATTATTCCTAGATACTTAAATTCTCTTAAAGTTTCTATAGCAACAACATTGTAATAAAATGTCTTTTTGGTATTTATCCTTTGAAAAATATCAAATCTTAGTTATGCTGACATTTAAATTCATTTTCCATTGTGAACAATACAAATGAAAACTATTGAAAGCATTTTGCAAATCTACATACTTTTCAGCTATTATAATAGCAGTATTGTCAGCATATATATAACAGTATTGATTATTGATTGATTGATTGTTGTTTTCCGCCACACTCAACTTTTCTGTTATCTGGTGGCGTCCAGTTTTTATTGGTGGAGGAGAGAACCCAGATACAATGTACCCGGAAAGAGATCACCCATCGCGACCTTCCGAAAATAAACTGACAAACTTTCTCACATACATGTATATCGGCGCGAGAGAGAATCGAACCCGCGCTGACTAGAGATGAGATGCCGTGTGAGTTTGAGCGCAATGTTCTAACCACTCGGCCACGGAGCTCCCCTCCCTCCCCCGTTCTACAGGAATACTAAACGTCAACGGTAGATATAGTACAAAAAGCTTCAGATATACATACAATTCATCTCTAATACATCTTTATATACACTTTGCAAGCTAACAACGTTTTTTATTCATCAAAAATTGTTCCAGATCATTGATATATAAAGAAAAGAGAAAACGTGTCACATTTTCCCCATGGTGGACTCCAATGTTAAGCATAGCATCTGTTCAATGCATTCAAAATTTTCCAGTAGTCTTTGGGATTCTTAGAGTGCAAGTCTGTACTTTTTCTGGTGATTTCTTTTCTGTTATTTTTTTTTATACTAGTATCTATTGTCTTTTTGTATGTTTTGTTCTAACTGTATATATAGTAGTTTTTTTTTTTCAATGCAAACACTCAGACTCGTGGGGATCCTGATTTGAATAGGTCGTATGTACACCCTGCTTGTCAAGAGAGGCGACTAAATGGGGTAGTCTTTTGGATGAGACCGCAAACACCGAGGTCCCGTGTCACAGGAGATGGGATACGTTAAAGATCTCTCCCTGCTCAAAGGCGTAAGCGCCGAGCATAGGCCTAAATTTTGCAGCCCTTCACCGGCAATGGTGACGTCTCCATAGGAGTGAAAAATCCTCGAGCTGGACGCTAAACATTATACAATCAACCAAACGTTCGCTTACTAAATATTTCAAACTTTTTCATCAAAATTATAAATAGCTGAAGTTATCGGGCACAATGTCTAAAAAGTGATGGCAAATTGAGATGGTATGGTGTTATTTATTATGTAAACTATTTCATCAATATCCAAAGGCAATTATATTACTTGGGTTCTAATTTACTATCAAAGAGTAAAGGTATAGAACTCTAAATATAGGGTACCCAAGTTTGTATTCTAATAATCAATCTACATTTATAACCAAAGTTGATCCCGAGAATCCGTATACTTCCCAAGATATGCAGAAATGTATTCAGAAAAATGCCTATTATTTTTGGGTTGCGTTTTAGTTCGACCCCGGCAGTGTACGACTAAACAGAATGTGCCTTGCTACAAGCAATTACATAGAATGTGTAACATTAAATATCATATTTAAGTTGAATTTCTTACCTCAATTCATAAACTGCTTTGCGTAATAACTCCAATAAAACTGTCTGCACTTTTGTTGATGGGATTTGGATAAAAATAGACCTAATAAGAGCTCTGTATCTTCAGAAAGGCATGTTATTAGCATAATTCATTTAATATAATGAATTACTATTCATCAAAATTAATATTTGAGACTCTAAATCGTTTTGGGTCTTTAAGATCCTTTTAGAGTAATTAGTGACACCCGGACAAAATTCCATATATTTTTTTTAAATACATACCTCTGATGCGTGAAACTTTGCATGATTTCAAAATGCATTGCATTAGTCCAGGTAAAAAAAAAATAAGTATGTATATCATTTGCTAATTTCAAACTTAACTGGCCCTTAATTTGTGAACAAGTGATGTATAATAGACAACTATTTGCATAACAGTTTAGTGCCCGAACATTTAGAGAACATTGCAACAAACATACGCGGCATACCGAACACGTTTCTCGCATAACAATGATATTCCAAAATGTAAACTGCAAACTTACAAGTAACCTTTTATGCAACTATAATTTTAAAATGAGCGGAACTCCCTCTCTTTTGATATTAGAAATGTTCATCCAATCTCAAATTCTAAATCCCAAATACAGCGCATAGCTAAAATGTCACCATCTTATTTTAATTTTTTATGGTAATTTTACTACTTCATTCATACTAAACATCGTCACAGTTGTGTACTGAACAATGATCTTTACAGATGTAATATTACTACAGCCCATTGTGTTCTTATAGAAAAGTAGAAGTTGCACATCACTTTTTCTACTACCCGAAATGTGTAGGCTAGGAAAGATTTCTTTGATCATTTTTTTTTAAGACTTGATAAAATCCATACTGTGGACACCCGTGTGTTTTTATGAGGCGATGATTCACTGACTTGCAGAAACTGTAAAATTGTTTTGTGTTTTTCAAAGACAAAGGTATTAAACAAGAGGCCTACAGGCCTTCTCCGTCACCTGAGCATTAGTTAAAGGTATCCCTAGTCCCAAGGGCTATGAAATCTAGAATAATTTTCTTGTTCTGATCCTCAACATCAAATTCTATTCAGCAGCAGTATAAAACAAGATATATTCTTAACATATAAATGTCCCCGAAAGTGCACATACTGATGAAAGACTTTATATAATATATGTTATATTTACACTCTATGGCTATTTTGGACCCGGCTTAAAGTCAAAATCCTGGGGTTGCAAAATTCACTTTTTTTTTTTTTTGGCTCACCCTTTTCTGCTTTTCCTAAATAATACATTTAGTTTTTTATACAGTATCAGAAAGAGTTTCAAATGGTAAAGAAAATAAATTCTACAATGATAATGTTGTCCCCACCCTGGAACAAAAACCCTTCTGTTCCCGTTATCCCAAAGATTCTTCATACAAAGTTTGAAAATAATTGGAAGGGTAGTTATCACGAAATTAACGGCGTTCAATTATCAATGGACACATTTAACCTCTATGACATTTGGTCTCACTTTGTTAAAGAAGAAAACGAAATAAAATAACTACATTCTACTCATTATAGAAGTAAACGGAATAAAATAACTATATTCTATTCAACTATTTAAGGAAGAAAATGGAATAACCATATTCTAATAGCTGAAAAGAATATGAAGTCCTTTATATATATATATATATATATATATATATATATATATGAATGTAAATTACCGAATAGCATTGATATGGAATATTTCCAAATGCGATAAATCTATCAGTATGTGGTTGAGAGTTCTGATACATTGTAAGTATTCTCTCATTACATAATACCCATCTTTGACGAATCATCTAGTAGAATTTATTAAAATATTTTCTTACACGTTAACAGTAGCGTGGCTGCCATTGACGCCAAAACGCCCGGGCGTACTTGATTGTTAATTTTTCATTTTATTATGCATGATTTTATAGCTAGAACAACCCATAAATGTAAGCTAAAAAGCCTCAAAACCCATGAGCTTACGGGGACTTCGACCCCACCAGGGCCTTGCCCTGGACCCACTATGGGCCTTAAGACGGTCCAAGTCTATTCAGGATTTGTCACTGTGCGTACACTTCACTTCAAGGCCAGCTACGCCACTGGTTAAAGCTAGAAATGAAGAATTCCACTTAAAGATTTATCTCTCTTTTCTTTCTACCACAACATGTGGTTAACCAGTAACTGATCAGTTTTCATGATACATCGATAAAACAATACGGGGTATTGTTTGGAGCTCTTTAGGAAAAGAAGTGACGAAAATTATGCTTTACTTGGGCAGCTCTTACTTATATACAAGTGATGGCTAAAGACGATTACAAAAGTATTTGCCGATTCAAAAATTATTTTTTAGAATGTTGCAAGTAAATATCCTAGTACCAAAACAAACCATGTCTTACAGCTTAACCGTATTTGACGGGGAAGTAAAAAGCTTTGGCATATTCATATCAGACAGTATAGAATTTTTTAAAAATCCAAAGTTTTTCGGATGTATACGGACAGCGGTCAAAATATTTGCAACACTTTGGACCGTGAGAGGACTTCACCCTCTATTAGATTAAATTCCTGGAGTTTGGTAGCGGAAGGGATCGTAAATAATAGATCCCCAGGCTCCCCATTTTACATGCAAACATCAATTCATTGGCTGGTCACCTTTTATACACGTATTAGTAGTGACAAACGGTAGTGTAAATGCAAAGTTGAACCGATAAATTGAACTGTATTGAAGGATAACTCCCCCCCCCCCCCCCCCCCCCCCCCCCATCTCCACGATGTTGGGGTTTGGGCAGAACTACTTTTGCTAACTAAGGATTTTCAGACAAATTTAAAGACAATTTTCATACCCCTTTCCCCTTCCAAAAATGACGCTTAGTACATCTGTACCTGTAGTGTGCTTATTTATATGTACTGACAAGCTGCCCAAAACGAAATCTCGTTGGTCACACTAAACATTAAAACCGCAACGGAATCTAAACGAAATAATAGTTTTGATATTCCGTATTGAAAAGTATTCTTTCCTTAGACCATCATCATGTTTCTTTGTGTCAAAAACTTGGTAGATGTGGGATTGGGGGGGGGGGGGGGGGGGGGGGGGGGGGGGGGGCTAATTAGCATTATATTTATCTTTCGCTTTATGATTTTGCAAGAATGTAAAATACCGTTTCGTGATCCGAGGTCAGGTCTGCCATGATTTTCAAGTTAAATATTGCTCTCCCACAGCAGCAAATAAGAAGCAGAACAGAACAAACCACGTACAAGATACAGCTTAAACGAAACACATTATGGTGTATAGTGTTATAAATACCAGTAAAATAGACAGAGATCTATATTTCAATACCTTTTATATACACTGTATAGTGATGTATTTGCATCTATATTATTCAATATATAGCTAAACCTCTTTAGTGTTTAACATTTTAAGCTCGAAGTTGAAAATTTAAAATAAAATATGGTCAAGAAATTCCTAAAAATTTCTAATGGTACACTTGAACTTATCATATAATGTGGACGGAATGCAGAATGTTTCCAAGTTATTCTAATTAGGAAACTTTAGACATTTTATCAAAACAATGAGGAGGGCATCCTTATCAAAGAAAAAAGACATTTCTTTTTTTCATGGGGTATCTCGAGCTTTAATTACTCAGATTAACACGCCTACGTGCTGCATAGATGTAATTGTGAGAATGCAGCTTATACCTTAGATCGTCCTATCAGGTGATCTCCCTATTCTGTTAGACTGCTTTATTGCATTTTTAAAATTTCAAATCCCTTTGAAGGTCACCTGGGAAAGGGGGGGTCGCTTGACATTTAATGTCTCGGACATTGTTTATTCTGCTCTCATAGATCGCAGTGATCAGTTGTAATCTCGTCCATTTTAGTAAGGACAAAACTGCCAATTCCATCTGGACTTAGATTAAAGGTATCTTCATTTTGATATATCTTAAAAACATAACACCTGTGCCTTGCATTCTATAAATACTTAGGTTCCATTGCACTCTTGAGAAACCAATAATAATAACAATATAATCAAAACCATTGTACTGTTTCCTTTTATTTTGTTTAACAGTCATATTAATGATTAAAAACAAAATATATGTATAATTAAATAACAAAATATATTCACGACTTGGAGTTAGAGCTATACAACAAACGTTATAGGCCCTGTGTTCACCGTGGTATAGTGTCCTTTACTGATTCAGAATTGAATTTTAAAAAAAAACCAAACCTTGTGTATGGCGATCAAAATTTGATTTTCAAATCTGAATCACTAAAGAACAGTAAGAGAAACTGAAACAGAAATCTTCGTTTTACGGCATTATAAACCGGAAGTTTTCCAAAAATAAATTTCGTTCATAAATACATAAATGAAAATGACCGGTGTAAGTTCTGGGACGGCTCCTGACTTATTCGCTCCTGTGTGGTAAATTAACTAAAACGAGAGGCAAAGTCCAGATCTTATAAACCTTGCTATTCAATGAAATCAAAATTCTACCATTCAAAAAAGTTAGTAGGCGCAGATGCTCATGTCATTCAAATTTGTTCACTGTGGTCAAATCTAAGACGTTAGTGATAATTCTATATATCTATAAGTTTTGTTCTGAGAATGAAACACATAAATTGTACACATCACAAGTAACATAATTTTCACATTGTTAATCACGAAAAAAAAAATATCCCTTTTTTCTCTTCTTTGGATGCTAGTATTAAATATTCAACGCCGTAACCGCCATGATGGACAAGTTTCCAGCAAAGAAAACAAATCTTGTTCAAAGTAATGTGTTGCAAATATTTCTTACTATTTAATGTATATCTGGTCCTTATCAAATTCTTTGTAGCATATCTCTGACACATGTATAATCACCATTACACTAAATAAATTCATTCATTATTTTTAAAACAATATTTACAATAACCAGTGGGAATATCTGAGAATAAACCACTTTAGATACATAAAACCCTGAAATACAACTGTATGTTTGAAAATGGCGGTTTCGCATGGTTTGTAGTCCTCCACGAACAGTACTTCATGATAGATGGTTCTTTTTACATTGGCAACATATATTGACAACACTTCATGCAATATCTACTGTAATGTACTATACAATACATAATTTACATTCATCTCTATCTGACATGGTAAAATAGGAATGACTTTTTAATAGATCACTCACTGGAATTATAATGCATGATGAATGAAAACACAGGATTTGTGCTGAAAATGCATGTTAACTTATCACAGATATGGTGGCATCTCATTAGTACTTCACAAAAAATATACAAAACAGAAAAAGTCATTATGCCTTTTTGCTTGTGTTGCGTAATGCACTAATTTGTCTTTCAAGCACATAATAGGTTCAGCATCTCATGTCATGTAGAGAAACAGAAAAGAAATTCAGCGATGTAAAAACTCGAAATTCAAAACTTTTTTGTTTTTCTCGGTTGTCAGAGGTCTAAGCACATAAATTCTTGTAAAGCACATAACTACTGTCTGGTAGATAAAAATCAACCGGCTTCTCATGGCGTTTTCCCGCTTAATAATGGAACTGGAAGCTGGCTAGATAATAAATAGTTCTATACAATAGATGTATACCCTGTCACGCTAGAGACATGTTGTATGCTACGCTCTATTTAGAGTAAATGGTAACCTATCTTCACCCCCCAATAATTCCTTGCACTCCCCAGGGCTTGGACTGGCCAGTCTATAATAAGGAAGTTAGTTTGCAATTGAAAATTCTTGCAAAGTATCCCGTGTAATTGAGATCACATTCAACAGCATTGTTGTCAAAGCTGATCTCAGCAACAATCATATTAGGATTGATCTGGACCTGGAAAAAACAATGACAGTCATAAACTTAATATTTCTCATATTAAAATTATACATTATATATATATATATATATTTACATTTCCAATGTTTATTACCAGTTGAAATAAAAACCATTTCCTTATGAATGTGAACAATGTCCGTATGAATTTTGATAGATATATATCTTAAACTAGTATTTAAGTTTGGGAATTTCGACAGAAATGAAAGTGAAATGTAAATTTATAAAAAACATTTCTTGAATAAACAAAATTCAAAATATTTTAATCAAGTTACATTAATGTAAATTTCGGATACTTGTATCACTTTTTTTTCAAAATTATTTGAAAGTTTTGTAAGCACATGTCTGTATATTTATATCTAAAAACAAGTCTGCTCTTCAGTAAACGAAATATATTCCAAGTAAATTCGTTCAACGCCGTCGAAATGAGGCCATTGCTTAAATTAGATGCTGCAGAATTGGAATAAAGTCGTGTGTGTGTGTGTGTGTGTGTGTGTGTGTGGGTGGGTGGGTGGGTGGGTGGGTGTGTGAGTGTGTCTGTTTAATTTATTTTAATATTTTTGCATGTTGCTATACGTTGAGGATTTATTTTTCACACGGAGACGTCACTAGCTGTAGGTGAAATTTTGGCCTACGCGTGACGGTCAGGGTCTATCTGAGAGACTCGTAACTTTCGAGATGAGTGTAGGATCAATACCAATTTTAGACGCAAACCCCGGACCTTTTGAGTATAAAGCGAACGAACTAACCATTAGCTGTCTGTAATCGGTATGGTACTGATGCTCATGAAATAGTGATACTAACAACATGTGTTCGGTTTGGAACTAGGTTAAAATACGCAGACCAAATCAAGTCAGTCCGGCTTAGGCACCTCTTTATACGTTTCATTCATGTATATAATAAGAATTTCTATTACCTTGAACACGTATTTTCCTGGATCAAGGTCAGTGATATCAACCCATTGACAGTCAATGTCCGCCATGTAGTTATCTGAACAACCCACACTTATTCCTATAAAAGAAAGGCAGTAGCAAAAGCATTGCGTAAACTTTGACAAAGTTCTCCCAATAGCTGGGGTCAGAAATGCATTAGTTGCCGTAATTTTAGATGTTGTGTATAACGTATACATTTGTTTGTTTCTAATATCATTTTTTGTGTAAACCGTATACCTTGCTGGCCAAAGTTCTGGCAGCTGTATTTGGGGTAACCACCCCCAGTACATGCTGAATCTTCTAAACAGAAACTGGCTTTGAGTCCCTCCGCCACCCGATTTCCATTTAAGTCCAATATATCATAATGGGCAAAAACGTCCATGCTGTGGTAGTGCCTAGGGAAGTTAAAATTGCTGAATCAGATTATTGCAATACGATCCTTGATTCTTCCAAAACACGAGGGAAAAAACCAACAAGTAGACTGTTATCAAAAAATAAAATACAATAAATTTTTAAGCGCTTGAGTACATGCAAGCCGTCATCACTGTAGCTTAAAAGCATTTTGATTTTATGACCAAGTCTATGTTTATAATGAAACAGTTATTTTCCAATGTATTCAAGGGTACTGTTATACGTGTAAATTATTTCTATTTTGAAGCTATAATGGCTATGTAATTGTTCATCGTTACGTAAACTCGAGGAGCTGATCTGTGTCTAACATGACAAATGATCTGTTTAGTTAAACTCTGAAGTAGGTCCCTACTGGGACATTCCAGATATGAACCAGAACACAAGACGATTTGGTTGGATGGTTGTGTGGTGTTTAACGTCCCGCTCGAAAATTTTTCACTCACATGAAAACGTCATCATTGCCGGTGAAGAGCTGCAAAATTTAGGCCTATGCTCGGCCCTTACAGCGTTTGAGCAGGGAGGGATCTTTATCGTGCCACACCTGCTGTAACACTGGTCCTCTGTTTTTGCGGTCTCATCCGAAGGACCGCCCCATTTAGGCGCCTCTTACAACAAGCAAGGGATACTGAGGACCTATTCTAACCCAGACGATTAGGAGATTGGTATTAATTACTAATAGCAAAGCATCAACTATAAAGGGCATACGAGCACCGACTATCAAGGTCATACGAGCACCGACTATCAAGGTCATACGAGCACCGACTATCAAGGTCATACGAGCACCGACTATCAAGGTATACAAACACTGACTATCAAGTCCATACAAGCAATAAACCAAGGTCACAAAAACAACTAACTATCAAGGTTATACAAGAAGCGACTATTGATGTCGAATTTACGGTCATAAAAACTCAAATCGAGAAAGGACGAACAAATCAATCTATGGAGTGTTGCACTGGCTGTGAATGCCGTGAATGGACACGTGTAATACTCACATGTGACACGCGTGCCATTCCCACTCACTTCGGTCACTCATTGGCCGGAAGTCAGCGGTACCTATGTTCTTCACAACACTGGAAAACCGCAATAAACGGCGTGTGTGCTGTCTCCAACCTGGCAAGACAGGAGAAAAATAAATACTAGTGATTATTAATTGACCAACGTCAATAGTCCCCAACTTTTCAACCTTTTGTTCAAATTATGTAGATATCTTGATGGCCTAGTTTTTACATGAAAAGACATAATTTTTGTTTGCTCCATTTCAGAAAACGTTTTTCATCTAAATACGAATCCAGATAAAAGTCATCCTTAATTATATGTTACTTAGAACAGTTTAAAGTTTGGCATCCCCTCAACATCAAATCGGCATTCTGTTCAGATTTATGTGTCAAATCCTGTGCAATTGCAAAACAGATAAAACTGTCTCAGCAACTACAGAGAATGTATATTCTTCTGTCAGACTTGATCAATGTCCTCCATTTCTTCTTGTTTTAGATATATAAAAAAGAAGATAATTTATGGAATGTCTGTGCTTTATTTTCAGATTATTTGAAGTTGTTACATACCACGAGACCTTTGTGCTTCATAAGCAGACGGTGCCAAGCATTTCTCCTCCATTGCACACTGTAGGTAATATAAATGTTTGTCTTGCAGGAATGTCGTCGTTTCTAACATGTAGATACTAGGTTCAAGATCAGGCAGTGCTAAGAAATAATGATACACTTATCATAAGAATGTGAACAGATCCTTTAAATTGATAAAGTTATTAATTCTAAATCATACATATAGTACAATGAACAATAATGATAAAAAATCACACTGTGAAACACTGCCTGTGGTGTGTTTCTTTTTCGTTCTATCATGCACAACCCATCCATCCGAACATTGAGGTGAAACAGAATAAATGTAATTGAATTAGTCATTTAAACAAGAGGCCCATGGCCACATCGCTCACATGAGTCACTATGGCCCTGCATCAAGTTTGTTCAGCTATTGTGATTTTAAAAGATTTATTGCAATTTTAGTTCCCATGAAAAAAATCTTATCCCATATTATATTAAAACTTTGATCAAATATTGTGGCCCCATCCTACCCCCGATGCTCTTGATTTAAACATACTCCATTGAAACTGCACTACCTGGGGATGTTCGCATATCAATAACAAAATCATGTCCCTGCTGTTATTGAGAAAATTTGTTTCTCTATATTCCCCTGTAAAACTTCAATACCTTCCACCCTACTCTAGGGGACCACAATTTGAACAAATCTGAATGCTTGCATATTAATATGATTAATCATAGCCTTGTTATTCTTGAAAACAAGATTTTCAAAGATTCATCTCATATATCATCATGGAAAACTTTGATCCCCTATAGTGACCTCATCTTACCCCCGGGGGCCATGATTTGAACAAATTTGAAACTGCACTACCTGGATATGATTGCATACTAATATAATGTATTCACCATATCTTCCTTTAAAACTTCGATCCTTATTGTGGCCTCACCTTACCCCCAGGGACCACAATTTCAACATTTGAATCTGCACTACCTGGGAATGCTAGCATACTAATAAAATTAATCATGGTCCTGTTGTTCTTGAGATTAAGATTTTTTTTTTTAAAAAGATTGACCCTATATATCACCATGGAAAACTTTGATCCCCTATTGTGGTCCCATCCTACTCCCAGGGGCCATGAAATGGACAATCTTGAATCTACACTATGTCAAGAGGCAATCATATAAATTTCAACTGATCTGGCCTAGTAATTCTTAAGATTTTTAAATGACTCCACCATTTTCACCTTTTCGCGATTATATCCCCTTTCAATGGAGTATGACCCTTCATTATCACCTTTTATTCCCTTCACCTTAGGATAATTGGTGCCAAGCTTGAATGACATTGGCCCAGTGGTTCTTGAGTAGAAGATTTTTAAATGATGCCACATTTTTTTTTTTTTTTACTAATTCCTGATTATCTCCACTTCAAAAAGGGCGTGAAACTTCTTTTGAACAAACTTCAATCGTCTTTACAGCATGCTTTGTGGCACGTTTGGCTGAAATTAGTCCGTGGTTCTTGAGAAGAAGTCGAAAATGTTAAAAGTTTAGGGACAGGCGGACAGGTGACTGATGCCGTACAAAATGTGACCAGAATAGCTCACTTGAGCTTTCAGCTCATGTGAACCAAAAATCTAGAACCCATAACCATTTAACCATTGACTGAGTTGTCGAGCTCGGTTACTTTCATCATTTCTTAAAGTTTACTTCAAAAAATGTTGATTGAAATAAATATTTGAAAACTCGTATTTTGTAAACTGTACACATGTGACCACCAACGGTTCAACCCAACATACTTTCCACATAGCATCAGGAAGTATGCTAGCGCCAACCATTGTAGTTCATACCCTCCTGAAATTTACTTCTTAAATATCGGCAGTGACATATGGCGCTATTTAATCATGAATTGATATATTAACGATATTACATAATTTGTGATGTTTCTCATGATGTTACATACACTACCACGACCTAATTCAACTCCTGCTAGTTAGTATATTTCAATTTCTCCATGTTTACATACAATCTAAATAAAATCCACAGATTTTTCTAGCACAGGAAGTTCGATATCACAAGGGTTCACCATAAACTAGGCATCAGCAAATCTTAATATTACATAACAAATGTACATTAATTTCTTGTGTTGCACGACAAAATGAGATCAGACATTTTTTTCATTCTGGGAAAATTAAACAAACATATGCTGCTAACTGAATGTCTGTTGATTGATCAACATGCACTGTCCATCTCTAAAAATAATTAAAGAATTGTAAGCATGTTATGCTCATCAGTTAAAATTGTTCCCAACACTAAAATACGTTAATTCATACACAGAATGCATTTACAGAGCATAAAACAGGATAAATAACTGTCAAATGTACGTTAGATACTGGAGATTACGAGACTGATGTCTGTTATAATGGAAGTAATCATAATAACTCTCTCTCTCTCTCTCTCTCTCTCTCTCTCTCTCTCTCTCTCTCTCTCTCTCTCTCAGTGCTATTTTGTCTAGGGTCTTGGCTTTTGGGTTATTTTTCGCTATTTAGTAAACGCATCGCCTTATACCAGCTTTGTAAAGTTCCAAACTTGCGAGAGGTTAGGTTGATCGTGACGATTACGTCGATGGTAATTTGGATCTTTGATTACTACATATAATTTTCTATTGCTGTTGTAGTATTGCTTACCGGAAGTACAGATGATGCCGGCTACAGAGTGGGCGGAGGAACACTGGACCGCGCCTTCATGATCCTCCCACTCGCAATCTGCCAGCATCTTCTCGTGGCCTTTACATCGCACCTGGGAGTAATATTTCTTTTGAGTACTCCCACCATAGATTGACCTCTGCAAAAATTAATAACAAAAACAACATCCTTAGTGCACGAAATATGAAGATTATACAAAATAACCACCATGTATTAACGAATATGCATTCAACTACATACTTATACAATAAACACGCTTGTAGCGAAGTGCTGGGGACGAACAATTTCTATTCGTTGTGAACGAAATTCCTTATATCCCATCAGTTTATAATGTTTTGAAATTACCTGGAATGAAACTCACTTCGATGTAAGCGTGAGTGCATTGTAAACGTATTTGCTGTCGCCATGATTTACAGTATAGGAAGACGCATTGCTTGTTTTACCATGTTACATAATGTATCATCAGAAGGAGAGAATTCAATTTTATAGACTTCTAAATCAACTGCCAAATCCTACACCTTCATCGAATAAACGTAGTCAAACATTTAATAATGCTTATCAATTTGAACATTTAAATTCTAGAAAACATTCAACACCTTCAGGGAGCAGCACTTGAATATCGGATGATTGATTATTGATTGATTGATTGTTTTCCGCCACACTCAACATTGTTTTTTAGTTATCTGATGGAGGAGAAAACCCAGATACAATGTACCCGGGAAAAGACCACCGATCGCGACCTTCCGAAAATAAACTGGCAAACTTTCTCACATATATCGGCGCGAGCTAGAATCCGCTTGCTGATTCAATGTAAAACGCAACCAGTCAGAAACTCTGGTCACTATATGGTGTATTTCCATTCAAAACTTTTCGGAATCACTGTACTAAAAGCAACATTTTTACCAGTTATGGTGACGTTGTCATGCAGCTGTTCTACAGAATAAATCGATTGTATCTTTATAAATCAAATAGTCCGGTGCTAATAGTGATTTCGGGTCGCTTCTAAAAGTAACATTTGTACCAAGTTCGGCGAGTTGAAATGATGTCGTGTTGGAGAAGATCAAATTAGAAAGTGGTCAGAAATGCCGACGCCTTCAATAAGCAATTGCAAACTACACTAGTGTCTAAATAATGATATATCACACTGGCACATTTAGTCATGGAATTAAATAACCGTATCATTGTTGTTGTTTTTTAAATCAACATAGGTAAGCATAAGATCTTTCTACAGTTCTATATATGTATTTGACTTACTGTAATGGCTTGCTGGCCATATCCAAGATTTAAGCTACGACATGCCACCATGACTTCCCTCATTGTCCAATGATCGCCACAAATGACTCCCCATTGTTCTCTTCCTTTAGGCAACACTTCGATTCTTCCGCGTTTTCGGTGCCTTCCAGAAAGTCTTACTTTCTTTCCCTGAAAACAAAATGTCATCAGAACCATTTATAACCACAATAACACATTCAAACTTTCTCGAAACGCACCCCTCCCCCTGGTATTTGAAGAAAGCACAGAAGTATTGTTTGTCAAATTCGTTACAGAAAATGATATTTGATATGCTAATTTCATTTACTAGTATTTCATTAAAATTTGTTGAAGCAAGCATCAAATGACCTTAGTTTCATGCCCATGCCTGTGACGATTTCTGCTACGTGAAGAGTGTCTTGTGATATTCAAGTCGGAACCAATCATGACATTGGATGATTCCGTTATTACATTTTCCCTTGCTGCACTGACGGCATTTCTGTTACTACCAAGGGTCAGTTGTCTTGTGTTTGGACCGGGGACCTGTTCTGATTCTTGGCCAGATGAAGGATCGTCTGCTTTCATCCGATCATGAGTTCGCGTTTTAGCAATTTCCTCTCTTCTCATCTGGTAATACTCTTCCTCTGTTACTTTCTTGGATCGCTGACCAGGCTTGGCAACAAGAACACCTCCCGATCTGGAGAGCATCACCCACATGTTAAGTTCTTCGTCTTTCAGCCATTTACTCTTAACAAGTTCCATGGCATAAACTTCATCATCGTATCTGTGTGCCGAGGATAGCTGTGGTGCAGGAGTAGACGGCGGTTTTGGAGTTGTTGTTGTTGTCGTCGTCGTGGTTGTTGGCTTTTTTGTTGTCGTTGTCGTGGTTGTTGGCTTTTTTGTTGTCGTTGTCGTGGTTGTTGGCTTTTTTGTTGTCGTTGTCGTGGTTGTTGGCTTTTTTGTTGTCGTGGTGGTGGTTGTTGGCTTTTTTGTTGTCGTTGTCGTGGTTGTTGGCTTTTTTGTTGTCGTTGTCGTGGTTGTTGGCTTTTTTGTTGTCGTGGTGGTGGTGGGTTTTGTGGTTGTAGGTTTGGCTGTAGTAGTAGTTGTTGTTGTCGTAGTGGTGGTTGACCTCTGTTTTGTGACAAAGTATTGTGACTTTGTAGCATAAACAAGTGATTAAATATGAAAGCCATTCAATGCATGATACATACATTGTACATGTTTTAAATCTTATAGTATTTTCTTCAGTGATATGAAAACATGCTGTAAAGATGAAAGTGGTGATATGCATCACAAAATTATAAAAATTCAAAGTGTATCAATGGTAACTGTACGTAGGTGTAATATAGATTAAATTTCTGATACAATATGGTATTCTGTTACAAGTCTTACCTTCGTGGTAGCAGTTTTAGTAGTAGGTTTCTCCGTATTCTTAGCTATCTGGTCGTTAGGAAGATATCGAGTTATTTCATTGAGAATATCATTCTCACCCCTTTGTGCTATGATTTCCTTACGGCGTCTCTCATAATACTTTTCCTTAGTGATTCGTCTGGGCCGCTCTCCTGGTTTTGCAATTAGTATTTTTCCACGAACCGTGAGCAAGACCCAGCATTTTAATAGCGGGTCTTTTCTCCAACGTCGCATGGGTAAATCAATAGCATATACAGCGTCTGCATACCTGTCAGGAGTAGGAGCAGGTACCGCTTGAGTTATGGCTGGAGAGGTACGAGCAGATTCCCTTCTGGTGACGGCTTTGTTATCCACAGTGGTCAAAGGCTTTGGAGTTGACGTCCTTGGTTTAACTCTGGTTGTAGAGGATGTGGTGGGATTAATCTCGCGGTCCCTCGTTCTTCTCCCCTCACTCCACTCAGCATCATACTGCAAACGAGAACGTTGTCCACTGTTCGATTCAATCATATTGTGAATCACATTGTCACTGTCATCGTTTTCGTCGTAAATTATGCTTCTGTTAGTATATCTGTTAATAATATTGTTGTTTACATCGTTATCTTCAATCGTTTCAGTTGGTATAGATTTCGGCATCATGGTTGTCGTGGTCGGTACTTTTATAGATGTTTTAAATGTCGTAGTGGTTGTAGAGGTTGTTGTGGTAGTGGTTGTTGTGGTTTTGGGTAAGCAGACGACAGCCGCCGATCGCCGGAAGCCTGCGCAGTACCTCGCGTCCCTTTGTACGCCCCATCTTCGAGGATAACATTGTCCGAGATTTCGTTCAACTCCACGGCAGCGCAAACCTGTCAGCCATCGCAGCACTATAAGTAGTAGGAAAGAGCAATTAAAAAAAACCAAACAAGCTCATACTACAAAAATATAGAACAGTTAAACATGTTATGTAATTTTAACGTTTATTTTTTAGAACATTAATATTGAATATCTATGTAGATAAATATTGAATTTAAAAAAGTGCCGTGGTGTCAATATTCAGAAATCCCGGAATCAACAGATAATGAAGCTAGAGGAGTTTGATTATAAAAGGGAGAAAGGTCAGAAAAAAACATGCTATTCTGATTGTGAAATTTTATCTAACGTGTTTCAATGGAGTATCAATTACAAATCAAATGTATCTGTTTCCCAAGAGCAGAAATGAAACCTTGTAATGTGAAAATGATACACAAGGACTACCTTAACATGAAAAACGCGAACTGAATACATCATTATTGAATGGATTACCTCTTCTATTCTATCAATGAGCATGACAATTTTGAAAAGCTAAAGAGCGCAGGAAGCAGTGCGGTCTATGGTTATCACCCTACAACGCCTTACATATCTTGTCTCATGGTAGGTTGATTTTGAAAAAAAAAAAAGAAAAAAAAAGAATTGTCGTGACCTGAGAAATTCAAGGTTGAAAGAGACAGTTGTTTAAAAACAAGCTATCTACAGCGAAGATCTGTCCAACCCTGGAAATGAGACACCCTGGAATAAAATCTCCAGGCGTATTAACGTATGTTACTGTTCAGCACTTACACGGCTATCTCATCGCAATCGAAAGGCAAAAAACAGTGTCTATGTTTAAACAGTTTAAAGCACGATAATATCCATATTACAGTTCATCTTTTTAGATATGGAACTATCACCTGCATGACTTTAACGTGAGAGGTTTTCAACTAATCATAAAAACAGACATCTTATAATGCTTGGACTAAAAAACTCTTTGATAAATCATGTCATTTACGTTGTGTATATTTGTAAAAGAAAGAAGATATCATCGTTATGGACGTTATTTCCCCCTAGTATAATGGCGCAGATAGTAAGGTACAGAAAAGTCAACAGGTATACCAAATAATTTTCTCCGAGCATTTTCATGCTTACATATTTATCAAATGAAGAAGATTTATCTCAGGAAGGAGAAGGCTGTATGAATTTAGATGCTGACGCTTTCTGCCAACCGTCACGTTTTAAGTATGCATATGAGATAGAGAGGAATAAATAAGGCATTTAATCTATACCCTTGATATTCAGATATAGACTGCTGATAGTTAGATACAGACGTATACACAACAAAAGAGACCATACAGGTCAGGAGAGAATGCTCAAAGACAGAGCAAAGGTTACATAATTCTTTGGCACATCTTCAGCAAACAATACCCATTGATCACGCATAGTATGGCTCCCGTAAATCAGATTTATGAATGAACTAGACATTTTATTGTAATATCTGTCAAAAGTTTATGAATCGTCCCTTTGTCTTTTGTTAAGCCAGAGATAGCACTGGGTAAACATAAAACACCATGGATCGTTGAAATCTCATGGCGTTTATCAAGTAAGGAAGAGATAAATCTGGGTACTAAAATACTGTTTGGATACTGAATACCAGGGGTTAAGCTCTGGGGTTAATGCTGATTCTCTCTTCTGTTTAGGTAGGTGTGGAACTTTACGAGGCGTGAACACAAAGATGACATGCAATTGTTCCTTGAATTGCCCCAAGGAATGATGTAGAAACTTTTTTGTCATATTGATTGGAAAGATTGCAGATTTATTCAATACGGTAATCATGGGTCGACATTTTTATGCAATATATTTCACCAGAATAGGACCACACAGTTACTTAACTCCGTTCTTGTATACCAATTTGACTTCGAGTATTCATTCATTCATTTATTCAAATCTCATCACCATTTTACACTGGTATACAGAGATCTTATATATATATTTGTTGCATATAGTGTAATGAAAATATACATGCGCAATGGAAATCTAATGTGGTATTTTATAAATGTGAAATATGGGAATTCTATGCTGGGGAGCAAATTGCATTAATTTTCCTTATAAAAGAACATAATTTTCTTAAAAACAGTGTTTGTTATTAGACATAGTTTGTTTAAAGCTGATGATATTTGTATTCTGCATTTGAGTTACGTTTAAACAGCTCTTTCTTTCTTCTTTCAATAGATTGTTCTTACATTTTAGCATATAATGAAATTCATCTCCAATTTCTTTCAAATCATAGTAATTACATATTCTTTCGATAGAATGACAAATATATGGGAACATGTGTGTAATGATTTTCACGGCTTACATTGCATGATGAAATCTACTGTTTTCTAAATTGTTTTACTAAAAACAAAAAATTTTAAACTATGCCTTTGAAATATGAATAAAATATATAATGATCTCATACAAAATCAGATTAAGAGAAATATTAAGGCCAAAATATTAAATATCTAAAAGGAAAAAGGAAAGATATTATAAATTATCGAGACTTCTCAATTACGCAGGGGGAGGATCAAAAACAGCCCTCGTGACATTTGGATTGCTCAGCAAAAATAACCGCGACCTCAGAACGGTTAAAACAAGGCCTGCTTGTTTTTTTGCCATTCCAATGTCTGCTTCTTCCAACACTTAAAAGCAACAGATGTTTAATTTCTATATTTATATCACGTTTGCAGTGACCCGTACTTTTAAGAAAATTATACAAACAAGGAGTCGCTTTAAAGTGGATGTTTTTGGCTAGACTTGAATTTCAGCAATAAATTTCACAACGTTAGCAACATGTATCCACGGTATCAGGCAGTAATTTTATCGCTAATTGAAATGTTCGTGATAAACTGCTTATAGCAAGACAATAAAATGGGAAACGTAAATGTTTCGTCAGACTATGAAAACATACAGTAAAACCTTGAAAAATGCCCGAGAAACACGATAGGGAACCCAGAAACAACACCGACTGTTGAGAAATACCCGCAGTATTGTACTCACAATAGTCACGTGATCTCATGTTCTGAACAATTTATAGGTAGCTGCAGGTGACTATCAACGAAATATTAATTAATTAATTATTGTTCTTTCTCTTTACCCTGTGCTAGAATTAAAGAATCATTAAAACTTCCAACACTTCGAACGACTACAGGACAGGTCCAACATCAGTTAGACATCTACATGTATTTAAACAATATTCTATTCATAAAGTTAATGGGATTGGGCATTGTGTGTTTGTTTGTTTGTTTTACGTTTCGTCGAGAATTTTTCACTCATATTGAGACGTCACCAGCTGTAGGTGAAGTACCACAAATTTAGACCTATGCTAGCGCTCAGGGCCGTAGCAGTGAGGGTTCTTTAACGTGCCAACGCCTATCGTGACACGGGACCTCCGTTTTAAGCTCATATCCAAAAGATCTGTGATTCTCACTTCCAAATGCCGAGCGTTTGGCGAAGGAGCAGTCACTACCTATTTTTATGTCTTAGGTTTGACGCGGCCATGGCACGAGCGGGGCTCGAACTCACGACCTCCCGTTTATGAAGCCATTGTGGGTTTGAATGTCGAGCTGAATTCACACACAAACTATCACAAATTGACTGTCAAAACCTTAAGCGAAAACTCTAACCACTGATATATATATATATATATATATATATATATATATATATATATATATAAAATCTTCATTTTAACTTTTACTCTCTTTGTTTGAGTCGAAACTTTGTTTGGATGTAAATACAAAGCGGACATTTAATATTAGTTACGTCACAAACACTTAAGACCAGTAATGGTTCACGCAATGGCCAAGCGATTTCTTGCAAATCCGAGGACTTTCAATAGATGCCGAACTTTGAGTACATCAAGGTGCCGGGATCCCAACTCTCGTCTTATTTTTCATCCACTCTGTTGTCCTTGTATAGAACGATAACTGCTGCATACGTCTGGACCGTCTTCTACACTTACTTAGAACTCATTAAACACTTTTTAATCGGATGAGGAATTTGTTTCCGTCACGCCCGCACATAGGTATGAGTCTGGTGCACAATAATGTATATCGTTTCATGCTTAAGATATTTGGTTACTCATAAAGTCTGCACTCATAGCACTGCTGTTTTACAATTTTATTAAGTTCATACTCTACCTTCTTTCAATATAAACCCGTTTTAACATAAAATGTTTTTTTTTATTAATGATAATAAACACTTTGTATTTTAAAGAATATGGCGGATTAAGGGGTTAATTTTGGTTGATTCTAACGCTTGTTATATCATTAGCACTAAACAGTTTGTTGGTTGTGTCTCCTTTAGATTTATGATGTCTACATAAAAACGAGATAGAGAATACTAGAATCTAGAGTTAACATCTTGGAGTAATTATTGTCTGTGTATCAAATGACAAACACGGTGAAAAGCTCTATGGTCGCCACAAGTACCGAAACCACTTTGTGATTTCATGTGCACCTGTCAAATGGCAAGATGGCAACTGAGACATTGCATGTTTATTTACAGTGATTGAAATAACTCGCTCCACCTCTACAACATCTATAAGAATCCAGTGATTGACGAGGTTAGCGACAAGTACAGCTTGAACATGAATTACTGTCCTTTAAAATGGACTGCTAAACGTGAAACATAGACATGTGCTTCTAACAGAAACTTAATATTCTGGGTTGAAATGATGTGTTTTAAAACAGATTTTGTAAAATTGAAACATGCAGATATTTCAATGGTATGTCTAATTTGTAGACAGTGTCGGCTCTAAACCCCCACCCCCATTTGGACTGTAAATGTCAAACTTGATTAGTATCTCTCTCCCTAGAACCTTTCAGTCCAGACAGCATTTCTAAAATCTCAACGAACACAACCTATCTCCGAAGACAGTCATTCTTCTATAAATCCATTTTATTATTAAACAACCTATAAATACCGAGAAGAATGACAAGTTTTCTGTTACAGTACCAACACCGGTCTATGCTCACCATTTATACAAATATACCTCAAATGATTTCATTTTCTTCGTCGATACATTATGATCCAGCTCGTGCTCGTGGCTATCTACAGATTTTTGTACTGTGGTATGCATCCATGCGCATTACGTTGAGAAGAAACGCGGGGGCGTCCGTTCTACAGACACTTTTAATAGCTTTCATTAATCAATAAATCCTTAACTTGATCGTTAATGATTATCAATCTCTGAGAAAAATATTTCCATCAATTCCCCAAAAACTTCTCTAATTACCATAAACTTACGAAGGGAATAGCTGTTCATACGAAAAGCATAATAATTTGTTTTGCAAGTACATCATATAACAGACTAAGTGAAACCTGTGTCACTTCAAGAATATAGTCTAATTAGATATATATTCTTACCGTCGAGATATGCAATAGTAATATGATCTACAAGCTCATATTACAGTAAATGTTGTGAATAATCTAAAACATAATAAGCAATAACAACAGAACTCTAAGTATTGAAATATAGGTGACATGAAGATACTAACGCTAACTTTAAATTAAAGAATCCACATATAGAATAGCGTTTGATGTGCATTAAAAAATTAATAACTTGCGACCCCGTGACCATACATACCGTCTTTAAAAGAAATTCAACCCATACTTTAACGGCTGTGTGTTAGCACCTGTTAATTATGCAATGACACGTTGTATACCTCCTGAATGACGGGTCGACATATCAGGTCTAACACAATGAATGTTATTGGAGACAAATTGTTATTGTTCCGTGTTTGTAGTCCAATAAACGAACGAATGACAATGCTTTGTAAGTGAGCAAATATTTTTATACACTGGGTTAATTTGCAAAAAATAATAAGATACAATTTGATTCTTTAAGAATATACGGATCTCTTGATTTTGTAAAATAATAAAATTATTTATACAGTATTTTCATTCTCGGTGAGTGTTGAATATTGTATATCAACTACGGTGTCAGATACCAGGGGTAACGTGCAATCATTTGAAATCTAAGTTAATATATGTATGTATGTGTTTGGTTAGATACTTTGAATGCTTTTGACTAAAGAGAGAAAAATGGCAAAATTTCACTTACTACGTCCGGGTCCGAACCGACTGTAGCGAAGACTCTGTAGCGCCCGCTGGAAGCCCAACTGGTAGCAGGCCACATTTCCATCCCGGATATCCCAACCCCGGTCACATATGCTCCCCCACTGGCCGTCGTGGTAGATAAGGACAGTTCCCTCATTTTCCGAGCGACCGCCGAACAACCTGATGTCGCCGTCTTGGAAATCAGGAATGGCGTTCATTACGGAAAAGAGTCCAAATAAAATATAAAATATCTCACACATCTTGATCAATGTTAGAAAGGTCTTTGGAATCTGCATTTTGTGCTGGATGGCTGTTGCACAGAATTTCTAGATCCTTATAATCGGGGTGGGCCACTTCCCTCGAAGACTCGGCAATTAGTGATTCCTAATTAGTAGCGCGTGCACATTTTGCAGAATTTAAAAATCCGTTGGCTCGCTGACCCATGCTAAACCACGCGGTTGAAATTTGAACTGTTTTACCCAATTTTTTTTTTATTTAAATGGCTGCAGTAATTCCAATACCACAGGGTTACAAAAATCAAAGACACTTGTCATACAATCTGTCGTAATATATCACATTAAAAGAAATTCGAGCGATATCGATATATTGTAGAGAGGTAATACGAAAAATATCACAGATGTAAAGACTTGCCACTCATCCAATTATTAAACTTATCTATCACCATTTGAATTTATTTTTTTGTTTTTGCATCGAGGTGTTTACGTTAGGAACGAGAAATTCAGACAGGAGATTTGAATACGATAAGGGATGCATTGTGGTCCGTAGTAGTGATGCCCCATCGCTGTTACGTAAGACTGATGATGTAGGAACAGAGACATTTACGAGGGCGTCTCAATATTGGAGCAAACTCTCAAGATTCAATTGGCGGTATACCGAAATAAAAAAAGAAAGTTCAGCATTCGGCACACAGACAAGCGAACTGCATCCGCCACATGGTTTTGCTTGTGCGAATAGGTACCACAAAAAAGATAGTAATATCCAAAGTTTGTGAGCTCGGATAACACTATAAATATGTCAAACCATCCTACTTTACGGTAAATAAAACATAATTTATTGCTCCATTTCGCTGTTTAGGAAATAATCATCGACCTTGAGTAATCCAGCTATAAAACACTTAAAAATTGTATACCAACGTAAGAATTAATCTTTGAATGCGGCGACAGGTGCTTGCTAAAACAGAACAAACCATCATTAGAAATCAAAAGCTTCCGGACCAATGTTTTCAATGTTTATATTGACATAATAAAACACAAAGATTCTGCAACAAACAAAGTCAAACAAAATCTTGGTTTTCGTACGCCCAGAGAAAAAACTTCCTCCAACTAACATTAAAGCACAGGAGGTCCATGAACGGTTCAAACCGGGAATGTTCCCTGGGTCAAAGGAAGCGCTACTTAGACAAACATAATTATATATCCGATTTGACGTTTTGTTTTAAAAAATCCTTATCAGAACAATGAATGGTTTCTGTCGACAAATTCCCTCTGACAGTTTGTGATTAAATATTGCACAAAACTTGCGTCGAGTAACAAGTTTCACGAAGCGGGATACTGTGTGTGTAAATTTATTCCCATACGGTTCTGTCCTAAATGTCGATGACCCCGCGAAGGAAATGTGTGTGGGTTTATGTGTTCCCTGTATTGTAAAGAAATATTAAAATTCACTGTTTTCATGATGGAATCAGTTTTATCAAAATTTAGAACCTGATATATTTTGATGATGATCAAAACCACAACCAAAAATTAAAGAAAATTCTAGTAATTCAATTATTGTTATATTACTTATAAAATCTGGTTTTTGTTTTTTTAAATTCAAAAGACTAAGAACGGGTACACATTCTTTAAGTGATATCATTTATCATGCAATTGCATGCACATAAGATATCTGAAATTGAAGTATAATTATCAAAGATTAATACATAGAGTACATTTCACATAAACGACATCCTCTATAAACGAGTATGATACTTCGTGCGTCTTGTTTTCACATTAAAACGTATTTAAGACCCGTAATAATCTACCCATCAGAGATTCTTCCTATTATGATTCAATGGCTCGTGATAATTTATTATCATCAGGGCAGGTTTATTTTAATCTACAATGTGCTAGTCACATCGCCTTTCAAAACGCTACGCTGACAAATGATGAACGATAATATTGGATTTCAGCTGATTAGACTATATACACTCCATGCTAGAAGCAGCTATGTACATCATGTGAATTCTTTAATGAGGACTGAAAGCAATTTTTTTATTGTATAAATAAAAACGTTGTCAAGGAAATATGAAAATATAGTTACAAGATAGTTTGATATAGATATTCTTGTGATATCATTGGTATTGTATACAGAGAGATTAACAGTTCAAAATAAGAATGATATCGGGAAATGAAATCTTGTTATCAAAATCTGAAGATAACAAGGAAAAATGTAAAAATTCTGGGCTTATTTTCAAGGGGGATCAAAATGATGACGAAAGCACAAAAAACATCAAGAGAAATTTAATACAGGACCCAAGATTAGGGGTGCTTCTAATTAGAAATTTAACAACAAAATGGCAAACGTACAACTTCTTTCGTTGTTGCAGATCCTAATCAGGATTCTTAATTTCATATGCCGGAGCAGCGTATCTGCTTAATCGTGTAGTTTGCATTCAAAGAGAAACATTTAATGTGACATGATGCATTTTTCTTCTTAAGATCAAATATCAAGTGCTACAAATTGTACAGTCGTTTTCAATTTAAAAAAAAGTAATCTTGCTTCATATTAACATGGGAAAATTGTCATTTAAGATATTCCTAATCTTTTTCGGTATACAGATATACCTGTTTATATTGCATGTAATTTGTAATATGTTTTCTGTGCTTTTTCCATCTCTTTCATGTTTGTCATTAATCGTGAAGGTATCGACTTATCGGAAAGTCCGTATTGCGTTTTCTTCAATTATAATGACTGAAATAACACAATGCAGAAAAGGTACTGTATATAAATATTTCCTGAATTTTTTCAGCTATGTCAACATGTAATATGATATTTTCTTTTCGAAATCTAAAAATGTTCTATGTCTAACTATTCTACGCCTACATTGATTTGAAGAAGTTTTTCAGTGTAAACAAAAACAGCTGACATAAGATCACGAAAAATGCACACAACACATAGATTACATATTAAAAATGCCGATCTGCTGAATAAATAGCTGCATATTTACATTCACTCACACGTTGCCTGCCTGATAGCCAGGCTGACAGCCTATCAACATGCTTGTAATTTGTCGTCATCGTATCTTGTATTAAATATGATGCATTAAAACATGCGCAAGAAAACTTTACTGTGAATCCAATTTGGTTCTTGTACAGAAAAGCAATCTGATATCATTCGCAAACTCATTTTCTACATGCTGTTCCCATTCCAGAAGTGTTTACTCATTTAGAAACGTTTTGCACACCCTAAATCAATCAGTTTTGATATATCCCTGTTCTTATTTGTTGACATCCTCATTCTCCAATAAATTACCACATAGAAGAAAAAAGCTTACAAGAATCCTGATTTTGTATTAACGCAGTGTTTTGTTCCATAAGTAGTGGAAACACTGTCTTCACTTCGCGCTACTGTGGTGCAGCCATAGGTCTAAATATAGAGCTAGTGATGTCTCAGTATGAAAATATTACGAACATTTTAATCACTGTTTAACCCATTTCTATATCTAAACCCCCTTTTATATTTTGTATGCCCATGTTATTTTCAATTAATTTTAGTTGTGTATATTCATTGTGCAGTTTCAAATAATTATGTAAAGCGCTTTAGAGTAATTTAATTATATTTAGCGCTATATAAATGTTATAATAATAATAATAATAAAATATTCTCGAAGATACTTTAAACAAAGGTGGGAAAAAACCCCAACAACAAACAAACAAAACAAACAAACAAACAAACAAACAAAAAACCAAATAAAAAAACAACAACAAAAAAAAACCCAACAAAAAAACCCCCCAAAAACAAAAAACCAAAAACCCCTCAAAACTAGCCTTATTACATCGTCAAGTATAGCTGTAATTTAAGTCCCCCTGTGGTTGACGTCGAACATTGTCATGTGTTTTATATGTAGAGGCTATGGTTGACGTCGAACATTACCATTGATGAAAGAAAACCCTTTTTGTGATTTCATAGAAAACAAAACTGTACAGAGGTATTGCTTTCAATATTACCTAAAAAAATATATTCCTAAAACGTACAAGAATAAGGTTACGATCACATAATTCATCCAATGACAGTAGTAGACATAAAAATGTACCAAGTAAAAACAGTTTTGTAAAGCAGTTTTCCTGAAATCGAGGGTGACTATCGCGTTTAGTTAGTAAGTTCTGTATATTGCCAGATTTGAGTTAATGAGTGAACAAGCATTACACGTTCAGATTTATACAAGTATTAAGAGTGAACAATGATAAATTACTGTGTAACTTAAGAAATTTATTTGTAAAGCTCTTGAACTATGAACAGTCTGTAACATGTATTTTTAAATCTCTGCTGTACCGTCATTCTCTACTGTACGGTCATTCTCTGCCTTACCGTCAATCTTTACTGTACCGTCAATCTCTGCCGTACAGTCATTCTCTGCTGTACCGTCATTCTCTGCTGTACCGTCAATCTCTACTGTAAAGTCAATCTCTACCGTACCGTCAATCTCTCCCGTACCGTCATTCTCTACTGTACCGTCATTCTCTACTGTACCGTCATTCTCTGCCGTAACGTCATTCTCTACTGTACCGTCAATCTCTATCGTACCGTCAATCTCTACTGTACCGTCATTCTCTACTGTACCGTCAATCTCTACTGTGCCGTCAATCTCTACTCTCCACCGTACCGTCAATCTCTACCGTACCGTCAATCTCTGCTGTACCGTCAATCTCTACTGTACCGTCAATCTCTACTGTACCGTCATTCTCTACTGTACCGTAAATCTCTACTGTGCCGTCAATCTCCTTTTTACTATCATTATACTATCATATTTATATCTGCTAAATAATTTAGTAAGAATTGGCTGTTTATTTTCATCGATGTTGTAATTATTATGAATGTTTAATTTCTTATAATGCTGTAAGACGTATACCTTTCGCAAAAAAAGAATTGAATACTACACTTAATGATGACCACAACTCTATACGTACTGTGTGCTGAAGAACCATCTATTTTAAATTTAAATTGGTAAATTTATTTCGAACAATACCAGTATATGCAATTAACCACAATGACAATGTGCTTAAACTATGTGTCAGGTAATCACTTCTTTTCCTTTACTGACATGTAATGATTATGCATCAGCACCCTAATCCAATCAGGGAAACTACCAAGAAAAAAACACAATCGCTATATTTATAGGGCAGCGATTGAAAATAAAATATGTATTATGCTGTATACATGTATATACATGATCGTGCAATTTTCGGAAATTTGTTCTTGTTTATTATTTATTTATTTATTCATTTATTTATTTATTTTTCGGTGTTACTGGTCGAGGGACGCCGACTTGAAGTTCTTTTTTTTTCTTTTTCACCTCGTATTTGAAATTTCTCGTTTCCATTCGGTCAGATGCTGTTGTTTTTCTTTCTACTAGATTTATAAAGTCATTTCTATTTACTTCACTCCTACATCTTTAATTGATCTTTAAATCCCCCATTTGTGCAGAACAGCCCATGTCAAAAGATTATGGTCTTGTGTTGAAACATTGTGACAATTGTCCATTAAAATTATTGATGGATTCAGGCACCTGCACATTTACTTATGGATTAAATGCTTCATTGTACCTGAAACATATTTTCATATGAAAAGTAAATCCCTTTTAAAACTATATATACAATGTATCACTATAAAAAACCTACATGTAGACAATCATCACAATCTGAAATAAGAGGCCCATGGGTCTTAACGGTCACCTGTGAATGTACATTCTAGACGTTAGAAATTATTACATTACCTGTGTGCTTTTAATACTTCTCCAATTGTATATTTTGCAGATGGATGTAATTAAAATTTCCTAAACGTATTTTCAACACATGATCAATTAAGCCCTACCTGTAGCTTGAACCTAGAGGTAATAAATTTCATATTGCTCGTCATGATTACATTTATACGAAGGTATCGCCTGATTCATTTCCAGAAGCAAAGATTTTCTAAAGTATGTTGCATTTCAACATATGATAAGACTAAGCCTGACTCTAGGGCCTGAACCCTGAGTTTTATGCAGTATAAATCGATCGGATTAAAACGTAATCCAGCTACTGTCCTCTCTATTTATTATCCGAGTCATTCCAGTTAAGGCATACACAATTCTGTCAAAATAACCAAATGAACCCACTCAGACAGTTCGGAAAAAGAAATTCCGGTATGACTCTGTATTATGTAATTTTAGAGGAAAGGTCAAACCCGATAAGCGTATTGACAAAAAACAAATTTTTGATTTATTTTGTTCATTGAAAAGTGTTTGTACCACAGCCTTAACAACATTTCGTTTCTAAAACTCTTAATCCATTTTACAATTTTCACATGTAATCAGTGTTTTTCATGAATAAGAGATCAAACACTGTCCTGCTCCCTCACAAAAATTCTCAAAATAGTAAAAAAAAAATTTCTCCATGAGATTAAGTGATTAAAGCTTTATTCATAAAAGAATTCTGTTTAACAATATTTTTAAGAACAATCTACTAATGCTCCATTTAACAATTTTCACATATAATCTGTTATTTTCATGCATAAGAATTCAAGCACTGCCCCCTCACAAAAATTCCCAAAATAGTAAAAAAAAAAAAAAAAAAATTCTCCATGAGATTAAGTGATTAAAGCTTTATTCATAAAAGAATTCTGTATAACAATATTATAAGTACAATCTACTAATGCGTCAACACTGGACTGCAACAAGCTGTTTTCTACAACCCTGTATGATGCCAACTTCATGTCGTAAAATACATATATAGTAAAACGAAAGAAAAAAATATATTCACACACACACACACACAATAGTGATAAATAATTTTTCATTTTCAACATTGAAATAATAACAACAGCAAAAAATCTCGATGATTTTTTCCCAAATCAATAGGGCATAAGGTAACTTTTAAAATTGGTATGAAAATACTGCGTGTAAGCCCATACTGTTTAATCACTACACATAACTTTCGTACATAAGAAGCTAGGCAAACTTCATCTCTAAATCGATATACATATAAGGGTTACAAGCTCTGTCCTTTTTATTACGCTTAAGCTTCCATCAACATGCAATTCGACAATATGGCGCCATTTGATTAATTAATTAGGGATGATATCATGCGCTTCAAATGAGTTAAACCCTCGATATTTTAGTCTCTGTATCCATACTCCTTTTTGCATTTTCATTTACAAACAACGATAATCTGATTATATTTTTGATGTTCCGCCCATTTTCTGAAACCAGCGTCACATTGGCTTGGGTTCAACGAAATGAAACGATTAAAGTCAGCTCTTTAGAACTTACTCAAGCGAAAATCACCACTATAACGTATTCATTTACTTTTCATATCTCTTAAATTAAAATTCTCAGACAGAAGAATATTTTGTGGAGGCGAAATCAGACATATTTAAACAGAAAATTTCAACCAAAATTTGGATTGAAATCAATAAGTCTCTTTATATTTCGCATTCTACAATTCTGATAGCAAAGCAGATCTGTGTAGTTTTGGGGGGTGGGGTGGCCCGGGGGTGGAATGTTGATTAATATTGAGATCGTAATATTGATACATAACAAATTCCTTTTGCAAGAAATATCATGTGGTCAATTGAGAATCGTCACATGATCGGTCCATTCTAATTAAAGCCGCCCCGTTATCATGACTTTGATTGATGTCGTGAAATACCGATAGTAGGGGCGTGGCTTTAACCAAACTGGTGCACGATCGAAAAATTTCACGAGCTCAATCGAAGTACAACGCATCATCCTCAAAAACATGACCCTTCATCCCGAACCCACCAATACTCATCTTTAATGGACCTAAATTGATCTTTTAGTGGAACCGTTCATCTTTTTCAACCGACCATAAATATCAACTTAGGTAACAACTAGAATTTGTATTACTACCACTCTTACACTATCATTACTTCTGGTATACCATCGCCAATTCGTTACTAAATATTATTTAATTATACTTTGACCTTGGTATTCATGCAAATTTTCAACAAAGAATGTTAAAAAAAAAAAGAAAAAAAAAAAAAAAAAAGAAAAAAAAAAGGGGGGCGGGGGCGGGCGCAGTAACAGGCACAATGTCACCACAGGGTAAGTGCTATGACGGTTCCATCCAATTTCCAATATTCCTGTCATGATTTTACACATCGCTTTGTGGTTTCGTTTTGCATAATTGCAGAAATTCACGTTTCCACGAAAATTATTATGCGCGAATATACATAAACACACACACTTTTACTACCATGTTTCTCTCATAAGAGGATTTTATTATATAGTTAATATATTTTTAGTAATAAAATGTTTTTAGATTCTAGAGAATTTTAGCATGGAAAACCCTGGACCATTATTGACCGCTAACGTCTCATGAAATAATTGGACCCACACTGAAATGTTTCCACCAATGTTAACGATACTGTACTCTGGCTGTAATAAAAGGATGAACCATCTAACGTTGGTGAACTATGGTAGCCAGTTTTGATATCTATTGAGTAAAAATTTATTTTTACTATATTTCGACCCTAATTTACAGCCTAGGACCAGCAAGTAATGCTATTTACAGTTATTTCACTAGCACTGATCGATGCAGTTGGATGAACAGTTGAAAACGTGCGTAACTTGTGATTTTTCATGCATTTATATCGGTGTCAAGAATGCTTCGGTTTCTGAACAAGACGAGAAAACAATTAAATTATCAACATAAAACAAGAGAAATTATACTGTTCAGGTATATAAAAAAAATTATATTGGTGACTTGGCATTTGTTGTGTATAAAAATTCGCCCACTAGTTTGCATATTTTTACACCCAACTCGACCAGTATTTATCAAGTAATATAACCATAGAATATAAGTTCATCAACTCTACATTATCGAAATTTAATTTCTACTTCATATATTTTGCCTTTCACACAACAAAACAATTATTTGTATTCCGACATGTATCTAAAAATGACTTTGGATTAGATCCCTCAAATCTTCTGAGGTCATGATTCTACATGACTAGCCTCTTTAGATTTGACACACTTGGTCAGTACTTTATCTAGCCGAGTTATAAACAAGTCTATATCACGTGGTGTCATCCCAATGGCTGCCGCCGCTGTAAGGTACGGGGTTCCATAGGCATCACAGTGTGCACCAAAACTGGTGAAGGTTTGACCACAAATGTTACTCTTTTTACCATCAGAAGGAATCACCCTAAATAACAGGAAGTATTTAAGCATAATACAAGTTATTGACAATGCAAATATGGTTGATATAAGAATTTTTTTTTCATTATCAGGAATCAAATAACAAGAAGTACAAGGCATAATACATTGATTATATATTATTTAACGTCCCGCTCGAGACTCTTTCACTCATATGGAGACGTCACCATTGCCGGTGAAGGGCTGAAAATTTAAGCCTATGCTCGGCGCTAAAGGCCTTTGAGCAGGGAGAGATCTTTTACGTGCCACACCTGCTGTGGCATGGGAACACGGTTTTAACGGTCTCATCCGAAGGACCGCCCCATTTAGTCGCCTCTTACGACAAGCAAGTGGTACCGAGGATCTATTCAAACCCTGATCCCCACGGGGAGGCATAATACATATCATGTTATTAACAAATAAAAATATGTGGTTGATAAAGTATCAAAAGGTTTATTGCAAAGAAAGGCAGATAAACATGAACGGTTCAGAGAACAGGAATTTCATTTATGTGCCATGTCTATTTAATACAACTACTATGGAGTAATATTTATTAATTACATGCAAAAGTCTCCATTTGTAATGGGCATCATCATTGAATATTGCTCTGCCAAGTTGTCCACATTGTCGGATATATTTAAACTTATAGACAAGGCACATAATAGTCAATTTTGACTGGGTGCCTCTACCGATAAGAAGAAGCTTTCTAATGCCATTGACAAACCGCAAATTGCTAACAGTTGTATTTATAACAAAAGAACACCTTTGTCTGGTCAGTTTTCAATAGCAAGTACATATGCTTGACCCTGACAATCTCAAAACCATCTATCAGATTGAAAAAAAACAACAACCAAAAACAAAAAGTTCTTTTAAGTTTCCCGTTACCAATTATAAATCCACTGCCGTAATTCTACATATTTCACATACTCTGTGCATTAACAATTTATATTTTTGAGTTCAAGGAAAGTTATGTCAACACAATCTTCACAGTATGGGTGGATAAAAGCACAAGTGTTCTTTAACATCAATGCTTTTGGCAAACAATCATATATGACTAATTAGTCCTTTATATTACATTACAAGCTCATCACACAGAACTTTTACCACCCTAAGGAATGATGTAATTTACACAATGCCTATTCATATTCCAACCAGCAATTTCAAAGGATGAAGATCAACATCATCATCTCTAAAATTTTGTACATTTTAGATATTTCATCGCCTGAGACAAAGGCGTTTCACTATAACTGATCTTTCTAGGGTCAACCCACCACAAATCTATCACATCTCATGAGTGTGCATCAACTCTTCCAAATTTTTGAACATGCTGTCAAACAGCTACTCAGAATTCTGTACACCCCCACCCCTGAACTGATCTACATATATCTGATATTATGAAGAAATGGTCTACCTTGTTCCAGACACAAGTCTAGTGAACAGTTTGGAGCCTAAGTCTGTGACACCTTCCTCATTGCACTGGAATGTTGATAAACTCATGGCTGTAAAGGAAGGGCCTCATTTTCATCAAACACAGGTGGTTAAAATGCAATGCAAAATGCTATAATGACTTGCTGATGTTATGATAAACGTCATTAAATTAAAACCCAATACCCCTATCTTTTTTTTAACAAAGGTGATGCACATGTGAAATTCGAAATGCTCATAATCTTATTTTATACAATCAATTTATCTTAATGAAATACTTTGAAAGTTTGAGATAATTAAATTAAAATTCTGTATGTGGCCTAAGTGATACTGAATTTTGATATTTCAACATGGTATTTGTAAATACTGTTACCCTCACATTTATTCTTACCCATTGAAATGCCATTGTGAGGTGTTGCCAGTAATTGTTCCCCATGCTTTTGAGCACACTCACTGAGTCTGGTTTGTAAGGTCTTGTAGTTTGTTTTCCTCTCTTTCAGGAGGTCCTTGTAACCTTGAACCCCCATACTAAGGAGGGTAATCAGTAAGTCTGTAGAGGGAGAGGCTGACGCTCGACCTGTAAACTCAAGGTGATAAAGGTCTCAGCCTTGTGATTATGAATTCAGACACATTGAAGGCACATAATACCCCCTTGCCAAGCATAATTGACATGGAACAAAGGTCACAGTGGTGAAGAGTGGAAGATGTGCTATTGTTCTTTGATAGTTATGCATGGTGAATCCAGGTGAAAAGGTGATCCAGAGATCATTTTCCTATCTCAAGTCTCCAGTTTGCTTGCCCTTAGGGTTCTTGACCCAAAACTCAATAGAAGTCTTCATCAGTCCATAGAAAGTCTATGTATGAAGTATGGTTACTCTAGATGAAAACAGAATTCATTTATGGCCCTGAAATCATTTTTTCTCTACCTAAACCCAGTTCTCTTGACCTTTGACCTGATAGGAATCTTCCTCATTCCATTGGTAGTGTGTAAAATTGATGATTCCAGGTGACAAAGACATCACTTACAGCCTGTAAACTGTTTTCCTTTATCAATTTCCAGTTTGCCCAACTTACACATTTTACCCCAAAATTAATGGAGACCATCCTCATCTCATGGTGAGTCTGCAAGTGAAGTATGGTGATTCTAGGTGAAAAGACTTAAGGTCCATAAAATAATCCATCAACAGACAGACAGACATAATTCCATCACACTCCAAATTTGTTGTAGGATATAATCATCATGTAAACAAGTCATATTGTACATATAGTGATGTCCAAATTGAAATGTAACAAGAAAGGTTTTAGTTGCAAATGAAATCATTTATTGTCCAAAAAAGATGGAACAAGATATTTCATTACAAGGTGTAATGTTGGTTGACAGGTATTACAAACACAAGTCTGATGAATGAGGAATCAAACATACCTGGATAACATTTGCTGATGTGCTGAACGAGTTGATCATCAAATCCTGCAATGATTGACCCTCCTACAGGGACCATGAAATTTTTGTCTGTGCTCTGAATGAAAACATCTACTCTAGATCTGGATGCCTAAATAAGACAAGCAAATGTGAATGGGTGTTCTGAATTATTTCTTAGGATCTTTACTGATACACATACTGTAAATCATATTTACATTTATCAGAAAGAAATTTTGTCTTCATGGAAATAAGACCTTCCCAAATATATTTTAAGGAGGAATGCTACACCAGAGAAATTTGATGTGGATGAAATATGCAGGATATGTACAACAACATTTTGAAGTTGAAAACTTGCAAATCTACTTTATTTAATAAAAAATGGAGTTTTAGAAGAAGGTAATCCGAAAAAATTCAAAACCCCTACAGGCCAGCAGTCAAAGGGAAGTAACCAACTGAACTACCCAGCTAGGCATTGAACTTCGAAATAAATAGACTAATTTAGAGATATTTATATTTTCATTCATGGTTTTAAAGGAAGTCAGCCATTATGATGATGTAGAGTACCTCCTTCAGGATATATAAGATCAAACTGAGACTTGCCTGTTGTATTAGATGGGTGCACTTAGAACACTGCACTCCATATGCATTGTTTACTATGTGGGGAATGTCTTCTGACTTACAAATCTCTCCTACTTCCTCTAACCTGTTTTAAGGGGATACACTCAGAAATGTCCTTGCAAATATCATCAGCACAATAATAAAAAAGTTAAATAACATTTATTGAAAAAGATTGTTTGTCTTAAGTATCCATGTTGGATACCATAACAAAAATGAGAACTATTAGAATGAGAAATGTAGTTTGCTAATATCTTTCAATATTATGTGATGCTAAAGTAATTTCTTGTTGGTATGAAAGGTAGCACCTTGTATTAGTTACCTACTTGTCTGGGACTCGGGGTGCAAAACAACTGGTGGTAGTCAGGATACACAGAATGTTGCTTGCCCCAAGCTCCTGGATTTTAGCCCGGATTTCCTCAATGTTTGTACTCAGTTCAAGTTCCTCTCTCACATTCTCAATTATCACCAGTTCAAAACCTATACAACAGTTTAATTGAAAAGGAGATTTAATGGACAACCTCGCTCACAGAATATGATTTAAGTAGAAATTCAATTCAGTTGTGAAAAAGGAAAATAACTATATTTTGCCTAAATACTATGGTTAAAATATGGTTAGAATTTATCACACACACACACACACACACACACACATTAAGCAACTAAATGATATATCTGTAAAGATGGTTGGAAATAACCTGATGTTACAATGGACTTGATGCAGGATTTTTGATCAATTCGAGGCCACAGGACATATTTGGCTTTTGGTCTCTTTTGATGTAGTGAAAGAAGACATAATGCTATACTCATTCCTGTTGCCATTGGCACAACAAAACAGCTGCTCGCTTGAATACCTATGAAAATATGAAATTATAATAATTATTTGTCCCTGTAATTTACCTGTTTAATTCAGGTTGATTATAAAACCAGATTAAATAAATATGACATATTTGCTATCAATGCATTTCTCCTTCTTTTATTAACACCCCAGAAAGAACTGACAACACATAACATTATTGACAATCATCTGAGAAATATATTTTGACAAAGTCCTGTGTTTTTGTTCAAAGGATGTTATGGTGACCTACAAAATGTTTACAAAAATCTCCTGGAGAGACATATTCAAAAGTTATATGTCCGTGGAAACTATCAATTAATAAAGTGAAAATGATTTAAGTACAATTAAAACTGTGTTGGTTATTCATATCTGTTTCAACAAAGCAATGAAACCATTATTAAACTAGCAAGTACTATATAGATAATGCTAGTGCTGGATTTGATTGTAAACAGACATACATCTACTAAGCTATCTTTCTCTGCTTTCTCCATATGTGTGTTTTCAAAGAAAACCTCATGTTTATCCATTTTAATACAAGAATATTACATTACAAACATTTACTTAAATACAAATTTAGTTTTTTTAACATTGTAGACCTCATTCTCCCCCCCCCCACCCCCTTCCCCAATTCTTTACACTTTGGGGTGCCTACTACGATGAAAAGAGTAAGCCGTATGAAATCTTACAGAGCTGGAATTATTAGGAAATTGTGATGATCATTAATTTGATAATTATTTAATTACCCAGTTTCATGATTTTTAATTTACATCATTGAAACATTGCTGTCATTTCATGTAAAACTTTCAATTCAATACATGAGTTACCAGACAGTTTTAAGGCATGAAGGGCCAAGCTGTTTGTCAGTGTCATTATCAGACTGGAGCCAGCAGCTTTAGGTTGAACAGCAGTTATCTCTCCAGATCTGCCTATTCCATGGCCAAGCCTGCAAATTGACAAGTGCCTCTTTATACTACGGTTTTCAATATTAATCAAAAACTCAAAGTTCTTGACGTAGACAATCAATGGGAGCAAATCATAAAAGTTTTCACTATTTCTTGATATCGCACTGAATGTGAATGGACATGTATGTTAATAGACAATGTAAGAGGTACACAGACAATACACATATACAGTGTAAGAGGCACACAGACAATACACATATACAGTGTAAGAGGCACACAGACAATACACATATACAGTGTAAGAGGCACACAGACAATACACATATACAGTGTAAGAAGCACACAGACAATACACATATACAGTGTAAGAGGCACACAGACAATACACATATACAGTGTAAGAAGCACACAGACAATACACATATACAGTGTAAGAGGCACACAGACAATACACATATACAGTGTAAGAGGCTCACAGACAATACACATATACAGTGTAAGAGGCACACAGACAATACACATATACAGTGTAAGAAGCACACAGACAATACACATATACAGTGTAAGAGGCTCACAGACAATACACATATACAGTGTAAGAGGCTCACAGACAATACACATATACAGTGTAAGAGGTACACAGAGAACAATAACTGCAAAAATTTTACTATGGCCACAGTGTATTTCATTCCAGGACATAATTATAATAGTCAGTAATCAGCTGCCATAAAAAATAATCTAATCAAAAAAATTCTAAATTACACATAATTTAATTTGATTAATTACTGTTTTCTGGAATAGCTCTGTAATATCACAGTGCCATATGTATGTCCTTAATATATTTTTGACTTCTTCCAAATTACATTTTTGACTGCTTCCTGATTATATTTCTGATCACTTCCTGCTTAATTTTTGACAACTTCCTGATTATATATATTTTTTTTAATACATTCTGATTACAATTTGCCAATATTTTCTTTTACAATTTTGTCTACTTTCTGATTAAATTTATAATTACTTCAAGATTACCCATATCAAGATATAGATATTGCTATCCATCTTAAGATATAAATCTTCTTATATCCATCTCAAAATACAAATCTTCTTATCAATCATCTTGTTACCCATCCAATATACAAATCTTGTTACCCATCCAATATACAAATCATGTTACCCATCCAATATACAAATCTTGTTACCCATATCAAGATACAAATATTGTCACCCATTTCAAAATACAAATCCATCTCAAAATACAAATCTTGTGTGTGTCTCAAAGTATAAATTATTACCCATTTTAAAACATATAAATCTTGTTACCATTTCAAAATACAAATCTTGTTACCAATCTTAAGATAAAAAAAAATCTTGTTACATTTCAAGAAACATGTTATCCATCTCCTGATACAAATCTTGTTAACCGTCTCAAGATACAAAGTTTTATCTATCTCAAAGTATAAATTATTACATATCCCAATCTATAAATCTTGTCACCCATCAAAACAAACTGTAGTTTGGTTTCTGATAATATTTCATTAATATATATAAACTTACATTAAAATCTAATCTTAACTTGTCATTTACTGAATTAACAAAGGCTTTCTGAGGTTCTCTTATAATTTACATTCAAATAAAAAAATATTTTTCTTCTTACAATAGTCACATTTCCAATGATTTTGTCTTTGATATTTTTACAAATTGTAATGATAGCCATTTCCTAATGAATGTGCTGCAGTTGTGAACAATGTGAATATGAAGCCTAATATAAATGTAATACGTCCATTTTAAAAGCTGGGCATTCCAACAGAAATTAAAGTAGAATGTAAATATAAAAAATGAATTTTTTTTTTTTTTTTAAATAACACACTTCCTGCAAGTTGCCACCCTGAAGCATCGCAGCTCACACCTTTGTGTATTTTCGAAAATGAAATTCATTTCTTAATTAACCCACTGTTAAACATTATACCCATTCATTCTTCTTTGTTTCAGTATTGACTAGTTTTAATTCAAAGAATTTCGATTCCACATCAGAACAAGACATCACAGATTGATCATGTCTGCTTATGTTCATTTGTTACATATGGTCTTGATTGATTGATTGATTGATTATTTATTGCTTTCCGCCACACTCAACAATTTTTCAGTTATCTGATGACGTCCAGTTTTTTGTTGGTGGAGGAGAGAACCCAGATACAATGTACCTGGGTAGAGACCACCGACCTTCCGCAAGTAAACTGGCAAACTTGCTCACATAACGCCACGGCCGAGATTCGAACACGCGCCGACAGAGGTGAGAGGCTTTGTGATTTTGAGCCCGATGCTCTAACCACTCGGCCACGGAGGCTTAGTTTGTAATTATGTTTAAAAGTAATGTATCTTCTTAATGTATAAAGATAGAACTTTTTCCACTTCCATTCGTCTTCACAATATTCTAGATGTTTTTGAAATAAGTTACATCACTAACATGTAAAAAGCAATTCTGAATTAAGTTATTACAGTTAGCCTGATCTAGATCATGAGAATATATATACACACAATTAACAAAAGCTACCTTTCCTTTAGATGATATCAAAGTAAATCTGTTTCAAGTTTTACCATATTATCCATTTAAAATACAAAGTTTAGCATCACTTTAAAATTCTGACACCCTGTCCATGATGATTTGCATTGTGTCAGCAATTTTCTGAGGTAGTAGCCAAGCTGAACTTATTCCCTGTAGATTTTTAAAATACCAAAGCAAGAATTAAATTAACAAGGAAGGTGGCATCTGGATCATTTAAATGCTTAACTTTGTTTACAAGTAAAGTGTTTGAATTGCCCAATGGATCCACTGACCTAAATTGAAAAATGTGTCATTCTATCTCTTCCATTTCAATAAGCCTTTGCAGGACTGACACAACCAAGTGTGACAGGGAAATTAATATATTTGACTGTTCTGTCTTCCAAGTTCAAAGTCGAAATAGAATTTCACAGCTTTGAATTTAATCAAGTACTTTCAAAGTAGTCAGCCCCAAGCCTTGTTCACATCCATCTGTGTTAGTATCCATACATGTATGTCATCTTCTTACCTAAAATGACGTCTGCTGACCAAAGAGGAGAAAATTCGGGCTTCTCTCTCACCCACCCCACAGTTGTCAGGGAAGTTGTTACTGTCCATAATGGCAAGTTCATTCAGAAACAACTCAATAGTCTGATCACACCAGCCCTCGTCTGGAATTCTCCTCTACAAAGCAAAAATTTTCATTTTATATTATACATTTTCATTATTTCCTTGAAGACAAGAATGGCTTTGAAGGCTATTACACTTATAGAAACAACTGACTTAAACTGTCAATCATTAGAATTAACACTGCACTGAAGGATTAAAACATAAGCTGGAGCTAGCAGAAGTATGGATCTCACTGAATACACTCATGTGCTGTAGGCATGGATTTCCATGATCTACATCCTGACTAAATCCATATATTATATCACACACTGTATTTATACCTTTTCTGACATTATATTCACTACTTTCCTTTCCTATTCCCCAAAATGCCCCCCTCTTTTCCCTTCTATTCATAACTCTTCTACCCACCCTGCTCTATGCTGTTCTTCCTTCCCCTGCCCTTCACTTCCCCCTCTTTTCTTTGCCCACCTGTCCTCTCCAATCAGTCTCCTTTTCTCAACCTTCTTCCCTTCTCCTGTTCCTCCTTCCTTTGCTTGCCCCTTTCTCCCCATTTCTTCAAGTTAAGCCTCCTTTCTATATTTCAGTGTACCCTTTCCTTTCCCATCTCTCTACACTTCACTGTTAACCCATTTCCCTCCTCAATTTTTCCATGTTCCCTTGCCTTTCCTAATCCTTTGTTCACCTTTTCTGCTGACCCTCCCTTTCCATGCCTTCCTCCCTTCTCTCTGTTTTTCTTTTTCTCCATCAATTTCTTTCCCTCCTTCTCCAATATCTCTGTCCTTCTCTTACCCATCCACCCTCTCCACTCCCCCCCCCCCATAATTTCTTTACCTTTCTTTTTAATTAGAATTTCAATTTTCTGTCAGTTTGTATGCCAATTTCATTCAGACACAAATCTAGAAAGAGCAGGCTACTTTTACATTCAAGAAATTTAAGTCTGTGCACATAAAATAAATACTGTGTGAAATCATTTAAATTTGTGGAGTCTACATCTTTGCTAGCCAAAGGTGATGATACACTGTGTTTCACTTTCAAGGTGAAAGAGAAACAAACACCATGTATTGTCACTCTTTGCTAGCAAATGGGGGAGGGGGGGGGGGGGGGGATTCTCATGGATTGTTAAGATTTTACAATATTGCTTTGATGTAATTTCATGGTTATGGTTTCTTAACACTCAAACATTATGTGAATTGTTGTGGTATGAAATTCATGGGATACGGGTTCCTTCACTTGATGGCCTATGAAATCTATGGCTTCCACAGGCAGCATCTAATGCACATGCCCTTCACCTGTTCCAAAAGGTGCCTGATTTTGTTTTGATGAACTGTTTTTGCATTTTGTCCTTGCTGAATGTAACTTTTAGCTACTAGTTTCTCACACAAACTGTAGCAATCACCATCCATTATCTGTAACAAATGCAAAAATATATATCACTATACATTTTTATTTTTTTAATCTAGAAACTAGAAAATTGGCATTGACCCTTCTCAGAACATATGTACAACTGACTGATCAGATCTCTGATTGTTATTTATATTGCTGGAATTTTATAATAATAAAAAATGACTTAGAACACTTAAAAGAATTATCTTGCTAAACTTCATATGCACTCATAGGGAATTTCTCCAATCTTGAGAGTTTTCTACAATTGAAGGGGAAGTTTTACTATGAAAAGGGAAATATTCATGTTTTGTTAAGAAACTACATTTTACCAGTAGCAAAAAGAACCTTGACAAATCCAAGGGGCTATATATAGCCCTTATCCTACATGTATCTGCTCTTCAGTCCCAGCACATTATGTAAATTAGAAATTATATAGGTGGTTTTTTTCTGCAAGATAATTATATGTTGATATTCTGGTTTATACAACAACAAAAAATTATATCAATTTCAAATTAACTAATATTATATTCAACCTATTTCAGCACATCTATCCCTTGAAGTGCCCCCAGGACTTTTTCAATTCTCAAAAATTAAAAATTCTCCTAATGATATACAGTACAGCCTACCTTATACAGTACAGCCTACCTTATACAGTACAGCCTACCTTATACAGTACAGCCTACCTTATACAGTACAGCCTACCTTATACAGTACAGCCTACCTTATACAGTACAGCCTACCTTATACAGTACAGCCTACCTTATACAGTACAGCCTACCTTATACAGTACAGCTTACCTTATACAGTACAGCCTACCTTATACAGTACAGAATACCTTATACAGTACAGTCTACCTTATACAGTACAGCCTACCTTATACAGTACAGTCTACCTTACAGTACAGCCTACCTTATACAGTACAGCTTACCTTATACAGTACAGCCTACCTTATACAGTACAGAATACCTTATACAGTACAGTCTACCTTATACAGTACAGCCTACCTTATACAGTACAGCCTACCTTATACAGTACAGCCTACCTTATACAGTACAGCCTACCTTATACAGTACAGCCTACCTTATACAGTACAGCCTACCTTATACAGTACAGCCTACCTTATACAGTACAGCCTACCTTACAGTACAGCCTACCTTATACAGTACAGCCTACCTTATACAGTACAGCTTACCTTATACAGTACAGTCTACCTTATACAGTACAGTCTACCTTATACAGTACAGCCTACCTTATACAGTACAGCCTACCTTATACAGTACAGCCTACCTTATACAGTACAGCCTACCTTATACAGTACAGCTTACCTTATACAGTACAGCCTACCTTATACAGTACAGCCTACCTTATACAGTACAGTCTACCTTATACAGTACAGTCTACCTTATACAGTACAGCCTACCTTATACAGTACAGTCTACCTTATACAGTACAGCCTACCTTATACAGTACAGCCTACCTTATACAGTACAGCCTACCTTATACAGTACAGCTTACCTTATACAGTACAGCCTACCTTATACAGTACAGCCTACCTTACAGTACAGCCTACCTTATACAGTAAAACATGGTTACAACAGTGAATTCATGTTTACAGCGAAGTGATTTTCATTTGTAATATATCATGAACTTATTGGATATAACAAATTATGTTTATAACAAATCAAAATGGTTAGATGCTAGTACTTTGCTATAAGCATGTTTTACTGTACTGGTAATCAGTTACGGGCATTATGCAAGCACAGTATTTTCAAAATTAACTCAAATGAGTGGGTTTTTTTTCACAATGAGTTACTTCTCTTTGTTCTCAGTTGCTTCTGTCCTTCACCGATATTACTCTTTCCTTCATTAATAACTCAAATAGGTTAATTTTAGTTAACTTGTTTACATTATGGGGCTTCACTTCACAGATTCACAGATTTTCATGGTTGCATCAAAATGAGAAAAAAAAATCTTTAGTCTTCAAAAGTTTGCTTTACCCAGGAAAAATATTCAGTCTTCTGAAAAGTGTGGAAATACATTCGTCAATAAAAATTTCACTCGAAAGTGTAAATAACACCTCAAAGTAACAAGTAAAATGCTTCTAGTTTACACCTGCTACCTGTCTGTTTACTGGAGTTTGCACACTGCATCTTTCATTACATCATGAAATTCCATAATATAATGCACATCAGCATGAAACAAAATTAGACCAAAGATTTCAGATTAAATCAATGACCCTAAAAGACTGAACAATAATGCATTATCTAAAAAAAAAAAAATGTGTGTTTAAATAAATAATAAGTGCCTTACTTTTCAAATCATGTGGTTGAATTATGTTCTTTACTGGTGATATCTACTGCACCTTTGTTTATATACTATGTTGTTTTTAAGATTTGAAACAATTAAACAGTTATGCTATCATGAAGGAAAGTATATTAATATTTAAAATTTGGCAGAAATAGCCCATTTTCAAGTTACCATATCCCAGCAGTATTCCAATATTTACTTTGTACTTGAGTCACATGAATTTTTGTAAAATTGAGGGGAGCGTCACTTCCAGTAAAATTGTTTTAGTTAGAAATGAGGTCATCTGCTGCAAAATGCCCAAGTTCTATTGTATTGTAGAAGATGTATGTCAATACGACGAAGAAGGGGAGGTATGGGTTCATGGCTGATGTGAAATTCTTTCCATTTCCCACCTCTAAATAGCCAAAACTCTGCAGAAAATGGCTTAAAGTGTTAAGACGCTGTGAATATAACTGTTCACGTCACGACAGATTATGCTCCAGACATTTTGTTGATTGTGTACCAACACGACATCATCTTTACGCCAAACTTTTTCTATAAAACAACTACAAATTTTTGCAGGGAACCTGGGGAGCATCATCTATCTATAAAAGATTAATCAATCACTGAAATAATGACGCCATCGAAATTCAAAACGCACCATTCCTTGATATTCTTAAATCCAATTCTGCTCCAGATAAAAAAAAGTAAACAATTCTATGCTTAAAATATAGAACTGTTTACATTTTTAATGTGAGCAAGCCCCTGTATCTGATTATTTAAATTTTTAATGTTTTAAAATAACCTGTAACAAACACAATATAAGATAAAAAGGGTCTAGTGTTGGGATAGTTGTACATGTACTAAGAGATCTGTGTGTAAAATATTTCCCCCAAAATTAATATGTTCAACATCCTGTAATTATTTTCAAATATCAAAAAAAAAAAAAAAAACCCAAAAAATAAAATTCAGGAATTCAAATGTTTGCAATACGAACAGCTTCAAATTCTTTACAAAGGTACTGTGAAAGGAGAGAGATCATGATGTTTGTTCCCACTTAAGCTGACCAAGTTCAACAATCTGTATTTTTTTTCTCTCGAAAATTGAAGAAAATCACAATATTTCTCATATGCATATGTCTAATAGGTAACGTTATATTTCCACAAGCAGCTAGCAACTGACATTAGTGTTACGCACTCTGTAAAATACGAAGGCCTTAACTTAAAACCATCCACCTACAGATAAACGGATAAAGTGGCGAATAGAAAGAACAAGCATAGAGACATAAGATACATAAGTTGGAATCATTTAAAATAAATAATAATAATAATAATAATAAATAAAACAACTCCCTCTTCACCTTTCACGGGGTAAAATGAAAGTAGGTTATATAGTATTTATTAACTTCTCAGACTAAAGAGTTAGAAAACGACATTGTTAGCTTGTACCTTAAATGAGTTTCTAGTGATTTCAGAGTGCTTTTTTATAAATTTATTTATTTATCTTTTAAATGTTTTAAATAAGATTTTACTTTTCAGTTTTTAATTAAATAAACTCAGAAATTCTATCATTATTTTGAAATGTGACCAACTATAGCCTAAATGTAAATATATTTTTGTTGTAGCTGGAGCCGTAGTTTCTTAATGTAGACTGAGCTATTGCATAGAAAAATGTTCGGCGAAGTGAATCCTCTCAGCTTTACTCCGAGATATTGAACAGAGATTGACAGGGGGAAAATGATTTGAGACAACGATTGGTTCAATTGATTAGCTATTTTACTAAGCAACAATACAATCACGTACAATTATAACAAAATTTAATTAATTTAATCAACTCAAAATTATTTCAATTACTCACTGTCGCTCAATTTTTCTCTAGGGTATACGAGAGCAATGTCTCATTCCTATATAAAATATTTGATAAAATTGTAGTATTACTGACTTTGTATAGGAAAGACTTATTCCGTCAATACTTTACAGTTGTCAAGCTTTCTCTGTTCTGATGCTTTCTCGGTCACGAAGTGTGCAGACTGACTTGGTTTCAGGGTACTTATATCCCACAGCTTCAATCTAATTGGATTATGACTGAGCATTATGACTGGCTAAACTATAGCTATTTGGTTGGTCAGTTTACTGGTAGACTTCAATCCACTTCCGGATTCATATCTTTAACTCAAACGAAGGAATATACAGGGAAATACATATTACACAAAGACAATATCAAATTCTTTTCATTACCCACTTCTCAATAGAATATGCGTCCTCGCAAAAACGCAACATTGTACAAGTTTTCAAATGATTTTAATATGAGCATTTCAAATAATTACAAGATATCTATAGCAAATTAAACCCATTTCACATACAGCCTTCAACAATATTTGTAGAAAAAAACTACCACTAATTTGGTAACTTAAAAAAATCATTGACAAGTAAAATTTCACAGAGCACCGAATATGCCTTTCATCATTTGTATCTTGTCATAGTATTTCCCGTTATCATACCACCTTGTAATTGTCCAACAAGTCTTCTGATGAGCTGGTTGCAATGTCTGAGTCCCCACATCCATCCTTTCAACATTATCAAGACGACTCTGTCCCACAGCAAACAAAGGTGGATGCAGATTTCCAGCCATACGTTGGGACGGCAAGTTTGAAGTTGCATGTTCAATTTGCACTATTGTCGGCGATTGAATGGTCACTGCAGATAGTGAAGCCGTCCTGGATGACGGAATATCACTTTGTGGGACTTTAGGTTTCACTACTGGTACAGTCGGTAAATGTATACTGGTACTTCCTGAACTGAAGACAATACCAGTTTCAGCGGTGGAGGAAACACTTTAGTATGTTGAGTCGGTTTTCTCACAGGTACACAGTCAGCCCCAATGAAAGAAGAACTGGTCCCCTTGTCGACGTCCACATCGCTGTCTGTACTTTGATTTCCAAGATGTCACTGAGATTGCCTGGATCATTTTTAGCCCATTCTCCATCGGACTCTTTGGCGTTAGCCTCCTCATGACGTTTCCGATGTCTATTCAAATTTGCCAGTCTGTTTGTACAATAAGCACAAGGTTCTGCTGTGCAACTGTACCTCTTTTCCGTCTTTTGCAAATCACAGCTTGTTAAATTCTCCTTCATGGTTCCCAGATCATATATTTTCAATGGACACCTGAGGCACTTATGTTCTTTCCTAGAAGTAGTCTTTGTGTTTAGAGGCATCTTCTGCAAAAGAAATATCATAAATTTCAATGCATTTCATAAACTGTGATGGATTTCTTAATCTTGCTTCAGGAATAAGACATTGTTAAGTATTTCGTCTGTTTTTGTTCATAACTCTTATCGTTATTTTCTTTGTACCCTTCTTCTGAGTCATATTGGTCCATTGTTTCTGGTATTAAATCATTTGAGTTTTCTTTTTAACAGATTCCTGCCTTCTTCTGAGACACATTCTTTCGACATATATAACTTAAGGCTTACCCTTTGAACCTCACTTAACTTTGTAAGTTAAATCTGACAGTTTTGCCTCAATAACAAACAGACCTCTCCAGAACTGTGAGTTTTGGAGATTTTCCAACTTGATACCTGGGAAAGTACACGTCAACTTCGTCACCGGGACCCCGTGGGGATCCGGGTTGTTAGAATAGATCCTCAGCACCCCTAGCTTCTCGTAAAAGGCGACTAAATGGGGCGGTCCTTCGGATGAGACCGCAAAAACCGAGGCCCCGTGTCACAACAGGTGTGACACGTTAAAGATCCCTCCCTGCTCAAAGGCCATAAGCGCCGAGCATAGTCCCAAATTTTGCAGCCCTTCATCAGCAATGGTGACGTCTCCATATGAGTGAAAGATTCTCAAGCGGGACGTTAAACAATATATAATCAATCAATCAATCGTCGCCGGGTTTGAATGACTGCTAGTACACTTTCTGGTTATGCAGAGACTTCTGTCGCAGCATAGCCTGTGCTGTGTCCTGTCTCACCAAGCTGTGAGCAGCTTCGAGTTTCTCTTTCGGCTCCAATGCCCACTGATTTGATGAAATGTTTCTTGTTAAACTGGGCATTCGATATTTTACTTCAAGAGGAGTTGCTACACTTCTCTTCCAAACATAAGACAGTTTGGACAATATCATGTAGTCTCCTGTTCTACATATCTGGATGCCATCAGAACGAATGGGAGGAGTTCGTCAAAATTCTTCTGATTCTCGACCAGTAAGGTGCGAGGCATTGAGAGCAGTGTCTTATTGAATTGCTCCACCAGCCCATCTGTGTGGGGCGTCGTATGGGTCAGAACCTTGCACATTTCTGTAAATAACTTGTTTTTATATTGCTTCCCTTGGTCTGAATATATGATATATGGAACTCCAAACGTAGCACCGGTCGCGGTAGCTCAGTGGTTAGAGCGTTCGATTCGTAACCGTGAGATCGTGATTTCGAGCCCCGCTCGTGCCATGGCCGCGTCAAACCTAAGACGTAAACATAGGTAGTGATTGCTCCTTCGCCAAACGCTCGGCATTTAGAAGTGAGAATCAAGGGTCTTTCGGATATGACCTTAAAAACGGAGGCCCCGTATCGCGGCAGGGGTTGGCACGTTAAAGAACCCTCACTGCTACGGCCCTGAGCGCTAAGCATAGGTCTAAATTTGTGGTACTTCACCTACAGCTGGTGTCATATCAATATGAGTGAAAAATTCTCGACGGGACGTAAAACGAACAATCAATTGATCAACTAAACCTAGCAAGAACTTCTTTTGCAACTCTATCTGTCACTATTGCTGTTTCCATATTTGGCATAGCAAATGCTTCAACCCATTTGGTGAAGTAATCAGAAACAACTACAATGTATCGGTTATTTCTGTCGGTGCAGGAGTTCCCCTACGATGTCTATTGCTATGCGTTCCATTGGTATTCCAGCTCCTTCGAACTGCATTGGAGCTCTCAGAGTTTTACTTGGGTTCTTTGATTTCATGCAGATCTAACAACCAGCTATATACTGTCTGACATCTCTTTTGTAGCCCAGGCCAATAGAATGCTTGTCGTATTCTGCTTGAAGTCTTCGTCATTCTGAGGTGACCTGCAGTCTTGTGGTTGTGGCTATAAATAAGTATATGTCGTCTCTCGTTGAAGGGCACAATAGCTTGGAGGGTGGATCCCTCTTTATCACTCAATCTTCTACAGAGAAGATTACTCTTCACCTTCAGAATTGCTCTTTGAAATCATAGAGACTTCAGCATCGGTCCTCCCGACGACAACTCCAGGGGTTCTGGTCTCACCTTTTGTTCCAACCAATTCCTTACTTTGTTGATTTCAATGTCTTTTTTTCTGGAGACTAGAAAGGTGTTTTTACTCTTCTTCTATTACGTCGTCAACAGGAGCCACTTCCAAAATGTTACACCCCTCAGTTGTTTTACTTACCTTATTGTACTCGGGGAAACAAATATTTTTTGCACATTTTCCTGCTGAGAGCATCCGCATTACAATGTCGAGAACCTGGTCTGTATCCAATTTTCAGTGAACATTGCCAACGTCTCAAGCCACCTTGCCCACTGTCCTTCCGGATCCTTAAAGTTCATAAGCTACCGAAGTGAGCTGTGAACTGTTTGGACTGTAAATTCCCTCCCATATAGATAATGTCAAAAGTGCTTCACATAAATGACCACAGATAAAAATTCTTTACGAGTCACATACTATTTTTTTTCTGTTTTGTTCGATTTGCATAGACCAATACTCGCTTTCCTCCCTCAATCATTTGGGAAAGGACTGTTCCAATGTCATTGTGGCTTACGTCGGTGTCCAATATAAATGCTTTCCCAAACTCAGGATATGGTAGAATTGGCGAATTTATAAGGTGGTGTCGCAGTGAGACGAAAGACTTTTGACATTTTTTTGTCCATATGTATTTATGTTTTTGTGAGTCAATTTGTGCAACAGTTTGGCTATTGTAGCAAATCCCTTGATAAATCGACGGTAGTAGCTGCAAAGACCCAAGGACGATCGAAGCCTTTTCACTGAAGTAGATTCATTCCAAGTCTTGATGGCCTCCATTTTCTTCGAATATGTCGATACACCTAGTTCTGAGATAATGTACTCAACTTTTTGCCTTTCATCTTCAAGTCTGCAGATAATAACCTTGTGAACAATTTTTAAGATTCATCATCATTTCATCAAATGACTTCCTGGGTACGATTGTTATCTAAGTACACCAAGCAAGTTGTCCTTTGAAGGCCGCCCAGGACAGTATTTATAATTAGTTTGAATGCTGCCAGCACTGGCGCATTACATAACCTGAATGGCATTACCTTAAACTGGAAATGGCCACGTTTAATTATAAATGCTGTCTTTGTTCGATCCATCGCCTTCATTTCCACTTGTCAATACCCTGACAGTAGGTCTAGGGTACAAAACCAGCTTGTTCCTGCCAGATGATCTAACGTCTCATCTATGCGAGGAAACGGGTATGCGTTTTTGACCGTGACCTCGATTAATGCCCTATAATCAACGCAAAATCTTGTAGTACCATCCGTTTTACGAACTAAGATGACTGGTGATGCCCACGGACCAGATAATCTTTCTATAACATGTCATCTATGTGTTGGTTAATGGTCTCTTCGAGATGTACAGGGTCCTTCTGAGTTGCTGTTTGATAACAGCTCTTGATTTTGTTCTTCACTAGGCTGATGCGTCCCATATCTTTGTCGTCAGAAATGAACAGGGATGAATGCTGTGCAAGAAATTTTCTCACATGTCTTTTGTGTTCTCGTGTTAGTCCTGAGCTTGAATGCTTTAAAAGATTCTGCAAGTGAGGTAGAAGTTTCCCCGCGTTGTTTGGCTCTTTTCTTGACTGATGCCTCCTCAGTGGCATCATTAATTAGAGACATGTTGGCTACAACTGTCCCAGACCTAGCAACTTTTACGTCGTTTGAAATGTTCCTAATGCGAACAGGGGCCCTATCTGTATTTTACTCTTTACCAATTAGTCCTCTTTCAGATGCAAGGGTCTCCGTAGCCAAGTGGTTAGAGCATCGCGCTCAAAATCACAAGGCCTCTCACCTCTAGTCGGCGCGGGTTCGATTCTCACTCGCGCCGATATATGTGAGAAAGTTTGCCAGTTTACTTTCGGAAGGTCGGTGGTCTCTTCCTGGGTACATTGTATCTGGGTTCTCCCTTCCACCAATAAAAAACTGGACGCCAACAGATAACTGAAACATTGTTGAGTGTGGCGAAAAAACAACAAACAATTAATCAATCAGTCAATCTTTCAGATGCAAGAAACGCATCGTCTGGCTCAAGACTCTGGTAGACTTGCATCACTGGGTTTGATCACATTGCAGCAATTGGCGATTTCACTTCCTGGTGAAATGTTTATATTTTCAGCAACTGCAATCCTGTAACATCCACAATGCCAACTATTTAAAAGTCGGATTGTTTCCTCCTCAATAATCATCGTTGATCATGCTGTTATTTCTGCTCATGAAGTTCAGTCCCAAAACTCCATCCATGCTCATGTCAGCAATGGCAGCTGTGATGTTGTATGACTTATTTCCTACTCTAAGCAATGTTTGCGTTCTACCATATACAACTATTGTTTCACCATTGGTACCCGTGATTGGCTTTTGAATGGATTCTAGAGAGTGTTTTCCCAAAAGGCTGTCTTAAATTCTTTTGTTAGTAATGCACTAATCGACGAGTAATATGACACTTACTTCTTCCACAATGGCCTCAAGAAAGAGTACAATACTCCGAAGGTAACCATTTACCATTTACACTGCAGTTTCCCTTTGTTAGCACATTTGCGGACGGCCCCTGTTTTTCTTGGGCTGGTTCTTTACTCATAATTTTTGGATTTCTTACATTCCCTCTTTAAATGACCCTTGCCACCACAATTATGGCAACTGACGTTTTTCCTCCAGTTCTGACGACCCGTTTTATCCTTCTGACGATATATCAATAAATTGATCTCTTGTCAAAGTTTATCGCAGGTCAGCATCGACGGTAGGTAAGCGAGATTTATGAGCCGTCTTATATTTTGCCCCAGTTCTGCAATGACTTGGATGCTCTCTCTCTCTCTCTCTCTCTCTCTCTCTCTCTGTCTGTCTCTCTCTCTCAGTTGCATGCTATAAAGTTCCATTTGATCGGGAGGCGCAAAGCGGTCATTGAGAGCACGTATGAGCTCATTGTAGTTAAGGTGCTCACATTCGCTTAAATTATTTAAGACTCCTTGCGCCAGCTCTCGTAAGGGCATAGAAAGATAGAGACCTATTTTCTCGTCACTCCATTATCCAAGCTTAGCACATGTTTCAAAATTAGATCTGAAACGATCCATGGTGTAGAACATCGTAAGTATCCAGTTTCACTTTCATACACCTAGGTTCCTCGGATTTCATTGTTGATCCACTTGGTTCGTTATTTTGAGCCCGTGCTCGTTGTTGCTCATTTGTATTTGCATGCATTTTACGTCTGGTTGTCACATTGGCATCCTCTAGAGGTCTATGCAAAGTGCACGTGTTTTCGAGCTGTTCATCGTTTGGTAGAAATTTGCTCATGTCGTATTTTGCATCATCCGACCTGAATTTTACCGATTTGCATTTATCTTTGTGTTCAGGTGTACTCAGACTTGGTCTTGCAACTGATTTCATTGTAATGATACTAAAATCACTCATAGACAACCCCGTGCTCTGATACTTAGGCACTCAGGTGTTGAGTGATGTAACGACCTGTCGGCTTCACATTAAGCTAATTTATCCTCTATTTCTCTTACAGTACCGCTGAACTCACTGAGATTCAGTGTTCAATATGATCCCACCACTGCCACCAAATGATATGTATCATGCAACATTTTCTGAATTTAGACTGAGCTATTTGCTCAAATATAGATTGGCGATATGGATCTCTCGACTTTATTTCGGGATATTGATTGATTGATTAATTATTGTCTTCCGCCATATTTAACAATTTTTCAGTTATCTGTTGACGTCCAGGTTTTATTGATGGAGGAGAGAACCCAGATACAATGTACCCAGGAAGAGACCACCGATCTCCCGAAAGTAAATTGGCAAACTTTCTCACATATATCGGCACGAGTGAGAATCAACTAGAGGTAAGAGGCCTTGTGATTTTGAGCGCGATGCTCTAACCACTCGGCCACGCAGCTAAGCATATGTCTAAATTAGTAGCAATGCTCTAACTAGTCGGGCACAGAACCCCCCCCCCCCCCCCCCCCCGCATATTTAACAGAAATTGACAGAGAAAAGTATTGATTTAATTGAATAGCTAATTTACTAGGAAACAATAAAAAATAAAATCACGTACAATCGTAACAAAATTTAATCAACTCAATATTACTCAAATTTCAATTAATAAATATTGCTTATTGTTTTCTTGTTACTCAATTTGACTCAATCTACATAAATTAGAATACTGTAGCGTAAGTGAGGGCACATGTGAACAATATCTCATTTTTATCTGAAGTATTTATTAACGTTGTATCATTACTGACTTTGTATAGGAAAGACTTATTCCGTTTCGTCAATACCTCACCATGGTCAAACTTTCTGTTCTGATGCTTTCTCGGTCATGTGAAGACTTGGTTTCACGATATTTATAACTTACATCTTCAATCTGATTGGATTATGATTGGGTATTATAAATGGCTGATATCTAGCTATTTGATTGATCAGTGTACTGGTAGATTTCAATCCACTTCCGGATTCACAACTTTAACTCAAACGAAAGAATATATAGGAAAATGCATATTACACAGAGACAATACCAAATTTGCTTCAAAAACCTTCTTGTACATGAGAGGGTACATTTCCTATGTATGGTAGTGGACATCCATGTCGATGTAGACCATTTCGTTCCACTTCTATATACCAGTCGCGGTAGCTCAGTGGTTTGATCGTTCGTTTCGTAACAGAGGGGTCGCGAGTTCGAGCCCCGCTCGTACCATGGCCGCGTCAAACGTAAGATGTAAACATAGGTAGTGATTGCACCTTCGCCAAACGCTCGGCAGTTAGAAAGGAGAATCACGGGTCTTTCGGATTTGACCTTAAAAACGGAAGTCTTGTGTCGCGCACGGAAGGCGTTGGCACGTTAAAGAACCCTAACTGATACGGCCCTGAGCGCTAAGCGTAGCACTTCACCTACAATTGGTGACGTTTCTAAATAAGTGAAAAATTCTCGACGTGACGTAAAATAAACAAATCACCAATCAACCCACTTCTAGACAAAGAATACTCGGATACGAGGAGACTTTTTTAAATGGGCATTCCAGCTTTCTCCCATTCTAATAACCTCCTCTCAAAGGACCCATGGGAGCTTGCACAGATTACCCACAGGTGCTTGGGTTTAAGACCCCCCCCCCCCCCACCCCTTTCCGAAGAATTTGCATAATTTTTGTTGGAAATTTCCCTAAAGCATGCCATAAATGTCTTGCACCCCGATAAGTATAAAATAATTCAGAATACGTCCTTTTAAAAATTACCCTCACAGGATATTATATTAGAACAATATCCAGTGGTATATTTAAAAGGGGTTATTTTGAGTTATTTTGAATTTTTCGGGTATGCAAGACATTTATGACATGCTTTAGAGAGATTTCCAGCACAAAACAATTAAATCAACTTAGGTAAGTTATTTGAACGTTTCCTGAACCCAAGCACCTGTGATATGCATCTCATTAAATTAACTTGATTCAATATAGAAATAATATAGATAATTCACAAATTGGAATTAATTATAACATATATCAATAGAAGCAAAAATAGAAACTACCAATAAATGATTTTAAAAAAGTCACGAATAGCACATTTTCGAGTTATTGCCGGAACACGTGTTTGTTCTAGATTTTATATACCGTGATCAGGTAATTTCAATTGGGTTAGCCTTCGATACTTACGGTAAAATAGTATCTGTTAGTAACAGGTTGCGACTAAATGGAGGGATCAAAAGCGAGATACTACTGCTCAACGGAAGGCTATAGTGCAGATACAAGGAAGATAGGAAAATATGGTTATAAGGAAAACATTACATTCTACCTCTTTTACGACACAGAAAAAGAATCCCTGGTCAAAAGTTGAACTTACCTCCAGCTTCAGTTACACTGCAGATTTGCACCACTTAACTACATAAATGTTTCGATAAAAGGAACATGATACCCCTCCTATCCGAAAGAGAGCACGTCAATTCTGGCACCTTCTTTGAAAACAATTGATTGTAGAAGTCGTTTCCATCATTTTGAAACATACCACTATATTTATAGATCAAGGTTTCCGTCAATCGACTTAACCATCTTCATTATTTGTGCACAAAGTTTAACACATTACATTTATAACTAAAATGGAAAGTGATTTATAAAATAAATTTTTGAAAGACAGAAAATATATAATCATGTTCAATGTTCATCAAGAAAGTCGATATGTCGCTGATTTTAACAATTAAAGGACTTTTTTAAACCCAACACCCCTCATTAAACCAAACGATTGAATAAAAGTGATTTTTATTTACGCCGTTTTGAAAACAAATAGCAACACTAAAAACCGATTTCATTAAGTCGTTTGGTTGATTAAATGAGAATATAACGTTTAAAAAAATATGTATTTTGAGCATAAAGTTATCATCTTGTCGACATCTTTTCGGCGACTTACAACAACTATAATCTTTCAAAAGTTGTGCAATAACTAGGGTGACGTTCATTTTATTGGCATCATTTCTGGAGATAAACTACCAGTCACCATGTTGATTTAACTACAACCAACACGAGAAAAATATGTTGTACAATGCATAAAGATGACGACTTAATGAGTTTAAAAAGTCATTAAATTGTTAAAATTAGCGACATATCGATTTCTTAATGTCGACATGTTGATGTTTAGTGAACAAGACAAGGCACTAAATCGTTTCCGTAGATTTGTGCCATTTTACAATTTGTCGCCTTTTCGTTATTTCGAGGCGTAAAGACGACAAAACGATAATTAGCGACTTTTCAACCCGAAAGACGAAAAAACGAAAAGTCGAAAAAATTACAGGCCAAAATAAAGAAAACAAAACAAAAAACAAAAAAACCAAAATAAAACCCCACAAATAAAACCCGCTAATTAGTGACCTATTTTGTCGTCTTTCCGCTTGGCGTTTTGTCGTCTTTCTGCTTGGCGTTTTGTCGTCTTTCTGCTTGGCGTTTTGTCGTCTTTTTGCCTTGACAACGAGTCCGCAAAACGAAGTGGTCGCTGAAGACGGTAGTTCCCGGATGTATGCTGGAGGCAATCAATGTAGAGCCGTGAAAGTATCAAGAGAATAACATGAAATGAAAACGGAGAAAATCATTTGCCAAGTACATACTGATGCGATGAAATACACCACGAGCAACGTATAATACAACATATTCAGTTCTTGCAACACACCGATGCATATTATGCATAACTATAATGCACATAGCTTGCTTGCCTAGAAAACGAATTAGATGCGGACAGGTATTTACCCAGGACCGAGATGAGCACTTACAGAATGGTAGATGCTCTTCATTCTGATAAATCTACGAAACAAAATGTATCTCGACATTTACAATACGTTGTGATTCCATTATAAAGACAGCGGCGCTCTTACCCATGCCAGTCAGGATGTCGTCAATCGGGAGATATCAGAGTTAAATATTTTTTTCCCGAATTCACTGCTTGACTGCTCAGGGTTTTTGCAGTTTCTGATTATGCATGTACAAAAACACAGTACCTGTGTTTGAACATATTGGGTACACAACTTAAAAATTTATAGATAACTGTATACAGACATGAATATTGATAGGAAATATGCACCTGAGTGCAATCCAAACTAGTCAGTTGATTGCACAATATATATATATAAAAGGGAATAATTTATATTGTCGAAAAAATAATGCAACTCTCAAAAGTTTTTATCTCTTGGGGATTAACAATTATTTGTCGTCACTTATTCATTTATTGAACAGATTAAAACACACACACACACACACACACACACACACACACACACACACACAGAGAGAGAGAGAGAGAGAGAGAGAGAGAGAGAGAGAGAGAGTGTGTGTGTCTTTCGATGTACAATGTCACTTCACAGATGAAAAGAAAATTGATCACTGGTGTAAGTTTTAGCTTACAAACATTCATGAATTTCGACTACTTTGAAATTTTCTATTGAGAATATAGTAGAAACTTACAAGAGTGACACCTGTGCTTGTATTTGATTTCATCGTTAGAAATATGAAAAATATCAATTTGGGTTTTCACATGAAATATTCAATTGTAAAGTACTAAACGTTTATCAACTTGCAGGAAGCAATTTATCTCTTGATATCAAATTATACGGGCATGTAACATCGTTTTTTTTAAAGTAGGGGAGCAACCTTTGCCTTTTGGCGTCTGAATTTGTACGGCTATACATGAGAAGAATATGCAATAAAGAACCTTCTTTGTGCTTATGCTTCTTTTGGCAACTACAGGTCTTTTACCGTGTTTAGTTAGCCATATTTTGTTTCCAATTTTTCTTACTGGTTCGAAATAGTGAAGCCATATTTCGTCAGCAGTAACAATGTTTGCAAATTGTCTTTCATTGAATTTAGGAAACATTTTGAGCAATTGCTTAGCTGTTTGTACTCGTACCCGTTTTTGGTTATCAGTCAATATACGCGGTATCCATCTGGCAGAAATTTTTCATACTTTCAAAATACGCTTCAATATGAAATGCAATATGAACAGCGATATGCCAACAGCTTTGGCAATATCACGTATCGTGTACTTACCATCACTTTCAATTATTTCCCTGAGTTTTGAGGCATTTGTCGTATCTGTTACAGTCACAAGTCGGCCAGATTTTGCTGCACCTTTGACGGACTCTGTGCCAGTCAGAAAGTTTGCCCATCCCTCTGATTTGCATTTTCTATAGGACTTTCGAGATTGAATACTGTTAGTTATCTTAGCCTTTACAATACATATAGAACATCCCTCGTAGACATTGTTATAAAACATATAGTAATTCAAAGTGACATATAGGTCTGTTTGGACCGAACGTTTATTTATTTATGTAATTTGTAAATCTTGTGAAACATACGTCACTATAATCATACACATCACTTACTTATACCCTATAACGTTACTGTTGGAGATGTACGTGTTGCCTGTCGAGTCTATGCAAATAAGTTATATGAACTGAAGCGTACCAAAATCATCCCCTTATATACCATAAAAACCCTGATACATAATATTAAATTAGAAAGACGGATAAGCAGAGAAATAAGGGGCACTGAGAATTCTACTATGTTAAAGAATTTAAGTCAGATCAAAAGTTTTCTTCTGTCGTTATTTCCAGGCAAAAGTTGTTAATTGTCTTTTTGCCGTCTTTTCGTTTTGTCGTGTTTTCGCCAAGCGGAAAAACGTCCAAATAGATCGCTAATTTGCGGGTTTTCTTTGTTGCCTTTTAGGTTGTATTTTGTCGTCTTTTTGTGTTGTCGTTTTTTGTCGGGAAGAAAAGTAGCTAATCATCGTCTTTTCGTCTGTTCGTTTTGTCGTCTTTTTGCCTCGAAATAACGAAAAAACAACAAATTGTAAAATGGCACGGGTGTTTATTTATTTATACAATTTGTAAAATCTTATGAATTTCTGCAAAACACATGTCACTATCATTATATAGATTACTTACTTATACCCTTTATACTTATCCTGTGGGAATTCGGGTTAGAATAGGTCCTCAATATTCCCTTGCTTGTCATAAGAGGCGGCCAAATGGGGCGGTCCTTCGGATGAAACCGCAAAAACCGAGGCCCCCTGTCACAGCAGGTGTGGCGCAATAAAGATTCCCCCTGCTTCAAGGCCGTAAATTTTGCGGTCCTTCACCGGCAGTGGTGATGTTTCTATGAATGAAAGATTCTCGAGCGGGACGTTAGACATACAACCAACTAACTCTGTATAGGTTACTATTAGAAATGTACAAGATACCTTTCGAATCTATCCACACAGATGATGTGAATTGAAGCGTACCAAAAACGTCCCCTTATATACCATACAAACCGTGACCCATAATATGATAATAGGAAATTCATTTAATATGGTGGATAAGCAGAGAAATAAGGGTCACTGAGAATTCTACTATATATTTAAGAATTCAATCCAGCTCAAAAGTTTCCTTCTATCGTCTTTTCTTTATTTTAGGGGCCTCCGTGGCCGAATGGTTAGAGCATCGCGCTCAAAATCACAAGGCCTCTCACCTCTAGTCGGCGCGGGTTCGAATTTCGCTCGCGCCGATATATGTGAGAAAGTTTGCCAGTTTACTTTTGGAAGTTCGGTGGTCTCTTCCCGGGTACATTGTATTAGGGTTCTCTCCTCCACCACTAAAATCTGGACGCCACCAGATGACTGAAAAATTGTTGAGTGTGGAAGAAAACAAGAAATAATCAATCGATCAATCTTTATTTTAGGGTGAAGAGTTGTTAATTATAGTTTAGTCGTCAAAACGACAAAATGCCAAGCGAAAACACGACAAAGTAGTTCGTTAACATGCTGATTTTCTTTGTCGTTGTTTCGCCTGTATTTGATCGTCTTTTCGTTATTTCGGGGAAAGTCGCTAATTATCATTTTGTCGTCTTTTCGCCTCAAAATAACGAAAAGACGACAAATTGTAAAATGACACAAATCAGCCACCATATAAGCCACACCTATAAAATTGGAAAATACGATATAGACACGACATGACACGGAGTGTATTACGGACTAAGAACTAAGACAAAGTATATTTCTTGTATATTCGAAGTATACATACACAATATCATGCCGTGTGCACTGTGTAACACAGTTCATTTTAGACCGTGTTTTTTTTTCCACTCGTGCGATGGGGAATACTCGTGGCCTGTACCGTACTTGATAACAAGAATGAATGGATTATTTTGGATATTCGATTGATTGATTATTTATTGCTTTCCGCCACACTCAATAATTTTTCAGTTATCTGGTAGCGTCCAGTTTTTGTTGGTGGAGGAGAGAACCCAGATATTCGAGGTATTGCATTCGAATACCTGTTTTTATGTGCAGTCATGTGGTTCAATAGAAGTCCGTTTATGACGGCATGTAGACAACTAAACGTAGTAAAAAAATATTTTGAAATATTTCAAGTTACTAGTACATTAACCCAACTTGCATGTGATAGATAATGAACAATGATCTGTAAATAAAAGAATTTGAATTAAGAGTGGGACAAAGACGGACCCCTGGTCACACCGGGTGCAATGCGTGCTATTCAAACACATATAATTACTGATACAGTAAATGTGCTACGTGTCGTTGCGTATTTTTAATATAGTGTGTTACTGTTTATGACTACTGTTATATCAGAAATGAATAGATTTTTTTAAGGAAAACCTACGCTTAGTCTGGATCTAGGCTAAACCACACTATATTAATGTGTGACAATGACGCCATGACGGTAAACATTCTCCGAGTTTGCTATGTAAACTAATGACGTGGTAGTTGTATTCGTTTGTCGCTATACAAATGAAGAAAAAAAATCAGTTGATTGGTTGGTGTGTGTGTTTGTTTCCTTCTGCCTCAAATAATTCCTACATTAAATAAATGCCTTTTATTTGACGAGATGATTCCACTTAAAATTGATTTATACGTCAAATAGTCAGGTATTTAAGGCACTGCTCAGTAATTCTATAGACGACTGATACGATGGATATGTCGAACTGGCTCGATTTGTTGAATAACGCTACAGAAATGATAAAACACAAACAAGTCATTAAAGTTATTCATTGCTTATGTTGGAAAATTTGTTCTGAATTCTTTCGTTGAATTGGTTTTGCAATTACGTAAAATTCCGTTAGTTGTATCCATATAACATCTATACGATCCTGCGATAAATTTTTAAAATGCTCATATTTGTATCACGTACTTAAGTACGCATCATATGTCTTAAGGCAGTTACAAAAGAAAGAAAATAAACAAAAAATGTTTCCGTATTTTTCTAACCTTCTATTATCGGCTTTACGTCTATCGTTTAGGAAAGACATAATTTCCAAATTAATTAGAAATTTAAACGATACTTTTTTTTTTCATTTGAATCACTTTGGAAAGAATGTTGTTTAAAATGAACTCTGCGCCAAAAGCATGGGAGGTGGCGAAGTCATTGTAACACTATAATTTCCTCTTTGAAAATAAAACAGAACACCGCAGTGACTCACGATTTGAACGGATCAGGATTTAGAAATCGTACATGTAAAAACTTGTCCTTTATATATCTTAACTGCTACACATCTTCAAATTCATAATTACATGTATACACGTTCAATATCATGTCATTTATTCGTATATTCTAAACTTGTCATACTCAAGTTCTTAAGTGTTAATAGTCGGATTATATAATGTATATCTAAAACTTTTGCCATTGACATGCAGAATTTTTGTGATCTATATATATTCAGAATTTTTGTGATTCATATTTTGAAATACTATAATCCCATCAATGAAAGATACTACTGCCATGGCCTACTGATGCATTTCTAATTATTTGCCCTGTGCCGTGTGCTGTCAGGTCTTAGCTTGGATACTAAATGCAAAGGACTATATGAGACATTTGTACTACGTAACATTCTGAATCAGCTACTTTTTACCGAGTTCAGTTAGAAAAGGAAAACAATGCTATATACTTATGTCCATGTTACTTTAAGCTCTTTAACAAAAGGAGAGATTGAAGTTCTCTTCCTTAAACAAAGTGGGCGTGTTTCATACACCATCTCCATTTCCTAGCCAGCTACATAGACATACCCTTTGCCTTTTATAATTCTCAGCATTTTGTACACATTTGCTCAGTGTCATTAAGTACGTTTGACTGTACAGAGCGGTAAAGATCTACAACATACGAGGGTTGTTCAATATGTAATGTGTATTGTATGATATCTCAAAAGCATTTGACGCAAATAGTGAAATGAACATTACATCCCTTCAAAGTATTCTCCGCGGTTTGAAATATATAATTTCAATCTCTGAATCCGTTTCTGAAATGCTTCACGGTACTCTGATTTAGGTAGACTTCTGAGGCATTGACTGATGATTGGACCAAGGGCTTGTCAGAACTAGTAACTGCGACCAGATAAGAACTTTTTAAGTTTTGGAAAAAGGAAAACGTCGCATGGGTCTAGATATGGAGAGTATAGTGGGTGTGACAAGAGGGTAACCTTCTCCGACATCAAAAATTGTTTCACAAGCTCAAATGTATGTGATGGAGCATTATCATGAATTAGACGAACATGACTAAATCCTGACACAGGGCGTCGTTGATGATAATATTTCTTGCGTTTTTTTAGTATAACATCTCGGTAACACTTTTGCCTTTCGGCACTGGAATTTGTACGGCTATACCATCACATGAGAAGAATATGCAATAAAGAACCATTTTTGTGCTTATGGTTCTTTTGGCAACTACAGGTCTTCTACCGTGTTTAGTTATCCATATTTTGTTTCCAAGTTTTCTTACAGGTTCGAAATAGTGAAGCCATGTAACAAGGTTTGCAAATTGTCCTTGATTGAATTTGGGAAACATTTTGAGCAATTGCCTAGCGGTTTGTACTCGTACCCGTTTTTGGTTATCAATCAATATACGCGGTATCCATCTGGCAGAAATCTTTCATACTTTCAAAATACGCTTCAAAATGAAATGCATCCGCGACAGCGATATGCCAACAGCTTTGGCAATATCAAGTATCGTGTACCTGCCATCACATTCGTTATTTCCCTGACTTTTTAGACAATTGCCTTGCCTGTTACAGTCACAGTCGACCAAATTTTGCTGCATCCCTGACGGACTCTGTGCCAGTCAGAAATTTCTTTCTCCAACTACCAACTTGTTCATAAGATGCCTTATAAGACCCATAAACTTCCCCCAATTCAGTAAAAATCTGCAATACGTTTAAAAAACCGCTAATTTCTTCAATATTCTGATCTCCTTTCCCAACCATTTTTACAACAGTGGTCAACGACTGGCTATATTGAAATGACTATAAGTTTAAAACTATCTGAAGCTGAAGGCTCGTGTTTATACCGTTGGAAAGGTATTGCATAGAGCTATTCACGAGTATCATCATCCACGAAATCGTGCAAAGCGTTATCGTGCTATGGAACAATGCACGTTAGATATCGAACAGCCCTCGTATCTTTTTAGCAGGTATTGCGCACAACCCAGCGAGTTATATTAACACGATATCTTGTTTTATAGGCGTGATGGAACACAAGGTGTTTTACCGTAATAAGTTTGGGAATTCGTTCTCCTGTAAAAACTAAACGATAGATGATATAATTGTTAATCACAACTTTTGAAATAAAAAGTATATTTCTTATTCATAATTGAACCTGCTTAAGGAGGAATTGATGATGCGGAAAGGAATTATAAATTACCGTTAATTATGGATCGAGGATCGATGTGTATGTGTGGGAAAAGTTCATGTATTTTTATTTGAATAGAAACATATTTCATTTATTCTTCTATCCCCACAATGTATTGATCTTTCGTTTAAGAAATCTTCATGGTAATGATAGACTGTATGAGATAGACATCCACCCATCCCACCCCACCCTCCCCCCAAAAATAGAAAAAAGTTTCTTCCGTGTTTGGATGAAAAGGCTAAAATAAAGAACAGTATTCAATCTCGTAACTCATACAGAAAATACAAATCAGAGCCATGGGCAAACACGGACCACTGGACATACCAGAGATCGGATCAGGTGCCTAGGAGGAGTAGGCATCCCCTGAGAGTCCTTGAAAACAAGAATTACATCTAGTGTATATCTATCCTTCTCGGGTCTTGGTAAAAAAAAAGGTTAAGCGAAAGGTTGGCGTTTTTCACCAGACCGGTAGTCTCCTATAAGCTAACTAATAACTCGTGGGTTGACACTGACATCACACAAACACACAAGGTATCACATACTAGGTGTGTGAATTCATTTTTCAAAGAAATACACGAAAGGCGAGGCTTTACCTTTATTCGAGGCTCTTCACAGTTTTTTCTTCATCGCCTTGGAACCGCTGCAACTCGTATAAATATTTAATCATACATGTAACATCAACAATAAATTTAACAATTGATACTCGCATGTCATAGATCGAGTTTAATAAATACTAATTTTATATTAAAAAAAAACAACTGGTTACACCACTTCAATAACGAAGGAACACATCTCCACTGTTAACTGTACCCAATACAACATGTAGTTCTTGACATTAATTCTGTCCATTATGTCCTACTCTGCTGTTATCAGTTTTGCTGTCGATGGTAGATATTCTAAATTTTTTATTTTGTGATAAAACCGACCTAAGAATTCCACGTTTCATTCTTCCGTTCACCATGCCGTACAGAAATGGATTCACGCAAGCGTTTCCAAGACCAACACATACGGTTGCAATCAGAGCATGTGATGGTATCTCCATATTATCTTCCATGCCGTCGGCCTGAATCAGCGCCATCACGACAAATATCGGTAACCACATAATAAGAAATAAAAGGACCATCAAAATCAGATTCTTTATTAGTCGAAAATCTCGTTCTTCTCGAAATTTTATCGACTTCACTGCTGACTCCACTGCATGTCTCGTTTTCCAGAATTTTCTCAGAATTCTGAAATAGCTAAAGGCCAAGATTCCAAGTGGGATCACGAACCCTATAACGCAAACAGAAGCAGTGAATATCATTGACAGTCGTACACTCTGATTGTTTGGCCACATGAGTGTACAAAGAGTGATTTCACTGTTTCCAAATGTAAACTCTTTCACATTGAAATACAAAGCAAGCGGAATGAATGCAATGAAAACTAGAATCCACAGAATCACAATGCTACACATCGCAACAGTGGGTGTAATTTTCTTCCAATCTGTTTTAAGAATACAGATATATCTATCAACACTGATAATTGTCATCGTCCAGATCATCACAGACGCACAGATGAACATTTCATACACCAGCATTTTGCAGACAAATGAGCCAAGGACCCATGTTTCTGTCAAGCGTGCAACCGCAATTAAGGGACTTCCGGTGGAGAATAAGATGTCTGCTACAGCCAGATTACAGATCAAGTAGTTGGTGACCGTGCGAGTACTCCTAAGTTTCATTATTTGATAGAATACAAAACAGTTTCCCAAAATTGAGAACAAAAAGAGAAAAATTAACACAAATGCTTCAATGTACGGAATATCTCTCCACGATCGGTTGAATTCGGAGAAATAGGAAAAATACGTGGTGTTTCCCCAACCATACTCGTCATCAAATGCTACGAAATACGATCTGTTTTTCTGCGACATTGTAACTTTGTAATTCTCTGAAAGTCTTAGTGTAACATCTGAAAATTGAAAAAAGAAGTAATTTACAATCACTGTTTTCTTAATTAACTATAATTTATACTACATATCTCAGCACCATGGGGCTAGCTTTCAGACAAAATCATATCTATGTGTTGCTGCCATTTAAGCTAAGGTTTGCACGCTAGCTATTTCTCCTAACGTCATATAATCTTGATGCATGTACAATGTATTTATCACATAAATGATTACGATACGGATTTATAAGACATGAAGTGAAGGACGGAATCATGCAATTGGTGTAGTTAAAAGGTTTAAGGAACCGATCTATCTTTTTTAAAAAGATGGACGAGGACGTATATGTAGTTCATTAAGAACCCGCTATACATTACTCATTTATACTTTTCACGACAATCACGATAATGAACAACTGATGATAACTAATAGTGATCAATCTCATCAACCCTATGAAGAATACAAAATTAAAAGAAGGGCAAACACGGACCCCCGGACATATCGGAGTTGGGATCAGGTTCCTAAGAGGAATAAGCACCCCTTATTGACTGATTACACCCACCGTGAGCCCTATATCTTGATCAGGTAAACGGAGTAATCTGTAGTCAAAGTCCGTATGTAAAGAACGGCATAGCAATCGGTATGAAACACGTCAGACAGTATTCCACACAGGATGAAATTATGCCATTCACTAAACTGAAATGACCAACCCAGTGCTAGCTACATTTAGTATTTGCAAATAAGATCAATATAACGACCAAAGAATTTACGAAATGCTGACTTTAAACAAAACTGTTGAAACACCTATACTTACATCAACTTATTTGGTAGTAGCCTGCCATGATTTAAGAATTGATCATATACAGAACAGAACATACTCTCGCGTATCGATTCCGTTGACAGTCATAGACACCATTTGTAGGTGATAATGGAATACTATTCAAATATGGGAAGTTGACGATGGAGAAGCTGAAGTCATCTTGTTTGTCATCAAGTTGTGGACAGCTTGCCGATGCTATCTTTGTTCAACGAACTATCTAAGTATGAAGCAGATTGTCCAAGTCGCCCATCCTACTATTTTCATCCTAGTAAAATTACTACAGTCATTTATTTGTTTGTATGTTTTGTCAATATAAGTTTCCTTAAATACTAGACCACTGAGCCTGAAAAGTGCTTAGTGTATTTATAAACGAGAAAAACGTGCACCTAGTGGTGAAAACCTGTTTCCTGTTGTATTTAAAGATATCATTAAATAGTAGAAAGCCAACAACTTGACGACTTTAAGTACCATCAAAGGGAAGATCACTGTACACAAGAATCATATTTAATCTTTCTTTTGTAAGAATAACTTCAGTCTCAGCACTCCGCCATATTTTTTAAAGAATAAACATTCCTCTTTTATGAACTGTACGCGTTGTAATATCATATTTTGTATGAAACATTTTTTTTTTTTTTTATAAAATGTGTACATTCTGCTATGAAATAGAAAAGTGGGTATCTGGATTAGAATAGGTCCTCAGTATCCCATGCTTGTTGTAGGAGGCGACTAAATGGGGCGGTCCTTCGGATGAGACCGTAAAAACCGAGGCCCCTTGTCGAAGCAAGTGTGGCTGCTGACAGGCCGTATGCGATGAGTAAATAAAGTGATATTTTCTTACTCAATTGATTCACACAAGAAATGATTTCCTAAAGTTCAAGTTTACCTGACTACATTTTAGTGTTCAATATCATGTACAGTACAGCTATAGGTGAGAGAGAGAGAGAGAGAGAGAGAGAGAGAGAGAGAGAGAGAGAGATGGCTCCGTGTCCCACAAGATTCATGCATCTATCAGAAAATACACGCACATATGACACATATAATCTAATTATTACCATGGTACACTGCTGAGTGCACGAAGTTTGCGCATGAATATATACGCACATGATCAAGTTACTTAATAAGATTTTTTCCTGTAAGTCCGGATACAACAAAACACCTATCATCCGTTAAAATTACTCTTTTCGCCCTAGGTTCAGATTTTGTCAACAATCTAAAAAAAAAAACCAAGATCATTGGTTATCTACAGCTCAAGCCGTTCTAATCGTATTGCATATAACGTGAAACTACGTATAGTTATGACCTATTGGAGGTGTTTAGGGATATGATCAGTGTTACCTACTAGTGTTTTACTTTATTAGTACTCTGTCACCATACTGCTGATTTAAATAGTGAAAAAATAACTCATAAATGTTTTATTGATTTTATCACTTATCCTAGGAAACATTCGGAACCATAAATTAGCTTATCTAAAGAAATAACCTTTTAAGAGATTATCTTTTTTCAAAATTTTATTGAATTGCAGTTCGGCAGGTGATCAAATGCAATAACGCCTGCAATAACATTTGACCATGAACACAGTGCATTTAACATCCTATATAATTTTCATAATGATTTCGTATTTATTGATGTCAAACTTGGCGCAGATTGCATCGTTACAAGGACACACACACACACACACACACACACACACACACACATAAACACACACACACACACACACACACACACACACACACACACACACACACACACACACACACACCCTCTTTCTACATTGACACTGATGTACAGGCAAGGACCGTGTCTCTAAGGAAGTGAAAGAATCTGAAGGGAACATAAAACTCTTTACAATTTGTGCAATATTTGTGAACTCGAGCCCGATTATTAAATCGATCCTGGATGAACTGAATGTGCTATCCTGTAATAAAATCAAATATTTTATTACTTTACCCCACAAGATCATTTACTCAGAGCATAAGAGTATCATATAAAACGTTAGTAATGTGTTTTATAGGAATAATCGATCCCGATTGATGTAATTCCAACATATAATTTGTGGTTCTGAGAGAGAAATTAAGATGCCGGAACAAGTGATCGAAAAATTAAGATGCCGGAACAAGTGATCGAAAAATTAAGATGCCGGAACAAGTGATCGAAAAATTAAGATGCCGGAGCAAGTGATTAGATGTTACATCTCTTACATCCACGGAGTGATATCTCTACCAAATGAAATGATGGCCATTTCCTCATTAATGTGTGGTCGATGTGCGTATGTGAATTTTGATAAATACAGTACAATTTTAACGGCTGGGAATATTCCGAAATAAATGAAAATAAAACGTATATATATATATATGTATGTATGTATGTATGTATATGTATACTAAAATACATAAGTACATAAGTATGAAAGAAGACTAGGATCACTTGAAAAACAAATATATTTCTAACGACGTAATAATACGAATCAAAAGCCTTATAACGCAAAAGAAAAGCATGGTAACACGAAGTAAAGGCACAATAAGGCAAATGATAGGTGTAATAATGCAAAACAAAAGGTGTAAAAATGTAAAACAAATGGTGTAATAATACAAAACAAAAGGCGTAATAATGCAAAACAAAAGGTGTAATAGTGTAAAACAAAAGGTGTAAAAATGTACAACAAATAATGTAATAATGTAAAACAAATAATGTAATAATGTAAAACAAATAATGTAATAATGTAAAACAAATGGTGTAATATTGTAAAACAAAAGGTGTAAAAATGTTAAACAAATGGTGTAAAAATGTAAAACAAATGGTGTAAAAATGTAAAACAAATAATGTAATAATGTAAAACAAATAATGTAATAATGTAAAACAAATAATGTAATAATGTAAAACAAATGGTGTAATATTGTAAAACAAAAGGTGTAAAAATGTAAAACAAATGGTGTAAAAATGTAAAACAAAAGGTGTAAAATGTAAAACAAATGGTGTAATAATGTAAAACAAAAGGTGTAAAAATGTAAAACAAAAGGTGTAATACGTAAAACAAAAGGTGTAAAATGTAAAACAAATGGTGTAATAATGTAAAACAAAAGGTGTAATAATGTAAAACAAATGGTGTAATATGTAAAACAAAAGGTGTAAAAATGTAAAACAAATGGTGTAATAATGCAAAACAAAAGATGTAAAAATGTAAAACAAATAATGTAAAATGTAAAACAAATAGTGTAATATTGTAAAACAAATGGTGTAATAATGTAAAACAAATAATGTAATATGTAAAACAAATGGTGTAATAATGTAAAACAAAAGGTGTAAAAATGTAAAACAAATGGTGTAATAATGTAAAACAAATGGTGTAATAATGTAAAAAAAAAAAAAAAATAGTGTAAACCAAAAGGCGTAATACCGCGGATGTCGTACATGAGGGCGTACATTTCATGAAGTAAAGCGCCACAGTTCTTGCACTCATATATTTTAAGAAATGAGATTAATTTCGTAATTAAATAGGAGTACACCACGACAGGCGGATATATTCACATACATGTGTCCTTCATATTCAGACAAGACTACAGCGACTTTGTAAGAATGGTACTCGTAAGTGAGGATGTTGCACGAGGTCATCAAAGAGAAATAGTCCAGTTCCTGTTTAAAGTTCACAAATTTCTTAAATTAGAAAATTAGAATGTTAAATGTAATACAAACCATGTTACAAAAGCCGGTAGATTCCTGACATTATCCGTAAATCTGTGACAGTATACTCGTATGTTAGTTTATCCGATAAACAACCCGATTGTTGTACTGCGTGATTTTCCTTCCATCCTTCCAGTACAAAACCGGTAGTATTTCAACAGGCATGTCACTTTTTCTTATATATATATATATATATATATATATATATATATATATATATATGAAATATTATGACAAATACGATTTTTAAAGTAGATAATATCAAAGTATATCCTAAAACAATGTATCGATCGGAATATTACATGAATTTAGTATTAATGCATCCTACTTAAGCTGACGAATATATACTTCATCGTATCACAAGTTACCATTGTGAGGTTTATTTCATCATTATGATGATATATATATATATATATATATATATATATATATATATATATATCACAAAGCTGATTGCAGTCGCCGGATAGCTGAAAAATTGCTCAGGCGACTATAAATAAAAACAAACAAACAAACAAACAAAGCCGATTGAGAATAATACTCGACTGGTTTCTTCAATTGAATTGAAGAAACTAGTCGAGTATATACTCAATCGGCTTGTGATATTTTTATCATTTTACTAATTCTGTACTACTCCTGTAGATTTTCTATACTTATTTCTCGATTATATATATATATATATATATATATATATATATATATATATATATATATATATAAGTGAAGTAAAGGCAGTTGAGTTCAATGTCTTGTGGTTATGCCAATTGATGGGTCACCATCTATAGCTAAAACTAAATGTTAGCTACCTACGTTTAGTATGTCGATCTGCTGAACAGAAGCTGTATTGCAATAGAATCACATTCATCGGTCATGAAATTCTCTATATATCTGTCAAAATTGAAGTACTTAAGACTAACCGTCTTGGTTTCAATTAGAATGACACAGTGACTTTCTTTGGTTTTGACTGATAGGTCACTTAAAGCGTATCGTTATCTAAAAAGGCTCTTGCTACTTCGTATGTTGTTCAGGTCAAGAGTGGAATCTTGACATTGCGTCTCCTATATAAAACCCGGTGTGCATATATAGTCATAACGCTCGCCTGCACGAACATTAACATTGAAAATATACAAGTATAGTTTTGATATTCCCATTATACACGTATAGTTTTGATATTCCTATTATACAATCCCGTGGGGATCCGGATTAGAATAGATCCTCAGTACCCCTTGCTTGTCGTAAGAGGCGACTAAATGGGGCGGTTCCGTGTCACAGTCGGTATGGCACGATAAAGATCACTCCCTGCTCAAAGGCCCAAAGCGCCGAGCATAGGCCTAAATTTTGCAGCCCTTCGCCAGAAATGGTGACGTCTCCATATGAGTGAAAAATTCTCGAGCGGAATGTTAAACAATATATAATCAATCAATCAATGAATCCCACTATACAAAGCTGATCAACATTAATTTTCTTTAATTTTTCCATTAATCACATACCAATAGAGTCATTTTTATTTTATCTCTCAGGGTGAAAAGACATTGATACCCCCTTCCGCATAGCCTGGTGTTGAACACAACCTCCCAACAATGTGTGACTAGCGCCTTAGTCCGCCTGACCAATTAGGCAAATGAAATCAAATATTTTGTGACCGGGAGGTAGTGAGATCAAGTCCCGCTCGTGCCTTGGCCACGTCAACAGGTAATGATTGCTCCTTCAACAAACGCTCGGCATTTAGAAGTGAGAATAACTGTTCTCTCGGATATGACCTTTAAGAAACGGAAAACCCTTGTCGCTGCAGACGTTGACACATTAAAAATTCCTCATTGCATCGGACGTGGGTATAAATTTGTGGTACTTCACTTACAGCTGGTGACGTCTTAGTAAAGGAGAAAGTTCGAAATTTGTCTATTCTGTCGAGAATAGTTTTCTATCTCATGAAATGGACAGTTTAAGGAAGTTATACTTCTTAAAACATTTTCTCTATTGTTATCTTAATAAATTGTCTCAGGTGATGGTTATGTGTTTGCTATTATATAACACACTTGTTAGAGATTAAGTGGCATTTCGAGAGAAAATAAAAAGAACAACAAAAGAGTAAAAATAGTCCAATGAGTATTACTGAACTTAATGGACAGTACCAGGTAAATTTAAATAATAGTTCACTTCATTGATGACTACTTCGCAATGAAACATTAATGATTGAAAATGTCCTCATCGGATGGAGAAAGTATATTTCTAGCTCGATCATAATGCAGATGGCATTTCGAATGACATGGTTTCTGTTGTAAAAATTATTCCACTTGCAGTGCATCTAGTGACATTAACACTTCATCACGGAATATGTCTTTCACATCTAAATTTTGATAAAAAGAGGGGACATTTTCAAACGATCTCATGATCAACGAGTGATCGTGCCTTGGCCAGCATTCATGTGTGAAAAGGATGAATCTTAAAGAAAACGTCTTAATGTGCATGTGTTGAATTAATATGCATCGGGATATTACGTGTCATTTCGCATTGGGTTTTTCACCTCCAAAGATGATATATTGCTGAAAACTTCATATATAAATATTTCATATTTATGCGCACATGCGCATTAAATTAAAACAATTGCTCTTTTTCATTATTGTTGAGTTCCAGAAAAAAACATTGTGTCTTATGTTATGTTTTTAAGCAAAATGCTTATTGTGTAATCTTTTGTGTTTTTGTACATTACATAGCACAATAAATGTAGATTTGGATATTTAAAACCTGTACGGTTACAGATGACTTAATGTTCTGTTTTTGAATATTCAAATCTATTATGTTGCATAATGTACAAAAACACGAAAGTGTAAAATATTTTAAATATGAGTGATAAATTATGGAAGGGACAAATCAAAGTCATATTAGCAGTTTAGTGAATTTTAATGAATACATATTTTAATATTTAATTCATTTAGACTGACATATTTTATATTCATTGTTAACACGTAGATATCGTTTACACTTTATCAATAATAGACACTTCTGAAATACAGATTTACAATGTAAAACAGCCGAAATCTTATTTTGTATGAAATGAATTCATTCAATTTTGTACTGTCCAAAAAATCCTTTCGTTTTCTAAATATCAGTTTAGAATTTAATAGCAAATTTTCACGATTGATAATCAGGCATTGAGATCAATGATATGAATACACACAGCAACACTAAGATGTTGTACCAGTAAGTGCCATACCTGTATATACATTTAAGTTCGCTGTTTCTCTACGTCCTTTGCGCTGTACAAATAGGTAAGTATTGAGATAAGATTGCTTAGAAGCCACGAAGAAATAACACAATATGATTACAAGTAATCAATGGAAAATGATGACGAAACAAGTACCATAAAGATAAGAGTACATGATGGATGACATTGGTCGTGAAGGGCGGATAAAATTGACTACACTAGCATAGCACGTCACGTTTAATTGAAGCTTGATATTTATTATCATAAATTCATGACCATATTTTGTGAGATACATATATGTATTTTCGATCTCTGGGTATGATAATATAATTATGTTTCAAAATATGCGAGAAAGACCTTTCAAAGTTACTTACCTGTCCAGAGAAAATAAAATTAATTTATTTGTGAATCTGATGGTAATTCTCAACATAAAGTACATGTATATACTAAAATAATGATCTTTCATATACATGTATCGTGATCGATACATGCATAAAAAATGTTAATGAAAAATTCATATAACCGTAATTAAGGTATCTTACCTTTATCAAAGTTAACTTCCAGTTCAATGTTAAAATCATGGATATCTCCAAAATCTGTTTTCCAATTTTGACTGTCCTATGGTCGGACCAAGCGGCAATGAAGTGTCTCCTTAGGACTTAAGAACCTGATTATTCAAGTAATTGCCTGTTGTAAATGAGAATTTAACGGATGTGAAAAATGATACAGTGTTCTTAGCACTTGAGTACAATGGTTCTCTTCCTGACTACAAAGTGCAGAAACGTTTTTGGCAAAAAAAAAGAAAGATAATGTTATAAACCATAAAGAAATTGTGTGCGGTCTAAACCCCACAAACTCCTTTGGTTGATGCGGATAGCGCGATGAAACATCATTACGTCTATTCATCAATAGCATCGAAGTGAAGCATTGCGTGAATATTAACAGATACCCAGCGATATCATCCAAGGGAGGCGTTACAGGTAAAACATATTATATACAGAGAAGCTGTAATGGTCTTAATGCACGCCACGCCTCAAGCCTAGCTGGAGATAGTTCAGTACACACAGCCTCGCTAGAGCACCTGTTGTAATTTTACCAAAGAAAGAGATATAACCTCTCAATCGTTTTATATGAATTCCTTTGTGGTTTTTCCGGAATAATAATAATAAAAAGTCTTTTATATGCATATAAGTGATGTTGGAGTCCAAATTTCGATATGAGTTTTCTAAGTTTTAAATGAAAATAAAAAAAAAAAACCTACTTGTAGACATTTTTTTAAATTTGTATAAAAGGACGAAGTTTGAAGCTTGAATTCATCATAACGTTAAAATGCTGCCATGCCAAGGTTGGACCCTGCTACTCGAAATATCGTCATTGGCCGTCTCCAGGCCGGAGTATCCCAAAGTGAGATTGCACGAACTGAAAACGTAAATCAGAGCACAATTTCTCGGCTGTGGAACAGATTCCAGCAGACTGGCTCTACTAATGACCGACCGAGGAGTGGGCGACCTCGCATTACGACTCCTGGACAAGATCGCTACATCCGGATCTTTCATCTACGGAATCGAACCGTTGCTGCAACAGCTACTGCAGTCGGAATACCTGGATTGAAAAGAATAAGCTCGCAGACAGTCCTCAATCGACTTCGATAATATGGCATTAGACCCAGAAGACCGTATTTTGGAGCAGTTTTGACACCGTTACACAGACGAGAAAGAGTCCGATGGTGCAACAGATTGAGGGGCTGGACATTCCGCAACTGGCGTAGAATCTGGTTCAGCGATGAGTCCCGTTTTCTGCTACAGAAACGTGATGGAAGAATCCGTGTATACCGGCGCAGGAATGAACGTTTCTCTTCCTCGTGTGTCCAAGAAGTGGATAGCTTCGGTGGAGGTAGCGTCGTGATGTGGGCGGCGATCTCTAATGACCGTAAAACAGAACTGGTACATGTCCCGGGCAATTTAACGGCTCAAAGGTACAGAGACGAAATTCTCCAACCTCACCTTATGCGCGTAATTGACCGACAGAGGGAGTTATTCCAACATGACAATGCTAGGCCTCACACAGCCCGCTTAACAATTGACTACCTTCAGCAGAACAACATTAATGTGCTACCATGGCCTTCCAAATCACCGGATTTGAATCCGATTGAACACTTATGGGACCAACTGGATAAACGTGTGCGCCTGCGCCAACCTCCGCCTCAGACCCTCGATCAGCTCCGTCAAATGTTACAACAGGAATGGCGAACAATTCCACGCAATAACGTAAGAAAATTGATTGACTCTATGCCGAGGAAATGCAGAACTGTGTTGGCAGCTCGAGGTGGTCATACACGGTACTAACTTAAACGTGACAGGAAGTGTTCTTAACTGTGATGATCTGACTTTTTTTCCACCAATATCTAAGGTTTGGACTGTAATTTTTTTCAATTGAAACAATTCTAGTGAATATCTACATTTTTTATTGTAAAATCATAATCCAAAATACATCTACTAAAATCTTAAAAAATCCATTATGCGTTTCTTTTTTTGCAGAGTATACATTTATAAATTAGAGGACTGTCATACAAACGTTCTATGTCACGGAGTCACCCAGGTGACCGTTTGCCGTTGGTTTTCGTCCGTCATCAGTTAGCAATTGTGCATTTTTATCTTCTTGACAATCAGTTGGTACCATTTTGGTTTGAAGCATCTCTAGGATAAGAGGAATATAAATTGTGAAAATTATGACTTTACCACCCCTGAAGCCTCAGAGGCAGGACCAAATATGCTAAAAAGACTTTGTTTTCAAAAATCCTCTTCTCTGTTCCCACACATGTGGGAGAAAAAAACATCATGATGTCCATGAAGCCCTCTATCACAATTTGTAAATTCAAGGTCCCTGGGTCAAGGGTGTGGCCAATAAATCGTAGATAATCTTCTTCACTCCAACCTATATTTGAGAAAAACTAAATGTATGATTATGATGTCCATAAAGCTTTCTACCTAAATTGTGAAATTCATGGCTCCTGGGTCAGGGATTCAGGCACTTGTGTAGGACCAATAAGGCCACATAATGAAAATATGTAAAATAATTAGGGAATGTTAAACTAATTTATATGCTTCAAACTTCCATTATTCCGGGCCTCCGTGGCCGAGTGGTTAGAGCATCGGGCTCAGAATCACAAAGCCTCTCACCTCTGTCGGCGCGTGTTCGAATCTCGGCCGCGGCGTTATGTGAGCAAGTTTGCCAGTTTACTTGCGGAAGGTCGGTGGTCTCTTCTCAGGTACATTGTATCTGGGTTCTCTCCTCCACCAACAAAAACTGGACGCCACCAGATAACTGAAAAATTGTTGAGTGTGGCGGAAAACAAACAAACAAACAAAGTTTCTTAATTTACAGGTGTCATGTATTTCTTGTTTCAAATGTTTATGAATTCCAATCCGCTAATTTGTTTTTGAAATACTTTTCATTATGTCAAAAAATAACAAAAACAAATCCCCAGGCAGGTACCAGCTATTAATAGATATGAAATGGCTATTTAAAATGCTTTTAAAAGGATTGAAAACAAAATCGCATATTGTCAAATAGTGGAGATAATGTACGTTGTGGAATATTTCTTTCCGATTTTCATGCATTCTGATATGATAGTATGACTTTCTTGCCCCAAAGGTGTCAATGTATCGAACTAATCTTTATCTCGTTTTGATAATCTTGCAAAAACTGATTGCAAATAAAGAGTAATTTATGATTCATTTTTAAAATGAAAAATGAAAAGAAACCGCAAGAGTAAGATTCTAAATATTTACTGATTGAAAATAGTAAATTGCTGTATCATGCATCCTAAAAAAAATTCCCATTTTTAGCAAGCCATCGCTAAACATCGTTACTAAACTTTATAGCGATCCCAAATACTAATGATGGCATGTTTGAAAGGGGCCTCCGTGACCGAGTGATTAGAGCATCGCGCTCAAAACCACAAGGCCTCTCACCTCTAGTCGTGCGCGGTTCGATTCTCGATATCGCCGATATACGTGAGAAAGTTTGCCAGTTTACTTTCGGTAGGTCAGTGGTCTCTTCCTGAGTACATTGTATCTGGGTTTTCTCCTCCATCAAAAAAAAAAAAAAAAAATGGACGCCACCAGATAACTGAAAATTTTGTTGAGTGTAACAGAAAACAACAATCAATCAATCACATCTTTGACCTTCTCTTCATTTTATATTCTTTATAGGAGTTAAGAAATTGATCAATATTCGTTATCTTCACTTTTTCACTGAATAAAGATTTGAAGATGTATGTATACTAATTATCAATACAAGAGGCTTAAGGGGGCTCATTAAACCAAACGTTTATTTCATGTCTCGTTAAAGAATCTCATATGAAGTATGATTTCAAATTTTAAAGAATGATACAAGCTCTCGGTTATTTTACATGATTTTTTGTGGTTTTTTCTGGAATAAAAGAGAAAGCCTTTCGTTTGCAAGTAATAGATACTTCGCTCTGATTTGATGTATGATAAAAATATATAATGAAACCTCTAGACGTTCTAATGTTTAAAATAAAAAATATTTATTTAATTATTACGGTTATTTTTTAATATTTTAAAAATACATTTGATTTTTAAACATCTTTAAGAAAGATATCATTTGGAAAATAGATATATTAGATAAATGTGTTTTAAAAAGAAATTGAAATAAAATGGGCATATTTTAGAGATATCTCCAATTTTCTTTATTTAGATTTGATCTAAACCAGAGAAAAAGTACCGATACTTATCCCGATCAAAATTTATAGATAATCAAATTTTATCTATTCATTTGCATTTTCATCAAAAAACTATTTTGTTTTATAAATTTATTCAATGCATAAACCATTTTACAACAAGGGGATACAGTTTTCTGATTAAAATGTTCTCCATAACCGCTTTTATGAGCAGGAATGCTACATCAGAAAACAATGATGTAGATGAAAAATTTCAAATTTACTTTATTTAGATTAAAAATGCAGATTTAGTAGAAAACTGGAAACTGTTCAAAACTTTAAATACTTGGGATCAGTGATGACGGATGAAGGATCAAAACAAGAAACACTGTCCATGATTGCCCAAGCAATTCGTGCCTTGTTGGCGCTCAAGATCATATGGAAAGACAAGAACATTGCACTTCTAAATATTCATATCTAGTGATCAGTCATCCAAATAATCATTTTGTTAAACACAATTCTGACTCCATGCACAAGTACTCTGAAGTTGATATTAAAAAGATTATAGAGTTCCTTATTGACAATGCTTTCGTAGTCTTTTATGATCAGGTCGTCCAGCAGTCTGTTGGAATTCCCATGGCCACGGATTTTCCTCCTTTGTCAGCTGACGTGTTTTCATATTCTTATGACGCAGAATCATTCAAAAGCTCCCACATGAGACGAACAACCTCTTGCTGTGACCTTCAATTCCACATTAAATATATCGACAACGTTTCATCTGTTAACAATGATCTTTTCCATTCATATATCGACACAACACAGTCTTCCACACTTCATACTTTACATTTTTACCAAAGCAACAATATACGCCAGTGTTAAAAGTAATCATACTTACGATGTTCGTCTTAGTAAAAATATAACACGTCATATCAAATACTGTTAGTATATTCAGCTTCATCATTACCTTCTTCAAAATGCAATATCCACAAATCCAATTTGATTTTTTAACCAAAATATTGAAAAGATATTGCAACGGCTTAAATCTACCATTCTCGTCGAGCAGATCGTTTCTGTACAAAGTATTCCTGACAATTCAATATTTATAACAAATTTTCTGAACCTCGTATTGAAACAAGTTATTATTTCGGTGTTTCTTGTGTCAACTTGATGTTTGGTACATCTTTTGTCTTTTTGCATTCATTGAAATAGCCAAATATTTTTTTATAGAAAATGGGCAAATGGGATATTTTGTTTTCTTTCAGATAACGCAAGCAAATAATTCATATGTATCGTCATTTATCCAAGGTGTTTATGTTCTTCCTCATTTAATTACAGTCCCACTGGTCATATCATTACAGGGGACATAGATATTGTACAAAATGATGATCTTATGTCCTTGATTTTAAAAGGTTTTAAATTCCTAAAGGGTCCTAAATTCCTAGAATCTCGCTTATTTAGATGGCGACATAATTTCATGGCTATCATTCTGTGGAAGAATATGCCAGACGTTGGATGAAATCTGAGGGAGAGAAACTTGACACTTTGTCTGAGTGGATCAAAAGTATTCGAAAATTGTTAAAATCCCGCATTCATCATTTGATGGGAAAAATGCGCACTATTTATCCTTCTGATTTTATGAAAGCTGAAGTGACGAATGAGTTACGTAGACTACATGAAAACTTTGTGCTAGTCCCAGCGGATAAAGCAAGTAACAACATTGTCTTTATTTGTAAAAGTTATTATTATAAATGTCTTTTAAATGAACTGGGATTTACTTCAACATCTGGGAATCCTACTTACTCTCGAAGCAATCTTACAAAGGATGAAATTCTTCATAATCATCTTTCAGTTTTAAATACTTTGACATTCCTAAGAATCAGGATCAGTTTGAATTACCATATCTTTACTGGATTCCGAAATTACATAAAAATCCTTACAAACAAAGATACATTGCTGGTTCCAGTAAGTGTTCTACCAAGCCTTTATCTTTATTACTAACTAAACTGCTAACAGATACTAAAGAGTCACTTCAGAGATACTGTTCCACTACATATTCCAGAAATGGTGTCAATCAGATGTGGATTCTCAAAAACTCTAAGGAACTTTCGGAAAATCTAAAGTCTCAGGATTTTTCTAAAATCGACAGCATCAAAACGTATAATTTCTCCACACTTTATACAACGATTCCTCACGATAAATTAAAATCTAGACTATTTCAGATAATAGAGAATTACGTTTTGAACAAAAATGGCAATCGAAAATACAAATTTCTAGTGATTGAAAAACAAAGTACATATTTTGTTAGACACCACTCCGGTAGCCCACACAAGTACTCTGAAGCAGACATTAAGAGTATGCTTGGCTTTCTTGCAGATAACATTTACGTAGTGTTTGGAAACCAAGTCTTCCAACAATCCATTGGCATTCCCATGGGCACTAATTGTGCTCCCTTATTGGCAGATTTATTTTTATAATCATATGAAGCGGAATTTGTTCAGAAACTGTCATAGGATAAAAACAAAACAAAAAAACTTGCCGTGTCCTTCAAGCATACATACAGATATATCGATGACGTCTTACCAATCAGCCCGTGGGGATCCGGGTTGTTACAATAGGTCCTCAGCACCCCTAGCTTGACGTAAGAGGTGACTAAATGGGGCGGTCCTTCGGACGAGACCGCAAAAACCGAAGCCCCGTGTCACAGCAGGTGTGGCCCGTTAAAGATCCCTCCCTGCTCAAAGGCCATAAGCGCCGAGCATAGGCCTAAATTTTGCAGCCCTTCACCGACAATGGTGATGTCTCCATATGAGTGAAAGATTCTCGAGCGGGACGTTAAACTATATATAATCAAACAATCAATCTTATCAATCAACAATCATAATTTTCATAATTATGTCCATTTGATATATCCCGGTGAACTCGAAATAAAGGACACTACAGAATCTCACGTGTCTGTTTCATATTTGGATATCTTATTTAATATTGACTCTAATGGCAGACTGACAATTACATTATATGACAAGGGTGATGTTTTCAACTTTGCAATCATCAACGTTCCATATCTATGTAGTAATATACCACCTTCGCCTGCTTCTGATGTGTATATCTCCCAGTTGATTCGATACGCGAGAGCATCTCATGCGCATGAGAAGTTTTCAAAAGCGAAGTCAACTACTGACAAAAATGTTGATGTTGCAGGGTTATTACGAATCTCGTTTGAAGTCATAATTTCGCAAATTTTACGGTCGCTGTAATGACGTTGTTTGCGATTACAAAGTGTCTCTGGACATATGTTGAATGATTTGTTTCATACCCTTTGTTAGAATGAATAGCTTTGTCGGAGGTCCGTGTTGCCCTACACTCGAACTTGTATATGTCTGTAAGATTTATGATTACGATTAACACATTGTTTACTTCACTATTCGATATTTAAGGTATCTATTTATGACTTCGTTCAGTATACACGATTCATCATTAAGCCTTGCTATCCATGATTTCTTCGAAATAATTTCAAATCGAGATTAACTAATCTCGTTTGCCTAAACCGGTATCTCGCTTAATTCGGTCTGCAAAACCGATCACTAGTATGTAGAAATTTTCCTATGCTTCCCTAATATATATCTTTAAATCCTTATATTATTACATTTTGTATGCATGAATTGTTATGTTGAATTGACAACAACCTTTATCGAGAAACAGAATACAATATAAAGACATAGCTTTAATATCTAGATAAAAATTTAATAAATGTAAATATATGTACTATAACATCAAATCAGTAATCTCTCTCTCTCTCTCTTTCTCTCTCTCATATGCATTGTATTCCATGAAGTCACTAAGGCTAGGCTAGATTATCCTATCTCAATCCGATTTGCTGGATTATTCTAAACCAATCCAGTTTGCTGGAAAGTGATCTTTTGAACTGCCATGAAATTCAAAACCGAAATCTGAACCTTCTTGATAAGTGTGTTTGTAATAGACCGTGGTGCCATTAGTGAGCCAGCTTATCCACCACCCAAATGTACCCACCGTCATTAAGGTATGGTGCGTCCCAGATAGCAGGGCCATGTCTTCTGGGGGAGTGTTTTCTTCCCGAAAGTACACTCTGTCATACTTTTGCATAACCTCTCTAGACCACCTTATATCATTTCCACAAACAATGAACAGGACATCTGGATACTTTGTTTGAAAAAATTTGATAGCATTATGTATGTAAGACTCAGGTGCCACATTGTACCCAAATTCTCTAAATAGTCCTAGATAGACCTTTTTGTTGACGAGATCTCCTCTCCTTATGTGGACTCCAACGAGAACGGTCTTATCCGTCACCCCTCTGTCACTAAATGAGCTAATAATAGATCGCAGTTGTTCATTAACCTTAGCTTTTATATGTGGTTTAAACGTAAACATTTTGCGAATTTCCTCCTCATGGCCTTTAAAATATTTCCATGACTGAAAATATCCAAAAACTTGAAGTGTTTCTTTGGAAGGAAGTGGTAGATTTTCAAACGTATCATCAAATGCACAGTTCCATCTATCTTGATACAGGGGGTAACAAGAGCAAGAGTAAGTATTGTCATACCTCCAGTTCAAACCTTCCAGTGTAAACGTATCGACGAGTGGGTTTTCACTATTGAACACAACTGTAGATTTCCCTTTCTGTTTTGCAAATGCATATACAAAGGCTTCTTGAAACATGATGTTGCCTAGACGTCCAGTGACGGAAATGCAGACAACATTGTCCAGGGTGAAAACCATGCAATGCCATTTCAGGTACAGGAAATAAAGGATAACTAAAGCAGCACACACTTTTAACAATGTTTTCCCTGTAATTCAAAGAAAAGATTGACAGATTTAGTACTGAGTGATATTATGTGCATTTCATGCAAAGAACTTAGTTTTCACATGAACAGAACATACATACATAAACACACGCGCGCGCTCGCGCGATACTTGGCCTCAAGACCATAGATTGAGAGTAGACTTAAGTCAAAAGTTTGATTCCTTATATCACAAAAGTATCTAGCACAAATGTTAAAAAACTTAAATGCATGCATATACTAAACATTTAGTTTTTGAAAATTATTTCCAAAAGTTCATAGGATTTGAAATTTAGACGTAAGTCTTAAGACCAGGTGGATTGGTACAATGGACAACTAACACGTGTATAATTAATTCGCTTGATAGAAATCATATTGATTAGAAAGCCCAAAGTATATATAAGATGTAATTTTGTAAAGTATATACGTTTGTAGATTCAATGCTAGTTTTCTGTATATCTTTTACTTTTGTAGGAAGGGACATGTCTCCTCAAAAATTTGACATAACAACTGTTCGTTCCGTTCGTCATTTGTGTACTTAACATAATTTTTGTACTTTATCTTTTAATCCACTTTATAGATCCAACACTTTTAGATATCGGGTGTCGTTGGGATTGAGTGCTTTATCTATATATCGAATGGTGAAGTAAACAATGTGTTAATCGTAATCATAAATCCCAAAGACATATACAAGTTCGAGTGTAGGACAACACGGACCTCTGACAAAGCGAAGGTAGGCTCAGGTACCATGGAGGAGTAAGCATCCTCTGCTGACCGGTCACACCCGCCGTGAGCCCTTAGTCGAAATTAGGTATACCGGATTACCCGTAATCAAAGTTAGTATGAAAAATGACATTCTAACAAAGGGTATGAAACAAATCATTCAACATATGTCCCAGAGACACTTTGTAATCGCAAACAAGGTCATTATAGCGACCGTAAAATTTGCGAAATTATGACTTCAAACGAGATTCGTTATAACCCTGCAACATCAACATTTTTGTCAGTAGTTGACCTCGCTTTTAAAAACTTCTCATACACATGGCATGCTCTCGCGTATAGAATCAACTGGGAGATATACACACCATAAGCAGGCGAAAGTGGTATATCACTACATAGATATGGAACGTTGATGATTGCAAAGTTGAAGTATCACGCTTGTCATATAATGTAGTTGTCAGTCTGCCATTAGAATCAACATTAAGTAAAACATCCAAATATGAAGCAGACACGTCAGATTCTGTAGTGTCCTTTATTTCGAGTTCACCGGGATATATCAAATGGACATAATTATGAAAATTATGATTGTTGATTGATAAGACGTCATCGATATATTTATATGTATAGTTGAAGGACACGGCAAGTTTTTTGTTTTTATCTTGTAACAGTTTCTGAACAAATTCCGCTTCATATGAATATAAAAATAAGTCTGTCAATAGTTTTAAACACAACTAATTTGTCAGTCAATATTACGAATGGGTATAAGTTACTGTACTTACACTTTATTCGTAAACTTCACAAAATGCCTTATAAACATAGATACATTGCTGGATACAGTAAATGTTCTACCAAACCCCTATTTTACTCCTTGCGTAAATATTAACTGCTGTGAAGGAGAAACTTCAAACGTTATGTCACGACATATGATGTATATCAAATGTAGATTTTGAAAAATTCTTAAGAACGTTTAGAAAATTCGAAATGAGAAAACTTTCTCAAATCAACAACATCAAAGGATATGACATTTTAACACTTTACACGACCATTCCTCAACGAAAGATTAAAGACTAGACTTTTTTTGAGATCACACAGAGTTGCTTCTTCAATAAAAATGGAAACCTGAAATATCCATATATTGATCAATCATTTAAAAATTATTTTGGTAAACACCACTCTGATCCTGCGCATAAGTACCCTGAAGTTGATTTTAAAAAGATGGTAGAGATCCTCATTGACAGTATCATCGTAATTCTTTTGGCACGAATTGAGCTTTTTATTGGCTAACTGTTTTATACTCTAGAATTTAATCAAAAACTTCTAAATGAGAAGAAAAAATCTCTTGCCGTGGCCCTTAACTCGATATTTATCTATTCGATCAAATCTATTAACAATAATCATATTCATTCATATGTAGATTCTATATATCCCAGAGAACTATGAATAAAAGACACCACAGAGTCTTCCATACCTGCGTCATACTTGGATATTTTATTGAACATATATGTTCATGGCAAACTATCAAAACAACTTTATGACAAAAGGGATGATCTGTTTCTCCATCGTCAGCCTATGCAGCAATATACCAGGATAATCTGCATAAGGTGTTTATGTCTTTCAACTGATTCGATACCCAAGAGCTTGTTCTGCGTATGGTCAGTTTGTAAATCGAGACATGGTTTCGAAAAACAAGTCAAGGTTATAAGGGTTTCAACAGTTTCGTTTAAAGTCAGCATTTTGCAAATTTTTGGTCGCTATAACGATCTAACTTACCAATACAAACTGTCACTGGGTAAATGCTGTGTGACATGTTTCATGCCTTCACACACTGATTTTGACTACAGGTTGCTCTGCTTACCCGATATAGAGATATAGGACTCATGGCTGGTATAACCGGTCAACAGGGGATGCATATTCATCCTAAGCTTCAACTTCATAGAAGTTGAGATTGATCACTGTTCGTTATCTTCTTTTCAGAGAGAGAGAGAGAGAGAGAGAGAGAGAGAGAGAGAGAGAGAGAGAGAGATCATGGTATTAAATATGATATGTTGACAGAGGTTTTTTAAACCATAGTCACTCGAATTATAAATTATAAAACTGTTATAACCTGTTATTGCTGCATGTGAATTCATTCATTGAAATGTGACAGTCTGGCTACTTTTAACTCATTTATATTTCGTGTAGTGAACAAGAGTACATTGAAAAAGTCACATGTCATCACCGTTAGATATATCAATCACTGACACTTACCCTTACGGTGCAAAAATAGCAGAATTGATGTCTTTAGTTTTTTCATACTGCTTCCACCTGCAACAGATTAAAAACAAGTTTTTACAGAGACAGTAAGGTGTCAGTTCCCCAGAATGAAAATTACACTGTCATAATATTCAGGAACCGAGGCTCAGGTATTTTGTATACAGATGAATTAACAAAACGTTGTGTATGATTGCAAAAGTCATTTATCAGATAAGGGGGTCAGCAATGACCGGAAGTAATGTTGAAAAGGTACTAAACATCAGACAAATACCATGCAATCTAACCCTCAAAACGTATTAATATATCGATTCTAACCAATCCTAATTTTCATCAAAAGTAAAAAAAAAAAAAGAAAAGAAAAAAAAAGAAAGAAAAAGGAAAAAAGGAGGAAGAGAAAAGTTTAAAAAAACGTCGAATGTTGGTCGACTCTCTATTTTGTCGTAATCAAACATTTATAGAAAAACTAAAAGCGTACATTTTGCGGTCTTGAACAGGATGGAGGTATGACCCACTATAGATGAAAGATGTAAATATATTATACAAAATAATAGTGTTTCGTAAAAATATTTCTAGTCCCTTACATTGAAGGACGATGCATTATGAAGGATCTAAATCCCTATTAACAAATGTAAGCAAGCTGATCAAGTGGTCTAAACCGCTGGACATAATGACGATTTGTATATTGAACATTTTGAGGATTGGGTTCGTTGCCACTGCTATGACTTTTAATTTCATATATTTTTGTGGGCAATATATTTTATTTAATCGCTGATTTGATGAATATTGTCAAATGATAAAACTGTCAAATACCAGACTATCACAAGATTAAATAAATGATAGAAAATGATGAATAGACATTTTCCTCGCCATGTTCACCAATCTTCTTTTATTGAAAAAAAATAGTGATGACGTGAACTCCAGGGCAAATGGTAATATACATAGATCTCAACAAAAGAGGAAAGTTCAAATTCAGGAAGGAAACACGATATGTCTGTGAAACATGTATATCCTCAGTGACAACAAGGAAACGTGTACGTTTAATCTAGAATTCTTTGTTATCGAAAGAAAGGTCTTGTCACATACATAAAAAATAAGAGAGCGCTATCACTCACCATTCATATATTATGAGCTAGGGTAACGTTTTGGTCAATGTTTTGGAGCCATCTCCAAGGTTTAAAAGATCATGATATCAAATGAAATACCTTGTCATAAGGAATCTATATACAAAATATAAAAGCATTATCTATTAGTCCAGGATAGCTTTCCTTAAAAGTGGGTCAAACTCTAAGATCACAAGATTAAAATGTTTGGTCCAAAAAGAAAAATCTTGTCACAAGAAATGCATTCATGAAATATTAGTGCCCTGTCACTCACGATTCGAAAGTCATGAGCAAGTTTAAAGTTTTGGACAGACAGATAGCACAAGGACAATATTTCCCGATATGAATGTGAAACATTAACGCCTAAACGAACAAATTGGAATCAAATTAGAAACAAACTGCTGCTTCCATTGAACATGTAATGCATTTTTTAAGCTTCCATAGAAAAAAGGTACATATGGTATTCGTTGGTATGATGTAGAAAGAAAAATCAATATTTGTTTTGTTTGTCCGTTGTCTTACGTCCTATTTGAGAATCGCCCACTACTGTAAAGACGTTACCAACTTTAGATGGAATTCCAAAAGTTTCTATAAATGCATGGCGCTCAGGACCGTACAGTCAGCTATTGAACCCGGACCATTAAATATGGTCATAATTTAGGTTCCGGGTTACTACAACTGCAGTTCATTTCCTGCGCATGGCAGTAATTACTCTGTTGTTACATGAAAGAACGTTTCTTCAGCTAGTGTACCCGGAACGTTAAATATGGCCATAATTTGGGTTCCTGGTTGTTAAAATTTCCATCCATTGTTATCGAATTGTACCTGAATGCTGAAGTAATGATCAGTATGTTCAGTTTAATTATTGACGCCCTAATAACTGATTCGAAATTTTCCGCTATGTTTGCATTAGCTTGTTATGTCAAATTACAAAAGTTATTAGATTTTGTAAATTATTTGTGTTTAATAAACTGTTCGAAATGATACTCTAATCGCAAAAATCCCATTCATTTATTAGATATAAACTATAATCGTTATACATTGAATACCTTAAGGATAGTATTACAAACATGGAAGCAAGTATTAATTGACATTCATCATCAATGAAAACACCCCCAGAAAGACATAAATTGGATTAATAAAAATTTCCTTCATTCAATAAAAAGGTTGATGATGAAAAAGTCAAGAAAACTAACAGTATTCAATCTCGTAATTCCTATAGAAAATACAAATCAGAGAGATGGGCAAACATGGACCCCTGGTTATACCAGAGGTGGGATCAGGTGTCTAAGAGAAGTGAGCATCCCCTGTCGACCGGTCACACCTACCGTGAGCCCTACATTCCGATCAGGTAAGCGATGCAATCCGTAGTCAGAATCAGTGTGTCAAGAACGGCCTAACAATTGGTATGAAACACAGCATACAGCATTTGACTTAATGGTAAGTTGTACTGGCAAACTAGATCGTTATAACGACCATAAAAGTTGCGAAATACTGACTTTAGACGAGACTATACAAACCCCTGTAACATCAACTTCTTTGTCAGTAGCCTGCCTCGATTTAAAAACTGATCATATATAGATCAAGCTCTTGCATATCGAATCATGTGGGAGATATAAATACCACATGCAAGTGATGATGGTATATTGCCACATAAATAAGAGAAGTTGGCGATGGAGAAATTGAAATCATCCCGTTTCTCATAAAGTTGAGCTGTTAGTTTGACGCCGGCATCTATTTTCAGTAAAATATCTAAGTACGAAGCAGAAGTGGAAGACTCTGTGGTGTCTTTTATTTCAATATACTGGTGAGTGTAATAATGTAAAATACTAATGTGAACAATTTGGAGGATTGACAAACATATATTTTACAAGTTTTTTAGACACATTGCCTATATCAAAAACTTTGCTAAATTACATAGTGTTTTAATGTTGTTGTTGTTCTTGTTGGGGTTTTTTTCTTATTGAAAAAAATTGCACAAATTCAAATATGGATGGTCGAATAAAATAATATCGTTTGATGTATATTTGTCGTAAATCAGAATAATAACATGACAGAAATGGCATTCATCTTTGATACCTTGATATGTTTAATCATTGGCCCTTTTCAATCAACAACTCATGTGAAGACGTTCTAAAATTACTCTATATTGTGGCAAGATTTCGTGAGGGGAAGTCGGAGATATGATGTCCAGGATATGGACGGAAGAATTTGTTTGACGTGAATGACAGCTGACGAGCTGCAGAAATTGCTGCATATCATCCTCAGAGGTCGGCACAACAAATCGCCAGTGAATGTACCCGTAGTGTACCAACTTTAGTATACGTCGGACTTTGGCACGAAGTAGTTATTTCAAATCTGTACCCCAAATGGTGCCGCTAATGACCGCAGAACATAAACGGATATGAGAGGCCTGGTGCATCACACATCAAAATGATGATTTTAACAACGTGATTTTCGCAGACGAAAGTTGTTCCAATTTTACAGATGTATGTAGAAAAGGTAGGCAAAGTTTGGACAATGTCAGATAATGGTCCCAAAGTTCTCGCCTGCTGCGTGGGGTGGGATCAGCAAGCTAGGTTCAAAGCCGCTTGTGTCTGTGAATGGAAATATATCTACTGTAAAATACTGTAAAAGTTTGGAAGAAGGACTTGCTTTCAAATATTGTGACACATGTTCTGCAATTGGATAATGCAAGACCGCAAGCCGCAGCATAAACCCGGGACTGATTCACACAGAATCACGTGACCTTCATGAAATGGCCAGTTGCTTCACCGGACATAGGTAGTGTGCAATAGTATCCGAAAATCTATCATTTTGGAAGTGCATGCGTAATTCAAACGTTTACCCGACATAGTTTTAAAGCGCTTAAATCAAGCGTCTGTAGCAACAAATAATACAGACAATAGACTAGAACCCGAAGCCTTCCAAGTGCAAGTGGAAGACCTCACGTACAGGGCTATACAGACGACATCAATGTGGAGGGTAAGAGACTGAGGGACGTTTGTGAGATCCAAGCGACGGTTACATAATTATGCACTACTATCGCCTGACATCGAAACTACCCGATTGGTGCTGAAAGTGTTATCGATGAATATATTGACATCGGGAGTAAAGTGAAGAGATCGGGCATAACACAAATGCAAGTAAAGATTGGAGTGAGAGGATGAGAATCATTGCATTAAGCAACCTATCCACGAACCATTGTGATTAGATAAAACACACACACACACACACACACACACACACACACACACACACACACACACACACAATTAGTCCACCTAGCTAAACAACTGTTTTGCCAAATAAGAAACACGTAATAGACTTGCGTGTGCTATTAAAGAAACTTATAAATGAGTTGCATGTGTATCATAATTTTCATTCATATAAAATTTCCAAGAATACACACCAAATGCGAATTTAGTGAGTTTATATGCTACATGTAGAACTTGTTTTTGAATACGATATATAAATATAAGTGCTGGAGGAGGGGGGGGGGTTCACTTCGCAGGTTGATTTTAAAAGGGGAGGGGGTAAAAACTAAATTGCTGAATGCTGGATTCAAATGGATATGAAAAGTGAATAACGAATAATACTTAAAACAATACTCTGGCATAGAATTTAACAGTCTGCTGATCTCTTCTTATTGTAGTACAATGCCTGTTAAAAAGAAATCCCTGGGTTGAATTTTTGTAATATTCTTAATGTTGAATTTATATGTCTTGAAATGTCATTTGTTAGTTTTTCTTTAAAATTGAATCATAGATTCTTTTTTATACAGTACTAAGCTTGTAAATTTGACCTTCGTACACAACCTCGTGTCATTAAATAATTACAAAAAATAATTTGTGATTCTAATTATTATTTTATTTGTTTTTTATATTTCAGTTTCTCTTGTTGAAAAACATGTTTCATGAAATCTACATTTTCTTCCCAACTTATTTTTCAAAACGCGTACTTTAACGAAAACTAATGGATTGAAATAAAGGTGTTCAAGGCTGGATTTGTGACCTTTATAAAAAAACACTCTACACATCAGACTTCTTTTAAATTTTGCAAATAAGGATAGTTTAACGTAATAAGAAAAAGTCCTGTAATTTAAAACAAATGAACTACAGGAAAATGTTACGTTACCCTTTGCGGACTACCTTAAATCCTATAGAAAATATGTGGCAGATCATGAAGGACAGTCAGGAATGTATGAATGGATATGGATAAAAATTATCTAGACAATCTTGTGGACAGTATGCCTCGGTGAACTACACAGTGTATAGAAACACATGGGGGCTTGACTATTAACTTCAAGTTTATTGAACTTCAAGAACTTGTCAATGTTATCCATGGTAACTTCGTTTTTAATTACTTGTCATTAAAGGTATGTCACTTCAAAATTAAATCCGGATTTTTATTTTTATTATTATTATTTTTTTTTTTTTTTGCACAATATTATATATATTATGACAATACTTCCCAAGATTGTGATTCAAACGTCATGTGTGAAATTATTTGTATCGATCGATTTGTTTGTATATCTGCGTAGAGTGGGTAGGGTATTGGGTACTGACCCGCACATCCTGGGTTCAAATCCGCCAGTGTCTTTTGTTTCCATTTGTTAAAATAATTTTTTAATCATTTTTACACATATACTTATTACATATAATCATACCATTCATGATTAAATCATTTCGTGCTGATTAAATAATTTTTTTTTAAAGTATAGTGAGCCATTTTAAGGTTCCGGGTGGAAAGCGAAATAGCCGGTGTAACGAAGAATATTGACCCAGGGTCATTTTTCAGCGTTCAATATTGAATATTCACCATTGGATTGATTGATTGCTTGTTTGTTTTACGTCCCGTCGAGAATTTTTCACTCATATTGAGACGTCACCAGCTGTAGGTGAAATACCACCAATTTAGACCTATGCTTAGCGCTCAGGGCCGTAGCAGTGAGGGTTCTTTAACGTGCCAATGCCTCCGTGACAAGGGACCTCCGTTTTTAAGGTCATATCCGAAAGACCCGTGATTCTCACTTCTAAATACCGAGCGTTTGGCGAAGGAGCAACCACTACCTATTTTTCGTCTTAGGTTTGACGCGGCCATGGCACGAGCTGGGCTCGAACTCACGACCTCCCGGTTACAAAGCGAACGCTCTAACCACTGAGCCACCGCAAAATAGAGACCAAACGTCGTGAAATTTATACCCGGGTCATTTTTCCATAGCTTGATATTTTATCTAATTTTTGGTGACCTCAACACGTTGAAAATTGATCCGTTTAATACTGACTTCAACTACAGAGTCTTTCAGCTGGAAGTTGTTCTACGCGATTTTGTCTGTATCTACTTAACATTTCAGTGTCAAAATTTTCATTTTTCAAGAATAATAAAAATTGGTTTGGGATCATCCCAATGTTGTTCTCAATAAAAATTACGTAAAACTGAAAACGAGGGTTGTGTGTCCAGCCAGAAATTTTTTGATACCCTCCCCCAAACAAACAAAAACAAAACTAATCAACAACAAAAATGAACAAAACAAAACAAAACGCATGAAACAAACTAACAAAAAAGAAACAAAAACAAAACAGAAACAATGGAATTAGAAGGTATTCAACACTTCTGAAGCACTAGCCGATTTCGTGCATGCATATATATAATCTTAAAATCTTACAAGAGATCCGTATTACTTTCGGGGGTTTTATTTCATTTACTATAGATTTTAAACTCTGAAAATCCCAAAAAGGAGGATCCGCCAACCAACCAATCCGCACCACCCACCCACGTGTAATCCTCTACGTAAAGAGACACTACGGCTCATTTTGTTCCAAAATCGTAGAATGACAATTTTCCCAAAGTTTTCTCTAATTTTGTTGCATAGTTGAATGTATAAACTTTGAAAAAATAACACATTTCGAACGTTGAAAATTCTCGTTCAAGTGCAAAAATTAATAGTTATTGAAGACCCTTTTTTAACAACATTGAGACTTCCTCTTTCGGACTTGGGACGCGTGCGTACAGACGGTAAACAATCCAGTAAGAGGAAACGTACAATGTCTAAACCCAGAATTTTGATAGATTATGCAAGAAAAGGGTTAAAATAGAATGAGATACAACTCATACGCTAACTATGATTTACGTGGGGATATCACTATGACACTCTAGCTACGAGACACACACGTTGAGCTTTAAAAGTAAATGCTGTTTTTATCAAAACACGTGGCGTGGGTGTTTTTGTTTTAAAAAAAAACATTATTTGGTTAATAGGGACATAAAAGGTTTTCTGTTATAATAATGATTTATAATTACTTAATTATAGGAAGCAGAAAATAATCCCATACTCGAGAAGCGAGTAGTGGACCCTTTTAAGGGGTATTTAAATCAATTTTAACACAACACATGCTTGTCATACTGTATCACGTGATTAAAATGTCCAAGTCAGAATGAAGAAACCATTGAATTCCGGATGATCTTTCAAGCGCAGTTGAGAGCAAATTAATGCATTCCAAATGTTCAAAGTTGTCAGTAGTATTATGATTTTTTTTTTATTTTATCGATACGTATTTTAAAAACACTCAATTAGAATGGAAAATGAGCTGTAGTGTCTCTTTAACAAAATAAGCAAGTGTCACGGAGTTCGTTGTTTGGCTGTTTGGTGAACTAGACGGTGAAAATCCAAGAGTGATCACCCGGTTTTCAAGACGGATATAATTACTAACATTGTACATGACTGAGTATGCATGAAAATATACATGCATCGTGCCTAAAATCTCTAACGTTTACGATATCCTAAACTTACGAATTTTAGGAATATAAAAAAATGGAGCCGTGTTAGCCTATAGTAAATGGAAATAAACGCATTTCTATAATAAATAGTATAACGTGTAACCATGTATACTAATATTCTAATTTAGACTTAATTTGTAAATATAAATATCACAAAAAACATTGCGATTACGAGCGAAAAGATCACTATAAATACTATACAATAAATTACCTGAATATTTTAAGGGTTCTTCGGATAGTTCGAGACCTTCATCTTTAAAATGGTTTATGATATATACAGACTGTTCATTTGACACTGAAAGACGCGATTTAATGGGGCGCTCCTTTGGATGAGACCGAAAAAAGTGAAAATATTGATACAAAGATGTTAATCTAAAGAATAAATTTAAATTAACTGTAAATTTCTAAGTGAATAAATGAATTGGTGTTTCGAAAGGAATACAATTGTACAACCCATGAACACTAAATAAATATGTTTCTTGTATAATCTATTTCACGTGGGGGTCCGAGTTAGAATAGGTCCTCAGTACCCTTTGGTTGTCGTAAGAGGCAAATAAATGGGGCGATCCTTCGGATGAGACCCCAGGTGATTCTTCCCTGATCAAAGGTCGAAGGCGCCGAGCATAGGTCTATATTTTGCAGCCCTTCAACGGCCGTGAAGACGTCTCCATATGAGTGAACGATTCTTGAGAATGGGACGTTAAACAATATACAACCAACCATATAATATATTCCAGCAGTCGTTATCATTTATCCATCATATTGACTGCATTTACTAGAGCATGAAAATGGATTTCACGACACACATCGAAAAATAACTCTTTGTACCCTTTTAGACTAACCAAACAGAACGTAGAGAAATTATGGACGCAACCAGATTTAATCAGAACAAGTACGAGTACTGTTGACATAACGTCCATTAGTGTTAGGTGCTTGAGGATAGAGGGGTATTACAAATAAAGCGACACTGATAGTTTTGTTTAATGTTGAAAACGAAAATCACCAGACCAAATACATGTAAATATTAAAATTGTTTAAATGTTAAAGAAAATTGAGTTTTTTTTTCTCTCGAAAGCGGAAATGCACAATTTCGGATGTGAATCTAAACCTTGCAAACGATGTTTGCCGATGCACTCACCCTCCTTAAGCTCCTTGGATCTTCAAACTTAATATTTACCAACGTGTTTTATTGCTATATATTTACATTTCCAAAGTTTTTGCCTTCGAAATCTTTACCAATTGAAATGATATTCATATCCTCAGGAATGCGAATGATGTGCATATGAATCTTGATAAATTAGTACAACTATTTTAACGACTGGCAATTCTCGGACAGCAATGAAAATAGAATGTATACGTAATCATAAAAAATAAATTTCCCTTTCGAAAATACACAAGGGTATGAACAGCGACGCTTCACGTTGGCATTCTTTCCATGAACCGCTATAAAGCATCGCAGTTCATGGTTTCATGTATAGTTCAAAAAGTAAATTTATTTTTAAAAAATTCTCGATATAACCGAATAGCATTTCATTTACTTATATGTCGAAAAGTGCATCTGATGCATCAAAATTGGTACCGTTTATATTTCATAATATATTAAGAAGAAACCATTTGGAATTTACCTGTAGATCCGAGAACAGCAACCATGCATTTGCTAACAACCACTACCCTTTTTCTTTTAATACAACTAGCTTGTGAACTTTATATGTAAGGGCTTGCATTATGGCGTACATTGAATTATTTTTCAGCATAATCCCCTTCAGTATCTATATGCTATTTTGCCAGCGATGTTTAAGTGCCTCAATGCCAATTTTAAAGAAGTCCCTTTTCTTGATCTTTCGGAAAGTCATCCACTACATGTATGACGCCATCATTTGATTGATAACGGGTGCTGGAAATTGCCATTTTCAGTTTTGGAAGTAGATGAAAGTCTGATTGCGCGAGATCAGGCGAGAAAGGCGGATACTGAATCAGTTTAAAGCCACAATCGTTAATTGCAGCCATGACATTGACAAATTTGTGAACAGGGGCATTGTCGTGGTGGAACAACACATTTTTACTGAGTTTTCTGCGGCGCTTGAGCTTAATATTTCAACGTAACTGCCTCCGAAGTGATGCATAGTATGTGCTATTAATAGTTGGTCCCTTTTGGAGATTATTTACCATGAAAATACTATCGCCATCCCAGAAAATCGAGGTCATAACCTTTCCAGCTGATGGAACAGTCTTTCCCTTCCTTGTCGGGGGTGAACTAGGTTGCTTCCATTGTTTAGACTGTTGTTTGGCTTCTGGGGTGAAATGATGAACTCGCGTTTCATCCATAATAACAAATCGCTGAAGAAAGTTAGCATAATATACCTCTAAAAGGTTTAGATTAACACGCTACACAGTGTGCTTGGTGTGCTTCTGATCAACAGTCAGAAATCTTGGTACCCAACAGGCTGAAAGCTTTCTCATTGCAAGATGCTTTCCGGTGAAATGCCAACTGTACTGGCTATATATCTTTCTATAACTCGCCTATCAGTGTTAACAATATCATGTACTTTATATTCATTTCTGGGGTTGCAACAGTGACACGCCTTCCAAGATGGGGTCATCCTCAATGCTCTGCCTGCCGGGTTTAAATTCCACCATCCACCACTTTACTGTAGCATATAAAGGAGCATCGTACGCTAGTGTGGCTACCATATCATATTGGATCACTACTCTTTCACCGATTTTGTCCATATTTCAATAGTCACTTGCCTTGATTACTTTGGAGTGCTATCTCGTTGATATAAACTGACCAAATGACAGTACACGTCCTTAAATAGTCAGGGAATGGTAGGGCTGAAATAGGACGTCAATGCTAAAATTCTTCAATACAAGGTCGGGGCCTCCGTGGCCGAGTGGTTAGAGCATCGGGCTCAAAATCACAAAGCCTCTCACCTCTGTCGGCGCGTGTTCGAATCTCGGCCGCGGCGTTATGTGAGCAAGTTTGCCAGTTTACTTGCGGAAGGTCGGTGGTCTCTTCCCAGGTACATTGTATCTGGGTTCTCTCCCCCACCAACAAAAACTGGACGCCACCAGATAACTGAAAAATTGTTGAGTGTGGCGGAAAGCAATAATCAATCAATCAATCAATCAATACAAGGTCCACAACATATCAATCACCCCTCGTATTTTATGGCTGTTCCGCGATTCTTCCTACCGTAATGTATTTACACTTTGTGATTTTTTAAAGAAAACAATGAAATTTGTAACTAATGATTTTATTTCACGATCACAAAGCTATTCAATATAGGTTACCAACAAATTTATAAATGACTGAAGGATTTTTGACATTAAGAATATCTGTTGCTTTCCGAGATCCATATACATATAAACAAACTAAATTCTTAAAATCTCTTTTAAAATAGTAAGCCTTGGTACATATAACTCACCGTTTCTTGTCAGCAAAACACGCGTGTACATGTATTCCGTTTCGGAAGCTGTCAAAACAGAGTCGGCCAATCAGAAGCGTTACGCGTCATGAAGTGATGGAATTCGTAGCTGAATTGGAGAAATGATCAGCTGTATATTTCTAAATCATGGTATGCACTTTTACTACTTAATCAGAAAATAAGATATATTTCTAGATGAAGGACATACTGTTTCTCAGTAATATATTTTTTTCGTGATCTTTCACATACAATTCATTGCATTCTATCTCATTTCTACAATACATCTTGGGGTATATTACCATGTCTGTTTTAGAGTTAGCATATTTAGATAGTTCCCGGTTGTTGCAAGTAAAAATGTAAAAATCAGCTCTCGTATGTGACAGATATGTATATATGGACATTACAAAGTTATTGTAGCAAGTAGGAAAAAAACTCTTTGGAATAATCGGGGGTCGAACCCGGTACGCTTGCAACACTGGTTAGGTGATCTTTTTTTTTCTTTTTGGTGATTTTTTTTCTTTTTGGTGATCTAACCTCTGAGCTATCCATGCCGATGTACAAAGTATGGTAATGATATAGGGGTCATGAAGTTTACAGTCTTCTTTAATGCTGTTAATACTAAACTGAAATTAAATAGATATTAGAAGGAGCTGGTAGTCCCTTACCACTGTAAATTTCATGATCCTAGGTGTAAGAGTTTTGGTTCCAGGGTGGGGGTCAAAGCTATCATGGTGGTTATTGTCTTCATTATCATTTGATAGACTTCTTTAATTTTGTCGATACTGTATCAAAACCTAAATGCATGCTTAGAGTAAACAGAAAGAGGTGTACCAAACATTTGACCCTAGAACGCATCCAAAATAGTCATATAGTGGTACTATATCATATTTTATTATATCATGGAAAGTATTTCATTAGCAGAGGACATCTAAGTTTTAAGAACACATCTTGTTTTTCACTATTGCTGAATATTAGAATTTAGTTTTTATATGCAGAATATAAATATCATCACAGATTTTCCAGCCTTGGAGCTGGTGATGCTTTCTGAAAAAGCTCAGGTGACCGATAAGACCTGTAGCCCTCTTGTTTCTTGGAGAGAATCTCTTTTACATAAAGGGAGCTCTCTAAAGGTTTATAATAAAAAAAAATATGTTTCTAGGTTCAAGAGACATCTTTCTAATAAAGAATGTCTCTTTCTGTTTAAGAAAAATATCTCTTCATTTAACACATGAGGAAATGGCTATATCATTACAATATGTAGGGATATCAAGGGCAAAAACTTTGGAAATGTTATAAACTTGAATTGTAATTATTTATTTTGCAAATTTACAACTTACACTCTCTTTTCTATTAATTCTTCACACTATTCACCATATATGAATTAGTACCGCTTACTATAGATTAAAAAAAACAAACAACAAAAAATAAAAAACAAAAACCCCAAGTATTCTGAGTGTATTGCAGGCAATACAAAGTCCCCTACTGGTAGGATAATTCAGTCAAAAGTAAGTCAAGCATAACGAAACTTGATCTGTAACTATCCAAGACAAAGCCATGTATAAAATTTCATTTGAATATCTTCATCCAGTGCGGAGAAAAGTCCAGAAATCCTCAAGCAGAATGAGGAAATAATCCCATACTCGAAAAGCGAGTGTGGACCCCTTTAAGGGGGTATTTAAATAAGTTTTTACACAACACGTGTGTTGTCATACTGAATCACGTCGTGTAAAATGTCTGAGTCAGAATAAAGAAACCATTGAATTCCGGATGATCTTTAAAGCGCAGTTGAGAGCAAATCAATATTCAGTATTGTTATGATTTTTATTATTTTATCGATGCGTGTTTTAAAAAGCACTCGATTAAATGTGCAAATTGAGCTGTAATGTTTCTTTAAAGACCGGGGTTTGGGGAATACTGATCCATGATTACTCGGCCCTTGCGGTCAAAAAAGTTATTACACACAATCTGCTTACACATAAAATTGTTCTCACTGGATTGTTTACCCTCCGTGCGCATACGTCCGAAGACCGAAAGAGGAAGTCTCAATGTTGTTAAAAAAGAACTTCAAAAGCATTTAAATAAGAATTTTCAACTTTAGAAATGTGTTATATATGCACAGTTTATACATTCAACTATGCAACAAAATTAGAGAAATCTCTGGGAAAATTGTTGTTTTACGATTTTTGACCAAAATGAGCCATAGTGCCTCTTTAAATGTGTTGTTTGTGTGATACATAGAAAGGTTCATAATTGATGTAGCCTTGTGTACACAACTCCACGTGCAGTTTGTTTAAGGTCAACCCAAGATTTCGAAGGAATCAAAAGGAACAGGAGTTCGCCGTGTTTCTAAAGAATTTTCTGTTTAATCAAACAACAATGTATATTGGTCATTAATACATGAAATGCACCAATAAAGAGACGTTTTTGAAGGATATTAACTTTTGGGTAATATTTTTTGCATTGAAGTTCCAAGTAAAGATTTGTGAATAATACAAAACTATAGGTGGTTTCATAGCAAAATTTTGTGGTAAACACATGTTTTTAGCACTATCTCGAAACATGTTTAAAATTCTATAACAATTTTGTGGGTATAGTATGTCCTCAATACTGCGAGAGCGTGAAAGATGTTAAGTAACTTCTTGTTTACCTTATTTCGTTGATGGCGATGTGAAATTACCCACAATGCATCCGAGGGTCTGACAAACAGTTTATAGAGTAACTTTTCCTACATTTTCTATAACACGCTTACAAATATTATCAAGCAAACCTCCATTCAAAGGAAGTGGATATGCTCTACACCTCAAAACACAATAAATAGTAAAGAATGTCACGTTCCAAAAAATCCCCTTTCAAAGAGGATATTTACGAAATTTCAAAATAACCAATTCAATAAGAGCATCAAATATTTAAATGAATCTATTGATCTAGCTGTTCAATAGCAGTTCTTTGGGATTTTCGAGAATCCATTTTCGATTCAAACCACTTCACACAAGTGATCTGGAACAGTCCTTCTGTCGACTTCATTTAAAATTTGATCAACGGGAAATTACGAATAAAAAGATTCTTACTTCAATTTTTATGAGCTGAAAATATAACTAGATAACGACATCATATGACTACCTACCTTGTATACAACGTAATGGCTGTTAAATGCATAGACTATAAAGGAGCAAGCTAAGTTTTCATGCAAGGGCTATTTAGGGAGAAAACAACAGCAGTGGTATGTGCCAGGAATCATAATCTTGGGATAGGGAAATATCACTTTGAAAATATCCTTGTTCGAAGTGTAAACCATATACATGCCCTCCTCACGAAAATATTAACTGCTGTGAAGGAGAAACTTCAGAAAATATCGACTACTGTGAAGGAGAAACTTCAGATAATATTGAATGCTGTGAAGGAGAAACTCCACAAAATATTGACTGCTGTGAAGGAGAAACTTCAGATAATATTGACTGCTGTGAAGGAGAAACTTCAGAAAATATCGACTGCTGTGAAGGAGAAACTTCAGATAATATTGACTGCTGTGAAGGAGAAATCCAAAAAATATTGACTGCTGTGAAGGAGAAACTCCACAAAATATTGACTGCTGTGAAGGAGAAACTTCACAAAATATTGACTGCTGTGAAGGAGAAATTTCAGATAATATTGACTGCTGTGAAGGAGAAACTCCAGAAAATATTGACTGCTGTGAAGGAAAATTTCAGAACATATGAAATAATCAGCCTGTTATTCTCTGCTTTTTAAAAACATAAAACATGTTATATAAACCGCCATTGCAAGTACAGTAAAACTATTTCATAAAACACTTGGAAATGCTACATCGATAGACTAAATTAAAATAATATAATGATAAACCCCCTTAAATACTTCAAATGTAAATATAAACATTGTGTACTATTAGTTCGGAATAATAATTTTTTTTTCTGCCAATATATACTTTCGTTCCGTGATCGCAGAGTTTTCTGGCAGTGTACAGAGGCAACATTTGATCAATGAAATCAACGCAGCGAACGCGTACAGGTATTGACATCTTGAAAACGACCTGATATCACCAGATGAAGATGCCCTGGATCTCCTGTTGCAGGATACGTTTAATGATGACCTGTATTCAATATAAATGACATGCAAATTGATGTACTGTATCCAAATAGGCCGACTAGAAGAAAAAGTGTGCCGTTTGTGGTTTTGTCAATGTTTTGCCTTATATGCACTGTTTTGGTTGATTGATTGATTATATATTGTTTAACGTACCGCGCGAGAATCTTTCACTCATATGGAGATGTCATCATTGCCAGTGAAGGGCTGCAAAATTTAGGCCTATGTTCGGCGCTTATGGCCTTTGAAAAGGGAGGGATCTTTAACATGCCACAACTGCTGTGACATGGGGCCTCGGTTTTTGCCGTCTCATCCGAAGGATCGCCCCATTTAGTCGCCTTTTACGACAAGCAAGGGGTACTGAGGATCTATTCTAACAACCCGGATCCCTACGGGGAGCACTGTTATGAGATTTCCACGACTGATGCCATAATATGTCGTTTCATGAAAGAGAATGTCAACATTTTATGATATCTAAACCAAGAATATAGCATCCAATTCTTTATTATGAGCTGAACATGTCATTCTGTCCTGCCCCGGCATTCATGGCCGATGGTACTGAAGCCATATTCAAAGATTTTTCTATCTTTATCAAATACCTACCTTTCTATGATTGATCGATTGTATATTGTTTTACGCCTCGCTTGAGAATCGTTCACTCATTTTAGACGTCCCTATCTTTCTATAAAAATGAAACACAGTTTGTATATATATATATATATATATATATATATATATATATATATATATATATATTACGACCTCTAAAAGATTTTATCAGAGGTTATTGCAGTACACATCTAATGAATATGTTAGAGGTACAGTCAGATTAATTTTGGTAATTTAAAGGTAATCTTATTGTAATCATTCGTCCATATTTACATTTACCAATGCTTTGCCTTATATGCACTACTAACAAAATTGGCATTCAATTTTCCTTATCATGAAGCCAGTCACGTGATCAGAATTATTTTCTTGGTGTGAATACAAACAACGATTGAGTCAGTTGTACTGGGTACTTTCACCTGCTTTGACATGATCACACAAACAAAATATATAAAACGATCAGAATATTTGCAGAGAGTTTATTTTATAAACAGACAAGAATTTCATAAATGAACAAAGCAGACACATTAAACATACAGTTCAATTGTTTTATCTTAAATACCCGTCTGCAGCAAAAACTGTAACTTCTGAAGTATGACGAATCATACGATGACCTTGATATTTAGTTTATGATGATATTATCCTGTTGTTTCCGGGCAATAGCCATCACCATCATGAATGAGACTGGTTTCGATCTCGAAAAATGATTTTTAAGTCAGGGCTTTTCATGTAAATCGTACAACATAAATCTCGAGAGTGAAAAACGTTTCTTTCAGTTCGTGTTTACTTTCTATTACACACCCAGGAAGTACACAGTGCAACCTACCCACACTTGTCAGTATATTGCTACAGCCACGAGTCAACAATAGACATGTCGTTGTTCTCATCCAAAACTTTCAAAAACCTGACATAGAGCTTAACGTCAGCTCGATCCATTTATCCTCCGTCAATTCTCTTACGTCATCTGAATTTCTGTCGAGATTCGATTTTAATTAATTTTCAAATGTACAACTTCAAGTAAGGTAGGCCACTGCCACCGTTTCACCATCACCAATTGACTGGGCCGGATGTAGTTTACTCAGCTCTTCTTGCCTCTATTTGAGTTGACTTGACACTCTAAATTATCTTTATTTTACACTTGCTTCATCTTTTTCCCCCTCTACAACATGTAACATAAATATTTACATTCTCCTAGATATTATCCGCTAAAAATTTAACGATCGTCTGCCTACACATGTATGAAAGCTTGATAAGAACAAAACAAATGGAAACAGAAATATAAGATTAATTGATTATATATTGTTTAACGTCCCGCTGGAAAAATTTTCGCTCATATGGAGACGTCATCATTGCCGGTGAAGGGCTGCAAAATTTAGATCTATGCTCGCGCTTATGGTCTTTGAGCAGGGAGGAATCTTTATCGTACCACACCTCCTGTGACACAGAACCTCGGTTTTTGCGGTCTCATCCGAAGGACCGCCCCATTCAGTCGCTTCTTACGACAAGCAAGGGGTACTGAGGACCTTATCTAACCCGGGTCCACACAGAAATATAAGAAATAAGATATCATTTTTTGAGTTTTATTAGGATATGACATGACGTTGGTACGTGATCAAATCTGCTATAACACCCTTCGCAACTGAAAAAGCATTTTAAAATGAGAATCACGGGTTTTTCAAATATGACCTTAAAAAAGAAGAAAATGTTTTTGATTCCTCTCGGCCCCTTATTTAAGGAAACGGCCCCTAAAATCTGATATCATTGAATAGGTCTTCTCATCATCTACAACAACCTTCATTTGAAGATGACAAATCTAGAGTCACATTCTGGCCAAATTATGTTCTATATAATGCTTTACTAATCTTTTTTATTTATTACATGATAGAAAATATCAATGTTTCGTACATTACTCCCGAGGAAATCCCTTATTTTGTCATCATTTATCATTTTGCTGACACCAGCAGTTGCAAAACATTCAAGTAAAAAACTCTGGAAAATACTTTTTATCCCTCTCGGCCATTTTAGGACTGGTCCTTAAAATTTGATATCGTCGAATAGGTCTTGTCATTATCTACAAATTATATTCTGTGTGTATTTTGAAATTATTAGATTATTTTTGTTTAAGAAAATTTTGAAGAAAATGTGTACAAAAATTCGGGGAAAAAATGTAGTGGTTTTCCAAGCCCTACCAAACTCCGGAGCTTTTTATTTGAATGCGACTAGAAAAGTGAATGGTTGTGTGTTGGGGTAGGGGGTAGGGGTAGCTCTTGGCTTCTTAATCGTGGTAGAGGGGAGGGGACAAGGATTCACCCTTCAGTACATGAGTTTAATTCACCAGTTCAAGCTTACATTCCACTACCAATTACTACTACCACAAAATAAAAAAGAACATATCTCTCCAAGTGGTAATTAAAAAAGTAAAGAAAGAAAGAGAGCGAGTCCCTCCTCATCTACTTGCTCCTGTAATATTTTCACAAAACCTATTCGGACTGATACATAAACGAACGATATCATACGACACATGCAAGTATTGTTAAACCTGTCTGAACATTGTTCGTGTTCACATAACATTTGATATTTCAGCCTAACATTATATCGAAATTTCGAGCTCTTTTCTGTTAATTTGGGGATCCATTCTCATAATTTCGAGATATTTTTCCCTGAATGATAATGAAATATTATTTTCCCTTGATACTAAGCGGCTTTGTAACTGTCTGACTATGGACTGTATACAAGCGCAGGCTTTCGACGTTTTAAATATATATACAATATAAAAAATGTCTTCCTGTAAACAAACTAATGTTCACAGGAAGACAATATTTTAAAACATATAACGTAATTTGATAATAATATAACATATCTAAAAAGTGAAGAGTCTGTGTATACAAGCCCTATTAATAGAAAAAATTAATCAGCATGCATGTTACTGCATGCATGTATTTCATATTTTACTTTCGTTTTTGTAGTACGATATGGCTACGTGTTCAGGTAAGTTTTTGTCCCTTTAAAATCTTTATCTTATAGTATTCTAGAATTATCTCAACGTGTAATCTCTCAGGAAAGTGGACATAGTCTACCTAAGCTGGCCTGTATACCTCACTATCTAAATATAGCACCTAATGTGGTCCCTTTCAGACATATCAATTAACTTAATTCTGAACGAATGCCTTTTAAAGCGACATGGATACAAATGAACTGAAAATTTTCAAATTTTAAATGAGTACAATGCTTAACTAACATATATCCAATGATAAGCAAAAATTTTAATGTCATCGGGTTTTTCAGTTACAAATGAGATAATTTGAAGCACTTACAATTCTTTGTCATGTAAACAAGGCTCGTGTCATGCTTTTGTTTACATGTAGAATCAAAATGAGATGTGACAAACACTAGAAACTATTTAACTGTGTTCAGAATGAACTTGTAAACTGAAGAAAACATCTGCTTTAAACGAAACTTTTACTAGTATATTTGACCTGTGTAAACAAAACATGGCACGAGCCTTGTTTACGTAACAGAGAATTGTGAGCTGTGTATCTCTCTTGTAACTCGACAACTTTCATTAAAGTTTTTGCTGATCTTTAGAAATTAAATATAGGGAAACAATTTGAAAATTTTCAGCTTAAATCGTATCCATACTCCTTTAATGCAACAAACTTTTAACGAGCAGTGCTGAAATTAATCTCTGCTGAGATTTGGCTAAACTTGGTATTTTGCCAGACACGACTCCAGCTGAGCCGGATCTTAACCAATATCATAATGAAATACCGGTATATACAGTGTGTGTGTGTGTGTGTGTGTGTGTGTGTGTGTGTGTGTGTGTGTGTGTGTTACCTTCCTAAAAAGTATAAAGCGTTCCAGTTCACACTCACACCCTAACGTATTTTTCTAAACTGAAATCATTTTTATACTCACAATGTGATTAATTTCTGTCGAAATTCTCAGCCGTTAAAATAGGCATACATGTACATGCACTACATTTATGAAGATTCGTGCGCGCATTCTTCACAACTACAGCGGATTCATGGAGAAATGGCTATCAATTACAATTTGTAAAGATATCAAAAGCAAAAGCATTGGAAATGTCAATATTTCTATTTGTTTAATACGAATTGTTGTCTCTTAAATGAATTTCATTAACGGAAAATACCCCAATGTATTTTCAAGAAAATGAAATTATTTTTTTCTTATATTTTCATTCTGCTTTCATTTCTATTGCAATTCCCAAAGGTTAAAAAAAAACGTATACTATATGTATAAAGATTCATTATACGCATTGTTTGCAACTGCAGCGCGACCGTGGGGAAGTAGCAGTCATTACAATTTGTAAATATATCAAAGACAAAAACACTGGAAATCCATATTATTGCAAATGATTACTCTAAGCTGATTTATCTCTTAGACAAAACATATACAATGATACAACATCAGAAAGACTGGTATCTCCCAAACGTCTCACTCATACACTCTTCTATCAACATCCATCATGTTCAACTAACATAAGGCAAGAGTTTACCTGTGAACCACAAGCACATCCCACTAGTGTCGTGACGTAGTGAGCCTTAAATTTTCAAGATTCATCTCGCTGCCCGTGTCAGCAATACGTCGCCCGTGTCACCAATATCACATAGCTTTTTATTCTTACTATTTTGTAAAGCAGCATCTGACTTGAATGCTTACACCCTTAAAGTAGCAAAATAATAAACTTATTGATGGCGGTCAATATGCGGTAGAAGTACGAGATAATCAATTTTCAAATAGAGGCAGGCTACTGAGAAATAAGTTGATACTACACAGAAGATTTCTACAGTCTCGTTTAAAATCGCCTTACATGTATATGGTCGTTATAATGATCTAGTTTGCCCGTACAAGCTTCCACTCGGTTAAATGCTCTCTGGCGTGTTTCAAATAAATTGTTACACTGTTCTTTATATACTGATTTTGATTATGAATTACTTCGTTTGCATGATCAAGATATAAGGATCACGGTGGGTGTGACCGGGCAGCAGGGGATGCTTATTCCTCCTAGACACCTAATCCCGCTTCTGGTATGTCCAGAGGTTCTTGTCAATCGGAGCATCATTCATCCTTTTCCGAAGAAAAAACCTCGGTCGTGTTAGTAGGAATATACATCGATTTAATGGGTTTCAGTGATTCGGTTCGCCTACCCCCCCCCCCCCACACACATATATATATATATATATATATATATATATATATATATATATATTCTTTTATCGAGTTAATTACACTCACACGCCATCTTTCTGGACTTGGGCCTTGGGGTGTTATACATAATTCTTTGGCACTGTCTAACACGTCATCGACATCAACTTTTACATTTTCCCTCACCATACATTTGAAATGGCAAAATTTATTCAAGACCTTGTAACATGGCACACATTCTATTCCTTCCTACAGCGAAAAATCTCCAATTTTATTTTTCAATTTGTTCTGACGCAGCTCTTGTTTCCACTATTTTCAATAAATCCCGCTCCTCTTCTAAACAATATGTACATTTTTCTATTCTGTCTACGGTTTTTTTCTCCGGAATAAGCCGAGTGATGGTTTGATTGGGGTCCGTGTTTGTCTTACTCTTATCTGTGTATTCTGTATAGACATTATAAGATTGATAATTGTTATCTTCACTTGTTCATCTAATGAAATATAATTGGAAAATAGTACGTTTGAATACGCTGAGTATAATTTACATAAAGTGCATCTATTTAAAAGAATTTGTAAGATGTCTGTTTCTTTTATTTTTTCAGATATCAGAAAAGAGACTAATATTCCAACACCCCTGAGATTGTTACGAGTAGGAAAACGTTATCATGCTTTCTTTATTTATCATCAACAACAGCTGACTTGGGTGAGGAGCACAGTTAGCCGACTTGAAGAAATGCATTTTATCTGTTGCTATGAAGACAGGGATTCCGTCCCGGGGATTCCTAAAGTTGAAATGCTTATTGCATTCATTAAACAGTCCATGAGAGTGGTCATAGTATTAAGTGAAGCTTTCGTTAAGGACTGTCGCTGTATGTATAAAGTCCATCAAGCACTGGACGAATTCTTGGACAAGGAATCCGAACATTCTGCTCCTACTTTGGTACCTATTGCGTTGGACAACTGTACTATTCCTCGATCGCTCCGCGTGCTCTCTGTCTGTGAGGTGACCGACTGTATTTGGTGGAATAAATTTGTAAAGTCATTAGAAGATGATAATCTAAGTATATCTTGTGAGGCAAATACCAGTGTTTCTGAATTGGAAACTGCAGCTGTTGAATTAAAAGAGAAATTGAAAGGTGCTTCTGTGAGCGATATGGAGTTGTTCTTATCGAAGCCAATTGCTTTCGAACTCTCTCACTTCCTGTCACAACATTCAAAGCTGCCGCTCTTTCTTTCTGCGATGAGAACCTGTGGTATTGAGTTCAATGGCAATTGTATGATTATTCAACTGCGAACATTTAAAGAATTTTGGAATCGGAATTACAACTTGTCGATCTGTGTAAAGGAACATTTGAGTATATTTCAAAGACAAGTAGACAAGATCACCCTCACATTTAGCTCTAGTACTGATTTACTTGACAGAGAGGACTTTCGAAGTATGAGAGATTTCAATCAACTTGTGCAGTCTATTCTTAAAACTCCTTCTAGATCCACATGGGGAATGATGTGGGATATGAACGGTGTCTCAAAAGACCGCAGTCTGAGAGATGAGTGTAGAAGCTTGATGCATGATGCTGTGACAGAAAAAGAAATACTGCATATTGCCCATCCGGAATTTGCGCTTTATGAACGTCGTCTGCAGACGTTATCAGAATGGCCAGAATCGAAACGTCCTTCAAAAGAAGCAATTGCTAGTGCAGGATATTATCGCGAAAATTCAGTTGTTTTCAGATGTTTTTATTGTAATGGTGTCAGCTGGGACTTTAAACCTGATGAGGATCCATGTGAAAGACATGCGAAATGGCTTTTTAACTGTCCATACATCAAGGAACTAAAAGGTGCGGAATTCGTAAATAAATGTCGATTTGAATGCAAAAGAAAGACTACAATTTATAATTCTTCGTTCAAAAATTCAGTTGATAGGCTTCGAACGTATGGGAGATGGCCTATGATAAGCTTTCCTAAACCTTGTGATTTGGCAGATGCAGGATTTTATTATACGGGTACTGAAGATAAAGTAGTTTGCTTTGCGTGTGGTTATGGACTTAGAACCTGGACTTCACAGGATGACCCTTGGAAACGTCACGCGCAGTGGTCACCCGCGTGTGATTTTTTAATTCAAAATCGGGGGAAACCTTTCATCCAGCGAGTCCAATCTGAAAGAGACAGAACGAACACAAGTGACGACCATTCGATAACTTATACGATTCAGACAAGAAAATTTGAATCACTATGAAGAAATATTACAATCACTAAATGTTATATAGATTTCTTAATTAAAATGTTGCATGTATACCCATGTTTTAGTACGTTAATTGTTCTGCGATATTTTTATATATATGCAGGCAGAAAGCTAGATAATCGTAAGATATTTACTAGAAGCTGGTAATCTTCTTACGTGTACGTTAGATTATTAGTTTTCAATTCTGTCGCCAGCAAACAATGCCATAAAAATTGCTGAGCACATCATCTGGCGCATCACGAAGTGTGAAGTATCAAGTGCCAGCTTAAACTGAAGATACCTTTATTTATTTGAAGATAGCATCAATTCAATCATTGTTCGCAATAATTGAATTAATGCGTGCATTAATTCAATTGACGAGAGCAATGATTGATTTAATGCGCTCATTAATTCAATTGATGAGAGCAATGGTTGATTTAATGCGTGCATTAATTCAATTATTCACAGGAAGAAATGATATTTTTTCAATTAAAACTGAAAGGTACCATTCAGTGACATTTCAGTCGTCTGAATGACAGGCACGGGAACATTAACGCCCCCTGATTGGGCGCCTTTCGGAAAGCAGACTCTATTGGGTCATTTGTCTATAGAAGGCCGAAGGACTATGTCGCGTAAGTACAACTAATTGCTATATAAAAGAAATTCACATCTTATAGAAGCTTTAATGTCAAAATAAAAAAGGTGTTCATAAAACGATATATTTATTCCAAGTATAACTGTATAATAATAAATATGCAAAATATTTTTTTAACTTAACGAGAATTTCCTTTATATCACAAAATTAGGACATGGCATTTTAATTTTCAATATACCCGTAATAGATAACGGTTAATATAGATGAAAAAGAAACCCAACCCCCAACCCCAATTTCCTTTCGTTTTATGGCAACCAGAGATCGCTATTGCCGATATCATGTTAATAACATTTAGATCCCCTGTATTGATCTACTGCAGAAAATACAATTATTTAGAGTATCATTTAAATAGATCATACTTTTTATACGGAGCAAAGTAAAATTCACTGAATTGGTCGCTGAAACGTCCCTGCCATTCCGTGTACTGAATGATAACAGAATGGTAACTGAAAGGTGACTGAAAAGTACTTTATCAGTGATGATTCAGTTATCATTCAGTCACCTTTCAGTTCACTGAAAGGGAAGATTTCATCCTTTGCATATTATTCCTTAAATGCATGTTTACTCTTAATATAAAAGACATTTATAAGAATGCAGATCATAAATTCTCTGTAACTAAAAGCAACCAACCGGAACTATACCTCAGTGTAAGCACACTTTGTTTGAAGACAAGAATCACTCTGTTACTCGATACAAGTGTCACGAAAAAATCATGCCGAGCAAAGATTGCCTTTCAAGAACATCACTGGGAAATAGTACTGTTGTGGGAGAGATCAGCCTCACACACTAGTTCCTTCCAAAAATCCAAACATCCAAGATGCCGCAAATACTCGTGAATGAATCTCGGCGAGCGTGGTATTGTATTCATTCAATTACGGCAAGACTCCAAATTTTTTAAGCGTTCGTCTACATGAAATACCTTCATACTCAAAACATAAACAGAACAGGGCCCTCGCCAGGTTACTACAAGGGGGTGCTAAATATAATAAAATATATGAAAACTGTATACCTTGAAGACAAATACTCTATACCCTGATCAGGTTTTTAAGCTGTAAGACTGTAAGTAAACGCATTGTTAAAAGTAAACTGAGAAATACGAAATGAAATTTCAAGATAAGGAACTAAAAATGCGTCCATAATTCATGCTGCTCAGATAACGACTGTGAAATGGTTTCTTCTATCTCTACAATTTATGTGTATTGACTAGAACTAAAGCGATGCATGAGAAACAAATAACTACACGCCTGTGGCCTAAAATCATCGTCCGGAACGGAAATCAATAAGTTTTTTTTTTTTCATAAAGACTGAAACCCATACCAGCCCTATAGGTCAACGGTATTTACACAGAAGTGTTCTTTTTGTTGTGGTTTGATGCATGATGTAAATATCTTAGAATAAAACATACCTAGAAGATTCGTGTAAACGCTCTAATTTCTAAAATAAAAAATATATTTATGATTTTTTTTTGATTTTTTTTTTTTTTTTTTTTTTGAATATACGGCTAAAATCTTCAAGAAAATCGACAACTGGAAGAAAAATATACAATAGACAATAATCAATATTGAATATTGAGATGAAATGATAAAATTTCATAAATATGTTGCTATTTTTAAATATATTATGTCAGTTATCATATGGCACATCTTATCATACAATATACATCTATAATATGAATCTGTCATATTTGTGCAGAGTAACTGTTCGACGGGCCATATTTCCACTTCTAAGGATCCGCGCCCCTTTCGAACTCTTCTGTGAAGAAGTTCTATATTGTACTTTGTTTCCGGTTGAGGAGGAGGTTCCGCATACAATAATAAATATTGTCAAAAAAAATGCAGAATGTGATTAACGCAGTGAAAGGATCAGCTCTTAGTGTTGCTGAGAAGTTCACACCTGTATTGAAGGTAAGTTTCGAGGATTTTTGTCTTTTGTTTATATGTGTAAGAATCGATGAGCACATGAGAAAATGTACTGCAGCCCAGGCGCGTGACGATCAGTCATCGACATAAACGGAGTGGTACAGGATAGCCATCTACTATTATTATATTACTGACGAAATTACCGGTTTCTGTGGTTTAGAAATTGAATAAAATGTAGTACGTTTGGCATGAAGTTATTATCAGAGACATACGCCTATGAGTAAAAATTAAAAATGCACAGGTGTACCTGTTGCTTAAATGCATATGTGTGTGCTAATTATAAACAACAGAAATTTCCCGAAATTTCTTAAACATAGACATCAACTGATTATACTACAGGGTTTTCTCACACAAATATAATAAATGCAGTCATTTATTCGTAGATTATAAATGTGTATGTTAAGCCCAATAAATTAGGAAATACACAATTTTTACTTAGAGAGGTTCGCTCCTGACTTCTGTGGCATTGTCAACTTTGAGGGGAAGTGTATTTTTAATTTCTACATTTAAGGGGATTTATGACATTAACAAAGAAAACTTCTGCCATCATGCTTGTTGTAGCATAGCCACTTACCAAAGTACAAACATAACATTCATTCCTCTTTTTTTTGTTGTTGTTGTTTTTTTGTTTTGTTTTTTTTTTGGTTTTACACATTCTATTAATTCAGTCTATTCAGTCTAAGTTAAAGAATTTACACAATTAGAGGGTACCAGGTGGTCTGGCAGTGGCATCATCCATTGAAGGTATGCATGTCTTATCTTGTCTACTGACCAATTACCTAATTATATGTATCTATCTCCCCTGAGGCATGATAATAAGTGTGATATCAATTACCACCCTCCTGGCCATGTCAATTACTCTTTTCTGATGTGTCAGTCTAAGCAAACAGCTCTAATTAATACAGGACACTTACTTAAAGGAAACTATTCCATTCAATCTTTATTTCCCCCTTTTGGGATTTCATGTTGTAACATTTACATATATTTAGAATACATAAAGAAAATCAAAGACACAGAAATAGAAAACTATAAGAAAGAAAATGTTTGTACATGAAAAACAGAAGAAAATGTTTACATACTTTTAGTTATACACTAGATTTTGCCCCAAGGCTCTGTTATAGCATGCAGTGGCTCCACACACAAATTTTGCACAAAGACAAATAAAATCCTTTTTGTTCTTTTTTCCTAATGATATTGTGGGTTCTACTCCTCCAAGTAATATGAAATACAAGCTATCTTCTGTGAGCTGCGAAAGCTCTACATATAAATGAATATCGAAATCATTAATTACATTGTCAAAGAATGAATCTCTTATGACACCCCAACACAGCATGTTGATATTGGTTGTTGAATGTCACCTGGCATAATCTGCAGGTTTCGTCAAAAGAAATGGGCGGAATGGTCCAGAGTTTAGTTAGGAATCTGATGAGCGGAACTTCGTCAAATGAGAAATCAAATTTCCAGAGTTTAATAGGAGAAATTATGCTGTGGAAAATTCTGAATATTCGAAAATCTCTGTCTGTTTCTATGCGATTTCTCCATTTCTCTGTATGTTGGTGATGAATAGATTGTTGAACTATATATTTCCAATCTTTTTTTCCAGGAAATTGACCAACTTCAACAAATGATTTTAGATATCGAAGCAAGTTGTATTTGGTTAAAATTTCATATATATCTTTTAGAAATCCAGAAAATAATTTCATATCACCCTGTAGAAGGTCATATAATCTAAATAAGAATATGTTCTTTGACAGACAGTTAGCATCAAGTTTACACAGCTTTCCAAAAAATACTAATTTTCTTTTGTCTATTTCCGAAATGATGGGTTGCAATCCAAGCTTGCTCGCAGACATATCTGATTTTGTTCAAATTTTTAGGCCTTGAATATCTTTTGTCACAAAATGTTGAAATTTGTTCAAGGTTTGGAGTCTGTGTGTTTTAGATTGTTCCACAGTTCACATCCATATAATATGGTAGGTAATACTACTTTCCGATATAGGTTAACAAGAGTTAAAGGGTTTGTGTTATGAGACATATCAATCCGTATTGCAAAGTAAGCCTTTCTGCCTTTGTTACAGCTGTCCGTTGTTCGGTCAATGGTTTTGAATCGAGAATGTTGAATAATACCTAGATGTTTGTAACTATCTTTGATCAGAATTTCATCATCACCCAATTTCCAAGTTTGCTGTGTTGGAGGTCTACCCTTACCAAACATAACAATGCTAGACTTCTGAGGGTGAAAAGAGAAGCGCCATAAACATGAATACTTAAATGCAACATTTAACATTGTTTGTAAGCCAGCTGGGCTTGCACTTAAGCATACAATATTGTCAGCTAATGCCGGGTTTGATAATTTTACATTGTATACACCAAAATTACTGCTTACACTTTCTAAGCAATTAAGTAAATCATTAATAAAGACACAATATAAAAATCCAGACAATACACCACCTTGACGAACGCCTTGTTTGATTTCAAACCATTGAGACTTGGTACCATTTACAGCCACTGTGCATTCGTTATCAATATGACAGTCGTCTGTTATTTTCCATATCTTACCCTTTAATCCCAATTTATAAAGTTTTACCATGAGAGCTTTTCTCCAAACTGTGTCATAAGCTTTCTTACAGTCTAAAATTGCAACATATACAGAACTTCCATGATCATTGTAATGACCTATTGTCTCTTGTAAATTAAAACCTGCAGTAATGCAACTCTGATCCTTCTAAATCCTTGCTGCTGAGGGTTCTGGAACTTAATTTCACTGATTATTATATCCAAAATTCTATTATGTATTATTTTCTCAAATACCTTCAATAGACATGACAATAAGGATACTGGGCGGTAGCTGTTGGGGGAGTTTTTAATCTTATTGTCCCCTTTGTATATAGGGACAACTATACCTCTTTTCCAATCATTGGGAATCATCCCGCATTTGATGATTCCACAAAATAATTTGCATAGATAAAAAGTGATTTTATGCCCACCATATTTTAGATGCTCTGCTTGGATGCCATCAATACCCAGCGCCTTGTGCAATTTAAGGGAGTTAACTGCTTGGTTTACCTCCGACTCGGAGACATTTATCGCATTTGTTTTCAGATTTGATGACATCGTATAATTGAGTGATGTCTTGTAAATTTACCTCGTCGAAGTCACTATTATTTTGAGGCGTATATATATTTTCAAAATATGTTGCAAAACACATCAGCTACATTTTGAGGCGTGTTTGCATTTATACCACCGTACTTAATTTCCGGATATACCTGCTTTGTTGGGGTCGTTGTCTACTTATTAGCTTCCAAAATAGTTTAGCATTCCGCGGGGTCTGCCGTCTTTAACCCAAATCCTTCTCATTCTTCTTTCTTGAACTTTATTCCAGAGAAATGAAAATTGAAACTAAATTTATATTTTTAAAAGTAAAATTAATACAATTTACCATATGGAACATGTAATGCAATTAATGCCATGATTTCTCAATGAAGTCCAGAACAAGGAGGGTATTTGTTATATGGAGTTATATATAGAGGGGTAGTACATTTGAACTTCCCAGCTTTCAACCAAACTAAGCCAACAAATATATATCAACCCATGCTTCCATTGTTTATACCAAATATCTTTGAGAGTGAGCAGTTTTAGATAGTCAGGATAAGAGTGGAGACCCTGTATTACATGAATAAAGACTGGAAAAAGACATGTCTTATGACTTTGTCAAACTTCTGCTCCTTAATGTCCTGCACCATTATCATCTTTTTTGTCATTTCCTAAATGCTGATAAAGACACTGATTGGCTAGTACAAAAGGGAATGCTTTTGCTCATAGAAGATATTTTAAATCAAAATCTAGAAAGAAACATATTCCTTGTTTAGAACATCTTTCTTCCGGAAAAGATGTTCGAACTCTTCCTTTTCAAGCTATTATATAATTTGAATGTGACACCTGGGATGGCTCTGGTTTAATATACATTTTCAATTGATAATGATAAACTAACATGTTTTTATTTCATAAAGAAACTCATGATTTTTATCAGGCACTATTGCAAACATATTTTCTTTCAATAATATCCATAATTTTTTGGGGTTTTTTTTTGTTTTGTTTATTAGTACATAGTACAGCACTATTAGACAGGAAATTTTATGGGGTATAGAATTCACCCAGATGTTTGTAGGAAGTGTATACACAAATGTCAAGATGATCAGAACTATCTCCAAATGTGGATGAGTTTACTGATCTTGGTTGTTTTTAGGTCTTTTAGCATTTTGTAACTCATTTTTCAGGATGTTCTTTTTTTTTAACAATTTGTAATTGGATTAATTTTCATGGTTGGTCATTATCCCTTGCAATTCATTGCCAGAATAATAACAAGCCCTCTCATGTGTTGAGATGAGTATGTGTATTTGTAACACTGAGTTTGTGTATGTGTAACACTGAGCTCAAGTGTTTGTAACACTAAGCTCGTGTGTGTGTATATAACACTAAGCTTGTGTGTGTATGTAACACTGAGTTTGTGTGTGTAATAATGAGCTCGAGTGTGTGTAACACTAAGCTTGTGTGTGTATATATAATGCTAAGCTTGTGTGTGTGTGTAACACTGAGCTCGAGTGTGTGTAACACTAAGCTTGTGTGTGTGTAACACTGAGTTTGTGTGTGTATGTAACACTGAACTTGTAGACACTCCACAAGCTACATATTTTACTCCATTGAATTCAGCCATTATACTGAATGTCGCTTTGTTATCAAGAGAGGAAGAACCCAAATGATTCTGGGGTCCAAAGGTCACTAGGACTTCATAGAAAAAGCTTGTAGACACTCTGCAGACCATATTTTTTGTTCCATTGATTTCATATTTCACATGTAGCTTTGTTATCAAGAGAGGAAGAATCCTGTTGGTTTTGGGGTCCAAAGGTCAAGGTCACTAATGGTTTTATATAAAAAGCTTATAGACATTCATTGCAAGTCTTGTGGAGGTCTTGTTGCCAAAATATTCATCTGCATATTGATTTTTTAATCACCATATTAGGTGATGAGTAGTAAGAAGATATCAAATGAAGGTATCTGAGGAAGAACAGCAAACTGATAGGAGAAGAGGGGTATCCCTACGTTACTATAAATAAGGCAACTATAAACCTACAGAGGTTTGTATACCTGTTTGTATTGCATTTCCATTCAATGGGAGTCACTACAGAGATAGGATAGACTTTCACAGCCTGCGACCCCAGAAATCAAATATTATACATTTGTGAGCTTATGAGCTTCGTCGAAGACTCATAGCATTTGCATCAGTGATAAGGAATTGGTTTTGCAATAACTGTATAAACTTGCAAGTACTTATCCATGGTTGGGGTAATTCCTGAACAAATTTTGCTTGTGCAAAGGCACTCTCCAGCACTTGTTGAAAATGAAAACTTGATTGAATCTTTGAATTGTTTTAGAATTGGACAGTGATGATTGAGTTGATATCATTTCTGTATGATTGATTGATTGATTAAATATTGTTTAATGTCCCGTTCGAGAATCTTTCACTCATATGGAGAAGTCACCATTGCTGTGAAGGGCTGCAAATTTAGGTCTATGCTCGGTGCTTATGGCCTTTGAGCAGGGAGGGATCTTTTAAGTGCCACACCTGCTATGACACAAGACCTTGGTTTTTGCAGTCTCATCCAAAGAACCGCCCCATTTAGTCACCTCTTACGACAAGCAAGGGGTACTGAGGATCTATTCTAACAACCCAGATCCCTATTTCTGTATGAATACCAAAATATATCAAGACAGATATTGTAAAATTTTAAAATATTTTCTCTTTTTCCAATCAATCATTAATTAATACTCATAATTACTTTCCTACAGACTTATAACTTTGACAAAATCTGGCATTATAACATCTTGTTTTTATAACAAAAAAAGTCAAAGTTATGCAACAGACTAGACCAGGATTCAAACCCAGGTCCCCAGAATCTCTAGTCAGATGCTTTATCAACTGAGCTATCTGGTCACCAGTGATTAAACCCATCTAATGGCCACATTCCTCCCTCCTCAAATGACTTCACACCTTGAAGACATCAACACAGTATCTATATTACCTGGCAGGTATTTTCACCTGTCAGTTCCAGGGGCTGGTCTACAGCACCAAATATAATATGAAGGGAGAAAATGCAATGGACCAGGTCCTGATCTGTTTGGTTCTCTGCATTTTCTCCCTTCCTGTTACATTTGTTTATACCCTGTTAAATGAAATTGAAATTTTAAAAAAAATCTTTAATATATATAAAAAAAAATAGATAAAAAGTGTATATATATTTTATTTTTCCAATCATTGGGCAGCATTTTAAGCCTAGTTTATCACATTCTTCTGGAGACTGATAAAGTCACTCCCAGGGTGTTATGCCTGGTCTTTAACTGAAGAACTTAATTTCCTTGTCTATCTCCACATTTCTGTTTTTCAGGAATCCAAGTTTAAAGAGACAGGAGTGATCACCCCAGAAGAGGTAAATTAATTTTGTTTCACAAAGCCAGCTTTCTGAACAAAGATTGAAAACTACCAAGCAAGCATAAGTATTCCTTAATTCTGGTCCAAGTACAATGGACACGATTGGTAGATTTGTGACCTCTGTATTTATTAAGATACATATGGCATTGCACATTGTTTGCAACTACAGCACATTCATGAGGAGGTACATGTAGCTATCATTACAATTGGTAAAGATATCAAAGAAGAAAATCATTGAAAATATTCATAAAATCAACTTCATGTGTGAAATTAAAGATCAGTAGTCAAGGTCCTGTGTAATGTTTAATGGAAAACTCCTCACTCCTATAACTTTGAGTCACTGATAGATGGTGCAATGTTTGGTGTGAAAGTTTCTCAAATGTGATATAAAATAATTATCAGACAGTTTTAACAAACATGCATTGTAATACAGACGATATCGTTTTTATTTAATTTAGTAACTATGGCAATAGGTGGGACTTTTATTTTTCAGTTTGTGGCAGCAGGAGACCACTTAGTGCACCACTGCCCCACCTGGCAATGGTCAACAGGTGATGAGACCAAAGTGAAAGCCTATCTCCCAAAGGACAAACAGTTCCTTATAACCAGAAATGGTAGTATCAGTTTAATCCTCAAAATCACATCCAAGATTAGAGTAGTCCAGACGAGGAATTAATTGTTGTAGATTTCCAGTGGTGAATATCTTATATATAACTGTGGTGGACATCTACTTAAATCCAGATAATGTTTAGGTATACTTTTAAAAAAGATTGAGACAGATCAATATAGAAACACAAAATTAATTAGTTACAGTATCGTATCTTTATAATATGACATGGTATGTATATGTTACAGTATCCTATTTTTGTTATGGCATATATTCGTGTTACAGTATCCTATTTTTGTTATGGCATATATTCGTGTTACAGTATCCTATTTTTGTTATGGCATATATTCGTGTTACAGTATCCTATTTTTGTTATGGCATATATTCGTGTTACAGTATCCTATGTCTATATTATTATATTGCTATGTTACAGTGCCATGCTATAAAAGAGTGAAACAAGTGGATAGTCATAAAGAAGAACAGGAGAAGGTTATAGAGGCAGATGATGAAGATGGAGGATGGGTAGATACACATCATTTCCCAGGTAAATAGAGAGAGAGTGGATATACATCATATCACAGGTAAATAGAGAGAAAGTGGATACACATCATATCACAAGTAAATAGAGAGAGAGAGAGAGTGGATATACATCATATTACAGGTAAATAGAGAGTGAGTGGATACACATCATATCACAAGTAAATAGAGAGAGAGAGAGAGTGGATATACATCATATTACAGGTAAATAGAGAGTGAGTGGATACACATCATATCACAAGTAAATAGAGAGAGAGAGAGAGAGAGAGTGGATATACATCATATCACAGGTAAATAGAGAGAGAGTGGATACACATCATATCACAGGTAAATAGAGAGAAAGTGGATACACATCATATCACAAGTAAATAGAGAGAGAGAGAGTGGATATACATCATATCACAGGTAAATAGAGAGAGAGAGAGAGTGGATATACATCATATTATAGGTAAATAGAGAGTGGATATACATCATATCACAGGTAAATAGAGAGAGAGTGGATATACATCATATCACAGGTAAATAGAGAGAGTGGATACACGTCATATCACAGGTAAATACAGAGAGTGGATACACATCATATCACAGGTAAATAGAGAGATAGTGGATACACATCATATCACAGGTAAATAGAGAGATAGTGGATACACATCATATCACAGGTAAATAGAGAGTGGATACACATCATATCACAGGTAAATAGAGAGAGAGAGTGGATACACATCATATCACAAGTAAATAGAGAGAGAGAGAGTGGATATACATCATATTACAGGTAAATAGAGAGAGAGTGGATACACATCATATCACAGGTAAATACAGAGAGTGGATACACATCATATCACAGGTAAATAGAGAGATAGTGGATACACATCATATCACAGGTAAATAGAGAGATAGTGGATACACATCATATCACAGGTAAATAGAGAGAAAGTGGATACACATCATATCACAGGTAAATAGAGAGAGAGAGAGAGAGTGGATATACATCATATTACAGGTAAATAGAGAGATAGTGGATACACATCATATCACAGGTAAATAGAGAGTGGATACACATCATATCACAGGTAAATACAGAGAGAGAGTGGATACACATCATATCACAGGTAAATAGAGAGATAGTGGATATACATCATATCACAGGTAAATAGAGAGAAAGTGGATACACATCATATCACAAGTAAATAGAGAGAGAGAGTGGATATACATCATATTACAGGTAAATAGAGAGAGAGTGGATACACATCATATCACAAGTAAATAGAGAGAGAGAGTGGATATACATCATATTACAGGTAAATAGAGAGTGAGTGGATACACATCATATCACAGGTAAATATAGAGAGTGGATACACATCATATCACAGGTAAATAGAGAGATAGTGGATACACATCATATCACAGGTAAATAGAGAGATAGTGGATACACATCATATCACAGGTAAATATAGAGTGGATACACATCATATCACAGGTAAATAGAGAGAGAGAGTGGATACACATCATATCACAGGTAAATAGAGAGATAGTGGATATACATCATATCACAGGTAAATAGAGAGAGAGAGAGAGTGGATATACATCATATCACAGGTAAATAGAGAGAGAGTGGATATACATCATATCACAGGTAAAGAGAGAGAGAGTGGATACACATCATATCACAGGTAAATAGAGAGAGAGAGTCGATACACATCATATCACAGGTAAATAGAGAGAGAGTGGATACACATCATATCACAGGTAAATAGAGAGTGGATACACATCATATCACAGGTAAATAGAGAGAGAGAGAGTGGATATACATTATATCACAGGTAAATAGAGAGAGTGTATACACATCAACTCACAGGTAAATAGAGAGAGAGAGAGAGTGGATACACATCATATCACAGGTAAATAGAGAGAAAGTGGATACACATCATATCACAGGGAGGGAGAGAGAGAGAGAGAGGAAAGTGGATACACATCATATCACAGGTAAAGAGAGAGAGAGAGGGGGGATATACATCATATCACAGGTAAATAGTGTGTGAAGAAATGATAATTGGTTTACAGTAAAATTGACTGAATAGTCATTTTGAGGTGTGCATGTTAAAGCTCCTTAAAAGTTTATTTTTTTATTTTTTTCATTTGTTGGCAAAAGAATATGCTTGACAATTCTGCCAATAAATAGAAGTGATATTCTTCAATAAATAAATTTTTGAAAGTTTAAAAGTTTATGTAAATAGTGAATCATAATATATGCTAGCATGAACTGCCTTAAAAAAAATTGTGATTCCTGCATTTAAGAACAAGATATAAATAAGAACAAACAATTATATTTATATTCAAAGTGAAAGAGCATATTATCAAGTTCTTTAATTCAATTTTTAAAGCTCACTGATTGTCTTGTAGATCCAAACACAACTTCCATACAGGATGCTGTGCAGGAAATGACCCTTGATGGCAAGGTCAGTCTGTGTGGCTGTGATTCATTAAGGACTTGGTATCATAAAGATGTATTTCAGCCCAAATACCTGTTTGAAGTCAATGATTCAGTATTAAAAATATCTGTGTACACTAACATAATCAGTTTGACTGAATATGTTTGTAGTGTTGTTGTGTACAGCATTACATGTATAGCTACATAGGTGAAGGTACAGAAATTCATTTTAGCCTCATCTCACTGTCTGTAGAAAACTGACAATATTTCAATAAATACCCTAGTGAGTGGTTATTGTATGAAGAAGTAATAATTGTTTCTATTCTGTTAAGAAGCAGTAAATGTATTTTTATTCAATGAAGGTTTCTGTGGTTTGTTTGCTGAGGAATTCTTTTATTTTATTGGTCTCAGTTTTTGAGGGTAGCCTTATGCCATTTTTTTTTAAATCTCAACATAAACACATTTACATGATGTTTCAATATGCAAAAACCAAATCCTTAAAGTTACATCACAACAAAACTGTTAAATCTTGGCAGTCCATGAAAGTTGGTCCCCATGTACAGTAAAACATGCATATAAAAAATGCTTGGAATTAATCATTTTGATTCTCTATAAACATAATTTATTACATCGAATAGTTTATAATATGCTTAAACTTGAGGGAATGAATACAATTCATTGTAAGTGTGAATTCATTATAAATGCATGTGTTGTAACTATTTTACTGTAAGTGTGAATTAATTATAAGTGTGTTCACTGTAACCATGTTTTACTGTATTCCTTGGTACTAGTTCCGTAGTTTACACTTTTTTGATTGTCTTGAAAATCATAGTATGCATCATAAAATAGAACTTAGTTACTTTGTTGCACACTTTTAGGAGAAGGGGTCAATATCATCAGAGGAATTAAAAAAGACTGATGATGATGATGATGACGACGATGATGAAGAGGCAATGGATATGGAGGCATTTGAACAGAGTGGAATGTTAGAGGAGGAAGACAATGTAATCAATGCTTAATTATAAATGACTCGTGAAAACTCAGGCTTACAAAATCTTTGTGGATTAAAAGTTTTAAGTTATCAAGTGTTAAAAATGACCAACAAGCTTTATAATTATACAATGTAGTGTATATTTAGATATCATAATGACAATCCATATATATATATATATATATATATATATATATATATATATATATATATATATCATGCTGTAATCCACACACCACGAAGTAAATACTATAATCCACACACCACATTTTAAAGGCTATAATCCACACACTACTGCTTACAGGCTGTAGTCCACACACCACTGTTTACAGGCTGTAATCCACACACCACTAAGTAAATACTATAATCCACACACCACCGTTTACAGGCTGTAATCCACACACCACTAAGTACAAAAAAAAAATAAAATGTAATCCACACACCAATATGCTGTTATATATGCGATGCCTCACTATTTCAGGCTGTTCTTGATCCCTCTAGTGTTAGTCGACAGGACTCAGAAAATGCAGGTGTGGAGAGTGGGATACTACAGACAAGAACTTATGATCTCAATATCACATATGACAAATACTACCAGACTCCAAGGTTGTGGCTGTTTGGATACGATGAGGTTGGTCACAAATCTGCAATTCCATTTCTTCATCAAGAAAGATGTCTATTGAAAATGTACAGAAACATTTACAATGAAGTTTGTTTATTATTATAGAAATTTTGTAAGGTGCTACTGTGGCATTTATTTTTAGAATCGTAAACCTCTTACTGTGGAACAAATGTATGAAGACTTCAGTCAAGACCATGCAAAGAAAACAGTTACCATGGAAAGCCACCCTCATTTACCAGGCCCCCCTATGGCATCTGTTCACCCTTGCAAGTCAGAAAGAGTTTTGTTTATTATCATAAAATATGATCCATATTGCAAAGACCATCAAAATTACTTCTATGGGAAATGGAAATTCATCCAGTGAAAAGTATTTTTTGAAGCTTAGAAAGTGTCAATAAATATTGTCATGATAGTTAGGTTTTTGTTCAGGAAATATCAGATAATAAGTTTGTGTATTTATTCATTCAGAATGAAAATCTTTTGTTATTTAATGTCTTTTTTTTTTTCTAATACACAGTATATGTATATTTTGACACTTAAATGAATAAGATGTTCGTACATGATTTAGGCATCTGTGAATACTTTTGGTACTTTGATTTTATTTTTTGTAGACATGCTGATGTGATGAAGAAAATAATACAGATGGTGGCTGAAGGAGGTGGAGATCTTGGGGTCCATGTGTATCCTTTGTGTTTGGTTTGTTGGTTATATATTGTTTAATGTCCAACTCAAGAATCTTTCACTCATATGGAGACGCCACCATTGCCATGGAAGGGATGTGAAATTTAGGCCTATGCTCAGGGCTTACGGCCTTTGAGCAGGGAGGGTTTTATGTTGTGCCATACCAACTGTGACATGGGGTCTCGGTTTTTGAAGTCTCACCCAAAAGACTGCCCCAATTTAATTGCCTCTAACGACAAGGAAGGGGTATTAAGGACCTATTCTGACCTGGATCCCCATGGGAAGTGCAAGTGCGAGATATTAAGGAAGGTGATAGTCATGTTAAGGAAGATTGAAGTCATTTTCACAAAATATGTCACAATTCTGAAAATGCTACAGCATTGTGGAATCTGATTTAATCTTACAATTTAATCTGACTTAAGCTGCAGCATCATGGATTCTGATTTAATCTTACAATTTAATCTGACTTAAGCTGCAGCATCATGGATTCTGATTTAATCTTACAATTTAATCTGACTTAAGCTGCAGCATCATGGATTCTGATTTAATCTTACAATTTAATCTGACTTAAGCTGCATCATCATGGATTCTGATTTAATCTTACAATTTAATTTGACTTAAGCTGCAGCATCATGGATTCTGATTTAATCTTACAATTTAATCTGACTTAAGCTGCAGCATCGTGGAATCTGATTTAATCTTACAATTTAATCTGACTTCCGTACATTGAAGAATTCCATGTTAAACTTCAACAGATTCTTAAAGATTAAAGTCTGATCAAATGTCAGTAAGTATATAAACTTCTGGTGTTCTCATCCCAGTCAGCATATCTCCATCATCCAATTTGGAAAAATAAAGTTTTGATTTTGATCTTAATTTAATAAACCTTTGTGAACTGGAATTAAATTAGTCAGTCATAGATTCATCAATTTGTAAACATTATGTACATGGAATAAAGTGAAATTCAATTAACTTGTCTACTTCAAGATACATGTTTGTACATGTATGTTAAAGACCGAGAAAATAAGCACCGCCTTCAAATTTACCTGGTCAGTGCAACCTTGTCAATCAGTTAAAATTAAGCTTCAGATTGGATACTAGAAATTGATTGACATTTAGTTACTAGTCCTTGTGTATATCTTATCTACCATGTCTGGCGATTGAGGCGTGCGTGATATCTTATGAAATTTGCCACGTAAATCAGCTCGATAAAACAAAAAGTTTTGATATGAAAATTCTGGATTTGTTATATATGATAGTCACACAATAAGATTAGTAAGTTTGGTAGTTATAGGTTATGCTTTGGAATAGGTCCGATTGATTATTATGGAATTTACACAGAAATTGATTTTACGCAAAACAGAAAATACCAACCCTTTAGAAACATCGTGCAATTATATATTTATAAATTTTAATTATTAATAAATACATCATTAAATTCATGTTTTTATTCAGTAGAAAATTTATAAGCATCATTTTCCCTTAAAACATGGTGACAAAAGTAACTGTAAATTTATCGGAAGAGAAATTAGCCGCTATAAGTGTTCTTTTGCATACAGTCTGTATAATGGTTGGCATTGGGATCCTGAGTTCTGATGAAGTAGCCTCTTCATCTGGAGCAGTTATTGAAGGAACTGCCAGGAGATCCGAATGTCCTGTTTTTGTAGACCATGTGTCATGGGCGAGTCAGATGGACAACTTTGGTGGCCAGAATCCTGGTGTGCCGTCCAAAAAAAAAAAAAATTCAAACAGAATAAGTTCTGAACTATGTTGAGTCATCGCGGGGTGTGGGACGATGATCGTCACTTCGCCAGAAAATCTGCTGCAGTACGCAGGGATTCCCGTTGGAAACTATTTTTGGACAACACATAGATACCATAGGGACATCATGCCTATTATTCGCCAAGTCCAAGCATGGTATACCAAATATACATGGGACATTTGTGGCAAAAGTGAATAGATTCGAGTTTTAACATGTCTGATTCATTAAGTTTAATTCTCAACATTCGATTAACATATACAAGGAAAATTACTACATTGTATTTATAAATCTTACGAAATCATACAGGTATCAAAGGTAACACCCAGTGTATTCAGGAACGTATACACAAGCTAGCATGCTTCCCTCAGGGCTTCACACCTGCCCAAATTAGCCCCACCCTTACCTGAGAAAAACCAACCGGTTGAAAACTTTGGCCTTTAAGATCAGTTAATGATCAGTGTCAGATTTCACAGTGCTGCAGTATTTTCAGAATCATGACATATTTTCCGCAACCATATTGAATTGGATAGCAATCAGTGAACTACAAGACACTCTCAGGAATTTAACTGTTATTATAAAAACAAACAAGGAAAACGTATCAGGTAAGGAACTGGTCTAGTAGTCTCACTTTCCCCACACTTTCACTCTCGAGACATTACTCGTAGTCTCACTTTCCCCACACTTTCACTCTCGAGACATTACTCGTAGTCTCACTTTCCCCACACTTTCACTCTCGAGACATTACTCGTAGTCTCACTTTCCCCACACTTTCACTCTCGAGACATTACTCGTAGTCTCACTTTCCCCACACTTTCACTCTCGAGACTTTACTCGTAGTCTCACTTTCCCCACACTTTCACTCTCGAGACTTTACTCAAGTGAAAGTCTAATACAATTCTTATTTTATTTTTGGGATTTCAAGTCGAGGCTTAGTCAGAAGTTGGTTCCGTTTCTTATTGGCTGATAGAGGCACATTTACAAAGCATGGCAGAAAAGAAGTTCAAAGAAGCTGCACAAGTCTATTTACAAAGATAAAAATTAAATTTTCATTTAAAAGATTAAATATACTTAGAAAAGACAAAATTGTATAAGAAGTAAATTCGCGCATGTTCCTTGATGGAAGTTCTCATTTTGGCTTAATGGCCTTTACTGATTACAAAAATAAAAGAGGAACTGTACGAGATTCTTGCTTGTGCTTGTGTTTACAAAGCGAGACTACTACACTTCTCAACCTGCATGATTTCAAACTCGCCGACCATGATAATGATCGATACGGAGGACTTTAAAGTAACTGTTGTAAAGGCAAGTTATTATCAACTAAAAAGACGTAATTTATTTCAGATTATGAGAAAATTCAATATATGTGATTTCAAAATAACTGACTTTCTAATGCAAAGAGAAAGAAAAATGTGGTTAAGGTATTGCTTTCATTTTGAAATGCATGATATTTCCAAATAAGAAATTTCAGATAAGTGGCGTCAAATGTATGTAATTATTTAACACACTGTATACAATTTGATCAGAACCAGTACAAATGTACTCGATTGTTATCTTTAGAGGAAAGGTGAGTCAGATAATAAAAACCCAGGCACTCTTAAGTTTCTTCCTCAAGATTAGATAAAGTTGATCATCTTTGAGACATATTAAATGATCTGTTTAATATTATTGTATGTCTTCTCGTAAGTCTATAGATAAGCTCTTTATTTATTCATTTTTTTGTCAAATAGTAGTAGAAACACATTCTTCTGCCTAGCTTTAGCTGCAGCAATACACTGTCTTCTCACAGATGTGATGGGTACCTGTAGTTGTGGAATGCTTATACTTTTTTCATTTGAATAGCAGTGTGTGAAAAAACATTATTTATTTTCCTTCTGGGATTGTTAAGCCTTGACTTCAAACAGATATCTGATGATTTTCTTAAAATTTGTGCAAGCAGTGATTCCAACTATAGAGTATGACTTTACACGTGACTTCACCATATGACCAATAATCGCCATTATGTGTTTCATTTTACCAAGCACAGATGTCGTGTCAGTCACCTGACATTTTATCATGTGATCATATGATCATGACTACTGCTTGGAAATTTCCAGGAGTTTTATTTTTACTTTGGTCGTAAAACAGTTACTGACTTTATTTATTGTTACATAATATGCAGGGGTACTTGACCCTATACAAAATGGTGTCCTACATGTATTATTATGTCTGTGTAAAGTGTTCCTTGACAAATGTGTGTGTTCTGCTATCATGTTTTCTTTAAGATGTAATGAACTTGTTGAATATGAAGAATTGTGAGTTATGTTAAATATTCCTACTAGAAAAGGCCATGGAATTTTGTAATGTTTTACATCTATTGGCAGGAAACTTCATTCTGCTGATCTATTGTATTCATCCTACTGAGCGCCCCGATGCTTGGAGAATTGGAAAAGGGGGGGGGGGGGGGACATTTATATAGTACTTTGTGTTAAAATATTTCCAGTAAAATTTTGACGTCAGAAATGTTTAAATAAATAGTTTAAATGAGTTACTAACTTTCCTTTACAATTATATAATCCACTCAGGTCCTATTGATTGACTGATATTATATAATCCACTCAGGCCCTATTGATTGATTGATTGATTGATTAAATATTGTTGAACATTCCACTCGAGATTCTTTCACTCATATGGAGACGTCACCATTGCCATTGAAGGGCTGCAAATTTAGGCCTATGCTCGGCGCTTATGGCCTTTGAGCAGGGAGGGATCTTTTACGTGCCACATCTGCTGCGACACGGAACCTCGGTTTTTGCGGTCTCATCCGAAGGACCGCCCCATTTAGTCGCCTCTTACGACAAGCAAGGGGTACTGAGGACCTATTCTAACAATCCGGATCCTCCCCCCCCCCCCCCCGGGGGGGTCAGGTCTTTTTGATGCATTTTTACAAATATACATGAAAATGGTACGTGTATTTTGATATGTATCAGCAAGAGGTCTATGGGTCACAAGGCTAACCTGACTCAACTTTCTCACTCATTTTGAAAAGTTAATTCCCTATTTTAGTGCCATCAAATTAGCATGAGAATGTCTTGATTACCTGTTATTAATTTGACAATTTGTATGCTTGCCACTCTTGAGAATATTTTGATTACCTGTTATTAATTTGACAAGTTGTATGCTTGCCACTCTTGAGAATATTTTGATTACGTGTTATTAATTTGACAATTTGTATGCTTGCCACTCGTGAGAATATTTTGATTCCTATGCACTGCTGTGAAAAACTTACTGGTGATTGCTGTGGTCCTATGCATCATGTTTTGAATCAGAACTGAATGTCAATGCATTACACAAGGTTATAGAATTTTGAACGACTTGTACTTCAGAAGCTATATGAAAATTATTTCCGTATATTCCCACCAATTTCTTAATGTAATTATTTGATTAATATTACCCTCTTTCCTAATTTGCTGAAACAGCACACCACTTCCTTAAAAACAAATGTAGTATTGACAGTGCAGTTCTTCTTGAGAGGTTAATATTGCCTTTATTTCATCATTTTGACTTCGTACTAATCATCCTTTTGCCTTTCTGATTATCTTTCAAATTATCTGTTTACCACAAAGACATAATGTGTTGTGGATGATTTAGTCATAAAAATTAAATTTTCCCCAAAGAAAATAGTGCAAATGTAAAGTAATTTGACAGAATAATTGTTTGCTGTAAATATAAGTTGTCATCTCGCTTTATAAGCCTAAAGGAAGTCACACATGTATTCAGCTCTGTTTTTGGCCTCACTGAGTATCAATTCTGTTGAGTCAATAAATTGAGGCTTCAACTAATGAAAAGTTAATTGTTATATATTGTGGCCCAAGATGTTATAGTTTAAACATGGAAATCTGAATCCATAGAATATGATGATACATGTACATTTTTCTTGGACAATTTGTGTTGGGTCTTCCAGCAGTCTGTTGGAATTGCCATGGGCACGAATTGTACTCCTTTGTTAGCTGACCTGTGTAAATTATATTCTTTTGAAGCAGAATTCATTCAACAGCTAAATGAGAAGAAGAAATCTCCAACTGTGGCCTTCAATTTGACATTTAAATATATAAAAATGACGTTTTATCTATTAACAATAATCATTTTTATTCGTATGTCGATTCGATATATCCCAGTGAACTTGAAATAAAAGACACCACGGAATCTTTCACATCTGCTTCATACTTAGATAATTTATTGAAAGTAGATGCTGATGGCAACCTAGCAACTCAACTTTATGACAAGTCTTATATATGAAGTAATATTCCATTATCACCTGCATATGGTGTTTATATCTCTCGACTGATTCGAAGCAAGAGCTTGTTCTATGTTTAGCTTTTAAATCGAGGCAGGCTATTGACAAACAGGTTGATGTCACAGGGGTTTCAACCCTCTCATTTAAAATCAGCATTTCACAAATTCTATGATCATTTAAACGATATAATTTGCCAGTGCATCCTGTCATTGGGTCAAATTTATGCTGCCTGACGTGTTTAATACCAATTGTTAGACCGTTCTTGGTACATGTACATTGATTCTGACTGTGTATTACTCCGTTTACCTGATCAATATATAGAGCTCACGGCGTATGTGACCTGTCGACAGGAGTCTTACGCTTCCTAGGCACCTGATTCCACCTCTGGTATGTCTAGGGGTCCGTGTTTGCCCACCTCTCTGATTTGTATTGGGGGGAGGGGGGGGGTATGAGATTGATCATTGTTCGTTGCCTTAGACTTTTCACTAAAATAAAATTTTAAAACTTTTTTTTTTTAGCTCGTCTGAGCCTTAGCGTTAAGTCCCAGCTTTTTATATGCCTATCTATGACTGAACGTGTTATGATATGGCGATAGAATTATCAAACTTGGTCAGTTAATGCATACAAATACAATGTCACTTCTTACGAACACCTGTTAGGATCATATTCATTAAAAGAAGGCCTAATAATGCAAACTAAAGCCGAAATAAGACAAACGAAAGGCATAACAAAGTATTGACATAATAGATAGATCCAAAGGCTTATATAACACAATGGCACAAGAGAAGGATAACATTGAAGAGCCTTAATATTGCGTGGACTTTGAAGGCGCAATTATAATGAATAGAATGCATAACAACGCAGCGAAAAGCCGTGATAAAACGCAAAGGAAAGCCATAATAAAACGCAAAGGAAAGCCGTAATAAAACGCAAAGGAAAGACGTAATAAAACGCAACAAAAAGCCGTAATAAAACGCAAGAAAAAGCCGTAATAAAACGCAACAAAAAAACATAATGAAACGCAACAAAAAGCCGCAATAAAACGCAAAGGAAAGCCGTAATAAAACGCAACAAAAAGCCGTAATAAAACGCAACGAAAGCCGTAATAAAACGCAACAAAAGCCGTCATAAAACGTAACAAAAAGCCGTAATAAAACGCAAGAAAAAACCGTAATAAAACGCAAGAAAAAGCCATAATAAAACGCAACAAAAAGCCGTAATAAAACACAAAGGAAAGCCGTAATAAAACGCAAGAAAAAGCCGTAATAAAACGCAACAAAAAAACATAATGAAACGCAACAAAAAGCCGCAATAAAACGCAAAGGAAAGCCGTAATAAAACGCAACAAAAAGCCGTAATAAAACGCAACGAAAGCCGTAATAAAACGCAACAAAAGCCGTCATAAAACGCAAGAAAAAACCGTAATAAAACGCAACAAAAAAACATAATGAAACGCAACAAAAAGCCGCAATAAAACGCAAAGGAAAGCCGTAATAAAACGCAACAAAAAGCCGTAATAAAACGCAACAAAAATACATAATGAAACGCAACAAAAAGCCGCAATAAAACGCAAAGGAAAGACGTAATAAAACGCAACAAAAAGCCGTAATAAAACGCAACGAAAGCCGTAATAAAACGCAACAAAAGCCGTCATAAAACGCAAGAAAAAACCGTAATAAAACGCAACAAAAAAACATAATGAAACGCAACAAAAAGCCGCAATAAAACGCAAAGGAAAGCCGTAATAAAACGCAACAAAAAGCCGTAATAAAACGCAACAAAAATACATAATGAAACGCAACAAAAAGCCGCAATAAAACGCAAAGGAAAGACGTAATAAAACGCAACAAAAAGCCGTAATAAAACGCAACGAAAGCCGTAATAAAACGCAACAAAAGCCGTAATAAAACGCAAGAAAAAACCGTAATAAAACGCAACAAAAAAACATAATGAAACGCAACAAAAAGCCGCAATAAAACGCAAAGGAAAGCCGTAATAAAACGCAACAAAAAGCCGCAATAAAACGCAAAGGAAAGCCGTAATAAAACGCAACAAAAAGCCGTAATAAAACGCAACGAAAGCCGTAATAAAACGCAAAGGAAAGCCGTCATAAAACGCAACAAAAAGCCGTCATAAAACGCAACAAAAAGACGTAATAAAACGCAACAAAAGCCGTAATAAAACGCAAAGGAAAGCCGTCATAAAACGCAACAAAAAGCCGTAATAAAACGCAAAGGAAAGCCGTCATAAAACGCAAGAAAAAGCCGTAATAAAACGCAAAGGAAAGCCGTCATAAAACGCAACAAAAAGACGTAATAAAACGCAACAAAAGCCGTAATAAGACGTAATAAAACGCAAGAAAAGCCGTAATAAAACGCAAGAAAAAGCCGTACTAAAACGCAACAAAAAGCCGTCATAAAACACAAAGGAAAGCCGTAATAAAACGCAACAAAAGCCGTAATAAAACGCAAAGGAAAGCCGTAATAAAACGCAAGAAAAAGCCATAATAAAACGCAACAAAAAGCCATAATAAAACGCAACAAAAAGCCGTCATAAAACGCAACACAAAGCCGTCATAAAACGCAACAAAAAACCGTAATAAACGCAACAAAAAGCCGTCATAAAACGCAAAGGAAAGCCGTAATAAAACATAAAGGAAAGCCGTAATAAAACGCAACAAAAGCCGTAATAAAACGCAACAAAAGCCGTAATAAAACGCAAAGGAAACCCGTAATAAAACGCAAAGGAAAGTCGTAATAAAACGCAACAAAAGCCGTAATAAAACGCAAGAAAAAAACGTAATAAAACGCAAGAAAAAGCCATAATAAAACGCAACAAAAAGGCGTAATAAAACGCAAAGGAAAGCCGTATTAACGTTAAACCAAAGTCGTGGTAGTGGAGAATTAAAAGATATGAGCACCTACAAAATCACAATATTTGCCAGCCCTTAGTAGTCCATTTGTATGCAAAAGGTATTTGGATTTAGATTTTCAGAATAAATAAGAATAGTGAATGGGACTATCTATGGGTAGTTAGCAAGTTTTGTTACTTTTTAGTTTGAAATACATGATAAAATATCGAAATCTGAACAAAACAACAATACATGATTCGTTTATTTTTTGCACGAATAGTTAAACTGGAAACTTCTCATGTACAAAAGTCTGTACGTAAACAGAAGGGTTGAAGTACACCAGTAGATACGATGGATCCCCACTCAGATTCTTATCAGATTTTTTCACTTTTATTGGAATGTCACCAGTTGCAGGTGAAATGTGAAATGACACAAATTTAGACTTACGCTTAACTCTCAAGGCCGTAACAATGAGGGTTCTTTATTGTGCCAACGCCTGCCGTGACACGAGACCTCCGTTTTTAAAGTCATATTCGAAAGACCCATGATTTTCACTTCTAAATGCCGAGAATTTGGCAAAGGAGCACTTATGTTTACGTCGTCATAAGCCATAGCACAAGCTTGAGTGGCGTTGCTCAAACTGACGACCTCTGGCTGTACTATGTACGCGATCGGTTCTAGTTATTTTTGAAATGTCTTGTTTGTATTGGACCGACATTTCTATCAATTCATGGGCAAAGAAGTTATACAACACACGTGCACTTGTGAATATGATTGTGTATGTCGTATGATAATAATAACGAAGAATTGTTTTTGGTTCTTGATTAATAACCCCAGAGCCAAAATCAAGGTAGCGCAAGAATTTTTCAATTCGTGGGAATAAAAGTTTCAGAATTGATATTATTTGAACGATGTACTACATCGATACATCTAAAATAAAGTAGCAGATAAATATGGTGACAGAAACTACTAGCCCCTTCCCTCCGCCAATGTCCGCAACATTAACTTATTTCAATAAATTTCGATTGCATGTCATTGTTTATATACGAAATTATTTCAATGCATTTATTTCCAATTTTTCATTCAAATTCAAATTTAGATTGAGTGAAAAGTATAGTTGTTATTCTCTGTCTGTCTATCTGTCTGCCTCTCTCTGGCGTTTGCTGTTAATAAATTTCACATTTTCATAGTTGATTCGCCTTGTCTAAGGATGTTGGTGAGCTACTGAATCACCGATGTCATTCCAGAAATCTTACAATAACAACTAAGTATTTAAACAGAATTGGAAGTCGCTATCTTTCCAAGAAACGAATTATTACAAGCATTTATAAGAATATGTATTTGATTACAATATGCGAGTTGTTGAGGAAAATGTACATCACGAGGACGTAGACGGTTATGTGCACATGGATCGGTAAAACTTTACGCCTAAAGCTTGCGTCCGAGGATACGCATCTAGATGCGCCTTTTTACCCTTTCATCTGATTTATACCCAGGTACAGAGCACCAATACTGACTTGGATCATCGACGTTCTTTCTCTTTGTGGGACTGCGCATACTTCTTTACAGAGCCTCTGCTAGCGAAACATTTGTTTCAATGTCAACTTTGTCCTACAGATGGTAACTATCATGTGTATAAACGACAGTTGTAATCGGTCGTTCCGGCACATCCCGAAAGTTCCATATTGCTTTTAGTGAAGGACTTTGACCCATGCATTTTTCACTTTTTTGATATGACCCTAAAAACGAAGGTCACGTGTCGCGGCAGGCATTGAAGAACCTTCAATGGTAAGGCCCTAAGCGCTAAGCATAAGTCTAAATTTGTCGTAATTCACCAACAGCTGGTGACATCTGAATATGAGTGAAAAATTATCGATGGGACGTAAAACAAACAAGCATTAATTTGATAGACACGGCGGGTGTAACCGGTCAATAGGGGATGCTTACTCCTCCTAGGTACCTGATCCCACCTCCGGTGTGTTCAGGGATCCGTGTTTGCCCACCTCTCTGATTAGTATTTTCTATAGGAATTACGAGATTGAATACTGTTAGTTATATTAGCCTTTCCATAGACCCAATTCTGTATAAACTGATCTACAGTCTTGAATCGACCGTGACAATGATCATTTACTATCGTTCCAATAACAACACGTCACTTTGCTTGATAGAGCATGCACAGTTCACTCACTGACTGGCCGTATGATTTCAATAAAACTGAGTTTGGATGACCACGCAGTGCCGCGCCCCTCTTTCAATGTGATTGATCACTAAGAACAAAACATAGAAATCTATGAGAAGCCCGCACATTTGAACACTTGATGAAGCGAAGTGTCATACTGTGATTGAAAAGATAGTATACATAGCAGGGATATTGTCCATTTATAATAGATGACAAATTACAAGTATTAAAGGTTTACCTTGGAATGAGATCGGTAAGCCATACAAAACATTGTTTAAACTACCAAGGAATAATATGAAAATATAAAATTAATCTGATTCACATTGTGTGTCGATAGTAAGTTGATTGATTGTATATTGTTTAACGTCCCTCTCGAGACTCTTTCACTCATATGGAGACGTCACCATTGCCGTGAAGGGCTCCAAAAGTTAGGTCTATGCTCGGCGCTTACGGTCTTTGAACAGGGAGGGATCTTTATTGTGCCACACTTGCTGTGACACGCGTCCATGGTTTTGCTGTCGCATCGAAAGGTCCGCCCCATTTAGTCGCCTCTTCCTACAAGGTTCCTACTGAGGACCTATTCTAACCTGGATCCCCCCTGGACAATAGCAAGTTCATGTGATTTAACTGAGTTAACGTCACAAAGAATTAATCACATGAATATGTTGTAAATAAAATACAAATTCAAATTAATATGGATTCTTTTTGATTTCCGGTTTGGTGGCGGCAAAAGAATGATGTGAATCTTTCGGTCAGTCAAATGTGATGAAAATTCCAATTAACTAGTAATTAATAAGACGTATATTCTAGTCATCCCCGGGATAAAAATAAACCTTTAAAAGAGCCACTTCTTTTCAATATGTAAAACAGAGATACGAACACGTTCAGTAGAAGAAATTTGGGACGCCATGCCACACAAAAACGAGATGAAAGAGAACGAGAAAAATGAAAGAGAATGGGGTAAATAAGGAGCTTAAGGACTTTTCACGCCGCTCATAAATAAATTAGACCGTTCAGTTAAAGAAAAAGGACAAACTAGATTCTGTCAACGAAACCATAAGAAAAGATTTCTTTCTTAGGAAAGATCTCGATGATGTCCAATATTGTATAGGACAACGATTTGAGAATTATGAAGATAGAGAGTGTCAAGATGGAGCAGACCGATCCCCAAGGTGAGGGAATCCGTGAACTTGACGACACGGTGGAAGAATTGCACACGTAGATCTTGCAAACAAGAAAAACCGATACCGAAAATACAACTTGTTATTGTATGGCCTTCTTATAACCGACCATAGAAACATCACTGATGTAGTTCTGAGCTTCCTGGAAAGGACCACCCAGAGACGTTCAGAGCATTATCATACGAACCTCGCACAGGATCCCATGAAGCTCTCAGAACATTAACAAACAAGGGGTGCCTGATGCATTTATTGTCAACTTTTGGAGAATGGAAGATTAAAATAAAGTGTTAATCTAACAAGAACAGCGACCTTTCCCAAAGGTATAGTGGTTAGAGCTGATTGGTGGCGCGTTAACGTTTCAAATTGTATGTGCAGGTGTATTTTGCAACCATTTAGTGACAAGATTTAATATTACACCATTTAACTACAGGGAGCTTCATGACAATAAAAAAAACCCCAGAAAAGATTTAAAATCCTCTATATGTTGACAAGACACACGCTGTACTGAGTCTGAAACAAAATCGTACAATGGGGACATAATACTTTAATGAGTGGGAAGATCTGATGCTAGAGGTACCCTAGCACTTCCGAATAATACAGCGATTAAATGTTGACTGTAAAATACGATAATAATGGAAATTACATTACAACTAACATATTAGTTGAAAATAGACATAAGATAACTCTTTTGAATTTATATGATCCGAATAAAGGTGATTCTCATTTCTACTGTGAATTATGAAATTTGACTGAAGATACTGAGTCGAACTTTGCAATTATGTGCGGAGAGTAGGATATTGTTCTGGCCCCGAGATCATGTAACAAACTCAGAATTCAGTCAAAAGTTCAAGTACCTGTGAGATGTTCATTACTTTTGAACTAGAACTTTTAATATGCAAACATTTGAAATTGGATGAAACAATATAGAATAATAGTATTTTAGAAATACTGACTTCTAATTATTTCATCACAATATTCAAGGTGTTTCATGATACTTTGGCCAGGACTTGATTGTTACAACGATGTCCTAGAAACCAATTTAAATAAAAATAGAAAAAATATTTTAAAAAAACACACTAAAGAATAAGTTTAGCTTAATAGACGTTTGGAAGATAAATAATTCTGGGACAAAAATCTACATATGGAACAGAAAGAGCCCGTTAAAATACGCACAACTCGATTTTTTTCCTCATCTCTGAGGAGTTAATGTAATTAGTAGAAAATGTTAAAATTCTTCTTGGGTATAAAACAGATCATTATATTACTGAATTTGAGTTTTTGATTAATTACTTCCATAGATAGTAATATTCCATTATCACCTGTATATGATGTTTATATCTCTCAACTGATTCAATTCGCAATATTTTTTCTGCATATGATGAATCTTTAGATCGAGGCAGGCTGCTGACAAACACGTTGATGTTACAGAGGTTTGTACTGTCTCGTCTAAAGTCAGCACTTCGCAAATTCTATGGTCGTTATAACGATCTAGATTGCCAATAGGACCTTCCATTAGGTCAAATACTGCCTGGCGTGTCTCATACCAATTATTACGTCGTTCTTGGCACCCCGTGGGGCCTCCGTGGCCAGTGGTTAAAGCATTGCACTCAAAATCACAAGGCCTCTCACCTCTAGTCGGCGCGGGTTCAAATTCTGCTCGCGTCGATATATGTGAAAAAGTTTGCCAGTTTACTTTCGGAAGGTCGGTGGTCTCTTCCCGGATGCATTGTATCTGGGTTCTCTCTTCCACGTACAAAAACTGGACGCCACCAGATAACTGAAAAATTATTGAGTGTGGAGGAAAACAAACAATCAATCAATCAATCTTGGCACCCCGATTCTGACTGCGGATTACTCCGTTTACCTGACCAAGCTATAGGACTCACGGTGGGTATGACCGGTCGACAGGGGATGTTTACTCTTCCTAGATACCTGATTTCACCTCTGGTATATCCAGGTGTCCGTGTTCATCCATCTCTCTCTGATTTGTATTTTCTATAGGAGTTGCGAGATTGGATACTGGTCGCTGCCTTGGCATTTTCGTATAGGCAAAGGCTGTTGGCGTTTCATCGCCCTTTTGAAAAACAAAGATTACATTTCAGATGTTAAACAAGTAATCATTGAAACGCTGTTAGAATATTCAAACTCAGATTCTGATACCAATATTAATTCAAGTTTGAAAATTCCATATTTATTCCTAATAAGAAAATAAGAAGCATGATTTTGTATTACTCAGCAGAAAAAAGCTAAGAAAAGGAAAAATTGAAAACAAGAATTACAGACTCGGATAAGAATTAAACTAGATATATATAATACTTGTCATTCAAAAATATATTCATTTATGCTTAATGATCTAAAAATAAAATTAAAAGAAATAAGAAAACGTGAACTAAATGGATTGCTACTGAGGAGCAGGTGCGAGTGGATCGAGGATGGTGAGAAACCTACTAAATTATTCTTGAAAAACGGAACTATATCAAGAAAAAGATAAATAGACTAGTTAATAATCAAGGGAAAATTATCAATGATCAAAATCAGATTTTGGAAGCGATAAAAAAAGTATAAATCACTTTATAGTGATCAAGATCAATTATCAGAAATAAACGTAAACGAAGTGACACGTGAATTTGACATATAATAAAGTATTTATAAAAGCTCCAAAGAAATTAGAATTGGACACAACAAATTAGGAAATACAATGAAGATTTTTAAAAGCATTAAATCACCAGGGACAGATGGTTTTACTGCCGAGTTTTTCAAATTCTTTTGGTCAGATATTTGTAGACTGGTTTTGAAATCCTTCAAGTATTGTTTAGAGTATGGCAGATTATCAACCACGCAAACACATGGAAAATTTTCACTTTTACTCAAAGGAAATAAATCTAGAAAATATCTTAAAAAGTGAGATCAATTATAAATACTAAAACAAATTGATATTTATGTCATTATCAGAGTTTTTGTAAACAATCAGAAGAAGTTAAAAGGAAAGACTTCTATAACATATTTATGAATTACATATGGAAGAAACCTCTATGTGACACAAAATGTGAATTTGATTGACATATACAAAAAAACACCAAAACAAAAAACAAACAAACAAAAAAACTGGTGGGAGGCTCAAAACAGTCGTATTTTTAAAGTTACAAATGATCTGCATAGAATTCTTGCCACTAATACCTGTCTAAGCAGCACTGGATTCGTATGATCAGACTTGTGTACTTTTTGTAATGTACAACCAGAAACACTGGATCATTTACTTTTGGGAATGTGAGTATGTAAGTCAGATTGGGAAGAACATTTTTGATTGGATGAAGGATCTCTTTGGAGTTGACATTGTAATGAATAGATTAATTAATATTTTTCAAAAACATTATAAAAACCTAAAAATAATGTATATAATAAAAGAGCACATATATACAAAAAGATGTTTAAAACAAAAATTTATTTCCAAAAAGGAAATTTTGTACTATTATAAATGTGCTATATATATATATATATAGAGAGAGAGAGAGAGAGAGAGAGAGAGAGAGAGAGAGAGAGAGAGAGAGAGAGAGAGAGAGGTCTAACATTAGATGTTGTGTAAATTAGCCTGCTAAAGTTAAAACCTCCGCTGTGATAAGGTAGACTGAAATGATTTCCATATTTTATCGTTACATATGTAACTAAACACGTATATTAATATTGTATGAGATGTATATGTTGATATATGTATATATATATATATATATATATATATATATATATATATATATATATATATATCTTGGGAGGTATATATAAAAATCTCAAATGAAGTATTCTTAAATTGATCATTATGTTATGGGGTAATAAAAAATTTGGGAAGAAATTATAAATTCTTTATCTTTATCTTTATTATAGATTAACATCTGCTCTTATCTTGATGTAGTTAAACTCTCTTGAGATGGGGGGAAGTACGTGGGCGGATCAAATGATCTAATTATATTGATTTTACATACGAGGAAAAAGTGCGTCTGTTTCCAAAAGACATTCCATTCATCAATCTCGTATTACCGTTTTATGGATGTGTGTGGTGTTTTTTTAACACATTAACTGAGATATTGACCAATAGGCTACAAGAATTATTCATTGCTTCAGATACATGTATGTTGTGTGTACGATATTTGTGCAGACTTTCCTAGAAGTCTGCTCACGTCAAGTTCCATGAAATAAAAATCTGAAATTCTTTCTTATCAAATATCTTTAAAGGCGACACCTGCAATTTAAATTTTAAACGTACCTGGTATCTATTACTGTCCAATGTCATCTACACCCACAAATTCTTAAGATATTCAGTGTCGCTTGCTTTAGAAAATAAGCCTGTCTGAGTCTATATATTTCAGTAGTTTTGTTTTCAAATCAAATCTTTTAATTTATTAGAAATTGTAATGATGTTTAAATTCTATCGTTATTCGTCTTCATTCCAGAAAGAGCCCGTTAAAATACACACAACTCGATTTTTTTCCTCATCTCTGAGGAGTTAATGTAATTAGTAGAAAATGTTAAAATTCTTCTTGGGTATAAAACAGATCATTATATTACTGAATTTGAGTTTTTGATTAATTACTTCCATAGATAGTAATATTCCATTATCACCTGTATATGATGTTTATATCTCTCAACTGATTCAATTCGCAATATTTTTTCTGCATATGATGAATCTTTAGATCGAGGCAGGCTGCTGACAAACACGTTGATGTTACAGAGGTTTGTACTGTCTCGTCTAAAGTCAGCACTTCGCAAATTCTATGGTCGTTATAACGATCTAGATTGCCAATAGAACCTTCCATTAGGTCAAATACTGCCTGGCGTGTCTCATACCAATTATTACGTCGTTCTTGGCACCTCGTGGGGCCTCCGTGGCCAGTGGTTAAAGCATTGCACTCAAAATCACAAGGCCTCTCACCTCTAGTCGGCGCGGGTTCAAATTCTGCTCGCGTCGATATATGTGAAAAAGTTTGCCAGTTTACTTTCGGAAGGTCGGTGGTCTCTTCCCGGATGCATTGTATCTGGGTTCTCTCTTCCACGTACAAAAACTGGACGCCACCAGATAACTGAAAAATTATTGAGTGTGGAGGAAAACAAACAATCAATCAATCAATCTTGGCACCCCGATTCTGACTGCGGATTACTCCGTTTACCTGACCAAGCTATAGAACTCACGGTGGGTATGACCGGTCGACAGGGGATGTTTACTCTTCCTAGATACCTGATTTCACCTCTGGTATATCCAGGTGTCCGTGTTCATCCATCTCTCTCTGATTTGTATTTTCTATAGGAGTTGCGAGATTGGATACTGGTCGCTGCCTTGGCATTTTCATATAGGCAAAGGCTGTTGGCGTTTCATCGCCCTTTTGAAAAACAAAGATTACATTTCAGATGTTAAACAAGTAATCATTGAAACGCTGTTAGAATATTCAAACTCAGATTCTGATACCAATATTAATTCAAGTTTGAAAATTCCATATTTATTCCTAATAAGAAAATAAGAAGCATGATTTTGTATTACTCAGCAGAAAAAAGCTAAGAAAAGGAAAAATTGAAAACAAGAATTACAGACTCGGATAAGAGTTAAACTAGATATATATAATACTTGTCATTCAAAAATATATTCATTTATGCTTAATGATCTAAAAATAAAATTAAAAGAAATAAGAAAACGTGAACTAAATGGATTGCTACTGAGGAGCAGGTGCGAGTGGATCGAGGATGGTGAGAAACCTACTAAATTATTCTTGAAAAACGGAACTATATCAAGAAAAAGATAAATAGACTAGTTAATAGTCAAGGGAAAATTATCAATGATCAAAATCAGATTTTGGAAGCGATAAAAAAAGTATAAATCACTTTATAGTGATCAAGATCAATTATCAGAAATAAACGTAAACGAAGTGACACGTGAATTTGACATATAATAAAGTATTTATAAAAGCTCCAAAGAAATTAGAATTGGACACAACAAATTAGGAAATACAATGAAGATTTTTAAAAGCATTAAATCACCAGGGACAGATGGTTTTACTGCCGAGTTTTTCAAATTCTTTTGGTCAGATATTTGTAGACTGGTTTTGAAATCCTTCAAGTATTGTTTAGAGTATGGCAGATTATCAACCACGCAAACACATGGAAAATTTTCACTTTTACTCAAAGGAAATAAATCTAGAAAATATCTTAAAAAGTGAGATCAATTATAAATACTAAAACAAATTGATATTTATGTCATTATCAGAGTTTTTGTAAACAATCAGAAGAAGTTAAAAGGAAAGACTTCTATAACATATTTATGAATTACATATGGAAGAAACCTCTATGTGACACAAAATGTGAATTTGATT